>CM051698.1:27543311-27628311 GCA_028022725.1 Lycodopsis pacificus
CCCCCTCTCTCAGCGTCATCATTCATCATTGTTTAATTTGTGCCACATAACACTAGCGGCATCCATTTACCCTCCGGCCCTCACTGGACCACGCCGCGCTATATCGGTCTCTTTAATGAGCAAGGGGGGCATTCCTGAGGCTTTCTGGGTAATCACAGCGTCTGGCACAAAAAGGCATCCGGGGGGGGGGGGGGGGGCTCTCACTCTCACCGGGCTTCAGCACCAAACTCAGATTTACTTTCCTCCCATTTCAGAGGGCAACAGCATCCTTCAAACGGCCCGGGTTCTGTTGTGTCCGATGAAGTTTACAACAGACAGAAAGCGGGAGCAGAGTGTAGACGGGGTGTCGGACCCCGTCACGAGCAGACTCTGGTGTCGGGTACCGGCTGTGAAACGAGGCGCCGCTGCAGGCTCGGGTGTCCCGCGGTCCGATCGGTAATTGTATTTACCTTGTCTCTGTCTTCCCTCCATTAAGGGCGGTAATGAGCCGAGTTGTGAGCTGAGGAACTCTCCGCTGATGACGGTCCGGAGGATTCTTAACAGACAGCTGCTGGTGTGGAGAAGAGAAGTCCTGCTGATCTGTTTGACAGCTGTCACCCGCTGCAGGCCGGGCCAACGCCGAGCCAACGCCGAGCCAACGCCGAGCCAACGCCGAGCCAACGCCGGGCAAACGCCGAGCCAACGCCGAGCCAACGCCGGGCCAACGCCGGGCCAACGCCGGGCAAACGCCGGGCCAACGCCGGGCCAACGCCGGGCCAACGCCGGGCCAACGCCGGGCAAACGCCGAGCCAACGCCGGGCCAACGCCGAGCCAACGCCGGGCAAACGCCGAGCCAACGCCGAGCCAACGCCGGGCAAACGCCGAGCCAACAGCGGGCAAACGCCGAGCCAACGCCGAGCCAACGCCGAGCCAACGCCGGGCAAACGCCGAGCCAACGCCGAGCCAACGCCGAGCCAACGCCGGGCAAACGCCGAGCCAACGGCGGGCAAACGCCGAGCCAACGGCGGGCAAACGCCGAGCCAACGCCGAGCCAACGCCGGGCCAACGCCGAGCCAACGCCGAGCCAACGCCGAGCCAACGCCGGGCAAACGCCGAGCAAACGCCGCGCAAACGCCGAGCCAACGCAGAGCCAACGCCGAGCCAACGCCGAGCCAACGCCGGGCAAACGCCGAGCCAACGCCGCGCAAACGCCGAGCAAACGCCGAGCCAACGCAGAGCAAATGCCGAGCCGACGCCGAGCCGACGCCGGGCAGACGCCGAGCAAACTTGGTGCAAAGGTCAGTCCAACATGGCGTCAACGCTGGGCCAACTTGGTGCTAATTTGGTGCCCATAACGAGTTTTTTTCCTAAATTTGAGACTTTAATCGATTATTTTCTTGCAGATTCAGGACTCGACAGTCTCAGAGGATATTCAAGTTATATTTCTCGTAATTTTGTGAGTTTTGTCTTGTAAATTTCTGATATTTATCTCATATTCAGAACGGAAGAACACAGTGAATCTCCCGCACAACTATTGGCGGTCGAGCAGCATTGTGGGTAATGTAGGCCGCCAGATTTTTACAATGAGGAATGTGGAATAAAAAAGACGACGTCTCTGGTTCTGCTTGATACTTTCTGATGTCGTCCATCACGACTCTGAGTGCAAAGCTAAATTGGTGGAGAACTATTTCAACATCATTCCTGAACGAGCACAACATTTAACCTCATGACGATCCTACAGACCACATGAAACTATATTTATGATTCTAATTATATTTCACACAAGACATGCTGTTATTCAACCCAAACAGCTGTGAAATGTTTAAACTTCTCCAGTACTTCAGGTCCAAAGAGCCAAAGACCTGATCCCTTATGTCCAGGTCAAACCTGCTCAGGAGGATTCAGTTATGAATAGTTTACTGATCTTCAGGACTGAACTCATTGATAGAAACAGTGAACACCAGACCCTGAGCAGCGTCCGTGTGTTCTGCGTAGAGCAGCAGCTGGTGTGTCTGCAGCATGTAGAACTCCGGGTCATGTGATGAGAGACGGAGTCGTGAGCGGCGTCCGCTGGAAGAAACGCCGCCGTTGTTTTGCTCTTCTGTCAGCTCGGCTGGAACCTCGACCGAGGTGGAACCAAACAACCCTGTGATCAGCTGTCAATCAGCGTGTAGCCCCGCCCTCAAGCATCCCCTGCTTTACGGTCTGTTTGACTCTAAATGGATCATCAGTTACTCAATGAATCTGGAAATCTGTTCAGGCAGCGATCTGTGTTCAGAGCCGTGTTTATAAGTCAAATGCTAATAAAAGAACATCAATATACACATCAGAAGCATTAAAGTGCTGCTAAATCTGTTTTACATTGCACATCTTATGTTACTGATACTATTCCTTTTCATTTTGAAAACAGATTTATTGTACATATTCTATTTATTTCACATTGGAATCATAACTTGTGTTCTGTTTTATGTTTCTAGACCGTAGCAGTAAATGAACCGACCGGTCAGACTGGTGGTCAGAGAGCTTCATTCCATCCGAACTCTGTCCTCAGTCCACAAACACAACAAACCACACAACTGTCTGCAGAGCAGTAAATCTGCTGCAGCGAGGTAATCCAGCTCAGTGTGTGTGTGTGTGTGTGTGCGTGTAAAGTAATCTGCCACCAGTGCAGGACAATGCAGTCGTTGTAGTGTTGGTGGTTTACAGCAGGCAGCAGGTGTGAAGTCCGACACCTCCGCTGTCAGTCTGCAAGTTTATTAAGTGCTTCGTGTGTGAGTGTGTGTGTGTGTGTGTGTGCGTGCGTGCGAGTGTGTACGTGTGTGTGTGCGTGCGTGCGTGCGTGCGTGCGTGCGTGCGTGCGTGCGTGTGTGTGAGTGCGTGTGCGTGTGTGTGCGTACGTGCGTGTGTGCGTGCGTGCGTGCGAGTGTGTACGTGCGTGCGTGCGTGCGTGCGTGCGTGCGTGCGTGCGTGCGTGTGCGTGCGTGCCCTGTCTCGTTATTATCGTGTGTTTATGTATTTCTCTCTTTTGCTGCTCTGTAAAGTTAAAGAACTCAACATCACATGTTGGAAATTAAAATGAAATATATTATACACTGTAAAAAATATCAGTAATTCTACACAATTTGACTTTTTTATCTTACAGATTTTTCTTGTTCAATAATTGTTCAGTAATTTGCGACAGTGAATATTTATTCTGTATCGGTGACTTCATCATCAGATTATGTGCATTATGACAGTATGTGCATAACAATGAGATTTAGAGGCGCAGAGCCAGGCTAGCTTTTCCCTCCGTTTCCAGTCTTTATGCTAAGCTAAGCTAGCAGGCTTAGAAATGTGAATAAAGAAAGTGAATAAATGTATTTCATAAATGTTGAGTTATTCCTTGAACGATATCTTTAATGCGGGATGTCCTGGTGGTTTAGAGGTCTAAGACACAGACCGTGAACCTGATCTACAGTCCAGTTTAACTGAGATCTGGATCCTGGATCCGTTCTTCAGCAGCTCCTCCTGGTTCAGAGTCGACCCCCCTGGTTCTTCCTCCTCTCCTGTTGCAGGATGAGTGACGGGAGGGGCTGGCTGCTCCGGGGGTCAGCTGGTCCAGGATCCCCGGAGCACCTCAAGGGTCAACAGGACCCCGCACCTTTGACACAAACCACCCAGACCCCCTCAGACAGCTCGGTAATCACCTGGGCTGGACCTCACTGTAACAAATGACAGACTCTCTGCAGGAGGGGGGTCAGCTTCCACATGATGCTGCACAGTTAGAGACCAGATAGAGACCAGAGACCAGATAGAGACAAGATAGAGACAAGATAGAGACCAGGTAGACCAGATAGGGACAAGTAGAGACCAGATAGAGACCAGATAGAGACCAGATAGGGACAAGTAGAGACCAGATAGAGACCAGAGACCAGATAGAGACAAGATAGAGACAAGATAGAGACCAGGTAGACCAGATAGGGACAAGTAGAGACCAGATAGAGACCAGATAGAGACCAGATAGGGACAAGTAGAGACCAGATAGAGACCAGAGACCAGATAGAGACAAGATAGAGACAAGATAGAGACCAGGTAGACCAGATAGGGACAAGTAGAGACCAGATAGAGACCAGATAGAGACCAGATAGGGACAAGTAGAGACCAGATAGAGACCAGAGACCAGATAGAGACAAGATAGAGACCAGGTAGACCAGATAGGGACAAGTAGAGACCAGATAGAGACCAGAGACCAGATAGGGACAAGTAGAGACCAGATAGAGACCAGATAGGGACAAGTAGAGACCAGATAGAGATCCTATAGACCTGACAGAGACCCAACAAGGAGGAGAAAGATCCCAGACAAAGACCCGACACATTAGAGGAAAATGCAGAATATAAAAACTGTTTTTAGTTCATCAGATCTTCGCTTCTTCTTTTCTCACATTAATTCTTTCACGACCCCTCAGATTTGTCTGGTGACGCTTTGGTTCTTTGTGTTGTAGTCGGTGTGGACGACGCTCATTTAAATGACTTCATGTAAACAAACTCATGTTGAGTATAGAACCTGAAACCAGAGATAGAAGTACTGCAGTAGAAGCTGTGCAGTACTTCAGTAAATGTACTGAGTTACTGTCAGAGGTCAGAGGTGAAGCGCGGGCGGGGGAGGGGCGCTTCAGCCCTTCCTCGTTGAGATGATCCGAAGAAGTCGATTTCAAACGGAATTTACGATCTGAACTTCATCTGAAGCTGGAGTCTGAAACAGCGTTCTCCTTTTACTCCCCAGCAACGTCCCATCAGCAGGATGTACGGGTTCCTCCTGAGCCGTCCTTCATCCTGTCAGAGCAGGTGTCTTCATCGCTTCTTGTTTTTCCTCGTCTTCATTCAGAGGGAGGGCGGGGGAGTTACGAGCCCACGAGGAGGAGGAGGAGGAGGGGAGGTAGACCCCTGGAGACCTGAAACCCTGACTCTGGCCTAAAGCCAGTCAGGGTGTACATTCCCCCCCCCCCCCCCATCCCCCCGGAAAATTGGCGAGATTAATGCTGCGGCAGAGGGACAGTGGTTGCTGATGGCGTTTCCAGATGGTCCAGCGGGCGGCGGCGGCGTTGGCGCGTCGCAGCGTGGCCTCCGGGTTTTATGACTCGTGTAAAATCGTTTCAGGGCCGAGGGCCCCCGAAGGCCCCCGAGGGCCCCCCGAGTCCAGTCAGCAAGCGGTTGGGACACCTCGTTATCCGTCTCTCAAAGACGACCTCAACGAGACGACGACAGCCTCGCTTCACTTCAGGCTCCTGTTATTCTATCAAAATAAAGATGATTTAAGAGAGTTCATGTTCCAAGAGACGGATCGACTAAACGCTGAAATGTTCTGGTGTTCAGACCAGAAGACAACCTCCGGTTCTGCAGTGAAGTCAAAGCTTCACGTGTTAAAGCTGCATTCTCTCTAGTGGCCACCAGGGGGCGACTCCTCTGGTTGTATAGAAGTCTATAGAAAATGACTCTACTTCTCTCTTGATTTATTCCCTCAGTAAACATTGTAAACATGAGTTTATGTCTCAATCTCTAGTTTCAAGTCTTCTTCAATACAGCATGATGTTCATTTAGTACATGATGGTCCATTTAGAGTCACACAGACCATAAAGCAGGGGATGCTTTAGGGCGGGGCTACACGCTGATTGACAGGTCTCTAACAGACCATAAAGCAGGGGATGCTTTAGGGCGGGGCTACTGTGATTGACAGGTCTCTAATAGACCATGCAGCAGGGTTTAGGGAACAGTTCATTTAACGAAGGTTGAGGCAACAAAACCACCAACAGTTGAATATTCGTCTCTTTGGATATTATAGTTCATCACTCGCTCTCGTTGTGTCGCTGAACACAAACCCAACAGCTTCCATTTGGGGACTATTTCACATCTGCTGTGCCACTGGGCTGGTTGATCATACGGCGTGTTTGACCTTCCAGAACCCGCTGAGCTCGCTGCTACCGGCTCTGTGAGGCCGTCTGCGCGCTGCTACCGGCTCTGTGAGGCCGTCTGCTCGCTGCTACCGGCTCTGTGAGGCCGTCTGCTCGCTGCTACCGGCTCTGTGAGGCCGTCTGCTCGCTGCTACCGGCTCTGTGAGGCCGTCTGCGCGCTGCTACCGGCTCTGTGAGGCCGTCTGCTCGCTGCTACCGGCTCTGTGAGGCCGTCTGCTCGCTGCTACCGGCTCTGTGAGGCCGTCTGCGCGCTGCTACTGGCTCTGTGAGGCCGTCTGCGCGCTGCTACCGGCTCTGTGAGGCCGTCTGCTCGCTGCTACCGGCTCTGTGAGGCCGTCTGCTCGCTGCTACTGGCTCTGTGAGGCCGTCTGCTCGCTGCTACTGGCTCTGTGAGGCCGTCTGCTCGCTGCTACTGGCTCTGTGAGGCCGTCTGCTCGCTGCTACTGGCTCTGTGAGGCCGTCTGCTCGCAGCTACCGGCTCTGTGAGGCCGTCTGCGCGCTGCTACTGGCTCTGTGAGGCCGTCTGCTCGCTGCTACTGGCTCTGTGAGGCCGTCTGCTCGCTGCTACCGGCTCTGAGGAGGAAGTGGGCATCCTGGTTGAGCTGAGCGAGCTCGCCCGGCACCACGGAGACCCGCACGCCGCCGGCGTCGTGAAGAACCGCTTCCTGACCGCCTCAAACTGCTGGGAGACCTGCTCACCAGAAGCCGGCGGGTGGGTGGGCTGCACCCAGGACCAGACGGGGGGTTCGGGGAGCTCACCAGATGATCGGTCGGATCAGTCAGAGGACGTCTCCGTTGATTAGACATGCTACTCTATCGTTTTCTGTCAAAGTTACAATCAGATGTTCTCCAAAGGACCAGCTGACATTTTGGGGAATTAGCTTGTTAGCAATCTTCCCCAGAGTCCAGATGGATATTTGTGTCATCTCACTGCCTTCAACACAGCTGTGTCTACACATGTATTTATTCTCTCTTTAACACACCGTTAGCTACCGTTAGCTACCGTTAGCTCGTGGCGCGTTCATGCTGTAGAATGTCTCGTGGCGTTGGTTTCTTCTCTGTGACGTGTGATTGGAGACGTTGATGAAAGGTTGGTCGATTGATGAACATGGAAAACGAGGTTTAGCTAACGGAGTTAGCTCCGCCAGGACAATTAGCTCCGGCGCTCCCAGCAGGGTCACAACATGAATATCAGAGGAACTTTAACACAAATAAGTGTGTTCAAACTGTCAAAGTTAAAATCCAAACACACTGAGAATTACATTGACATCTATGGGAAGAATAAATTCATGTTTTGCAAAGTAAACGTGTGTGCCGGTCTATTAACAACTTACATGTTAAAATGATTTGTCCGAAGATCTGAGCAGGTGATCAATGCTAATATGAATCATTTCTAACGGTACATTTTGAACAATACGTATGGAACGACAGGAAGTAGTTTGTTGGTCGACATCATTTGTAATCAGTAGTATTTATACATGTTTCCTGCTGGTACTCTGTTTGTGAACTTGTGTATTCTAACATATAACGAGTATTCAGTGTCAGACGGCTCCGTGTGAAGGAGAAGACAGGATGTGTGATGTTTGTTCTGTCATTCAAGTTTTTATTGAAAATGTTTGGATTTGTCAAACAATATAAAAACATTACAACCATAAAGATGAATAGATTAAAGAGTACATATCAGCAACAACGCTCATCATTCGATACTGCATACTGTTACCGTTACATCTCAAAGGAAAGATGTTTCTTTTAAGTGAACTGAAAAGTCTCAGAAAACTTTTGACGATAAAGTTAGAAAAACAGATTTTCGGTAACCAACGTTTCCCTGAATCAGCACTGTTTCATGTTTGAAAAATAACTACATGTAAAAATCAGCGAATTTAAAGGGTCATTCTGCATTTTCTGACCATATAACTGATGTTTAGCAGCATTACTCTCATTCAAACAAACCTTTATTAGCAGCTGAAAACAGGAACAGCGTGTATTCAGTTGCATTGAAAGACCCGTCAGTCATCTTGTGACGGTGATAATCCTTTGAGCAGCGGGTTTGATCTTCTCTAACACTTGAAGCGTCCACAGTCCGAGCCGTCCGTCCCGTGTGCGTAGAGGAGCTCTGCAGCGCCCTCCAGCGGCAGCGCAGGAGAACTGCAGCCAGCAGCAACTGCTGCACGTTTTATTCAAATCAATAATCTGCATTTACAAGGTTTCTGGAAGGAGTCGGTGCAGTGATGATGAAGAGGAGGAGGAAGAGGAAGAGGAGGAGGAGGAGGAGGAAGTGGAGGAAGGCAGCGAATCTCTGGTCTAAAGCTAAACGTTATTACTTTATTACTGAGTTTACACGTTCATTCAGTATTTTCGCTCTTTAATAAAGGAGTGAACATGAAGTCCTTTCTGCGCATGTTGGCTGTGACAGTCTTTTGATTAGTTTTACTTTCATACAATTTTTTGGGGTTTTTTTCTTCAGTTTTTAAATTTTCGTTCAAAAATGACAAAACAGCCACGAGGTCAAAGGTCAGCTGATAGGATCTGTATGATAGGAACCTCAAATTTAAATATTATTTATTTATGAACAGGAACAACTTACAACTTTGAATATATATTTTTGCCCAAACTTGATGACCTTCATAATAATCTAGCTGCTGAAATCACATTTAGTTTGTTTAGTTTTGATTCATAAACTTTGGTTTTCTTTCTTTTCTTTTAATATAACAAATTAGAAATGTCGATTTCTTAAACATCAGATGAGCTTTTATTTCAACATGTTTACTGTTTTGTTTTATGCACAATTATCTTCAGTTTATTTAAATGTCTTTCTTTCCCTTTAAAGTCATGATTTTACGTTCTTCCGTGTATTTTCCATTCAGTCGGTCTTTCTATTCGTTTCTGCTTCTGATTACATTTTTAATCATTTTTTCACAGACAACCTTTTATGTAAATACCACGTGTCTTCATGAATGAACTCGGTGAGTATTTGTCCACAATAAGTAACACACGTTGAGGTACTTTATACTTCTTCCCCCACTGAGAGCAGCAGTATATTACCCTGCTGTTACTGCTCTGTTACGGGTAATTGTACACTAATTACCGTGAAGTTGTAAACCCCTCCCGCTGCCAGCTGATTGGCCAGACCCCCGATGAGCTCACGGGGCTGACCCCGCCCCCCCACTGGTGTCGCAGGTATAAGAGGCTCCAGGTCAACAGCTGAGAGGACAGAACAGAGTGACAGGACTCCACAGAAACAAACACACTGACAGCTCCACGGCCGCGCACTTCTTCTTCTTCTGTGCTGGATTTCCTTCTTCTTCTGTGGTGTGTGTGTTTTGGGACTTGGAACCATGGAGCTGTCGGATATCTCTTTCCCCATCCCCGCCGCCGATGAGTTCTACGACGACCCGTGCTTCAACACCAGCGACATGCACTTCTTCGAGGACCTGGACCCGCGGCTGGTCCACGTGGGCCTGCTGAAGCCGGACGACTCCTCCTCCTGCTCGCCCTCGCCCTCCCCTTCCTCCACCTCCTCTTCGTCCTCCCTCCTGCATCTCCATCACCGCGCCGAGGCGGAGGACGACGAGCACGTCCGCGCGCCCAGCGGGCACCACCAGGCGGGCCGCTGCCTGCTGTGGGCCTGCAAGGCCTGCAAGAGGAAGACCACCAACGCGGACCGGAGGAAGGCGGCCACGCTGCGCGAGCGCCGGCGGCTCTGCAAGGTGAACGACGCGTTCGAGAACCTGAAGCGCTGCACGTCGGCCAACCCCAACCAGCGGCTGCCCAAAGTGGAGATCCTGCGCAACGCCATCAGCTACATCGAGTCCCTGCAGGCGCTGCTGCGCGGCGGCGGGAAGGACGACGGCTTCTACCCGGTGCTGGAGCACTACAGCGGGGACTCCGACGCGTCCAGCCCCCGGTCCAACTGCTCCGACGGAATGGTGAGTTCAGGGACCGACAGGTGTTTCTCCCGCGCGTCTTTACGCACGGACACGTTGCGAGGTTCACTTTGGTTTCTCGGTATTTACTTTGATCTTTTCTTTTGTTTCAAACATTTTGTTGGATGTGTTCTCTGAATTCCATTCAACGCATTTTTTAAAACTATTCCCACGCGACATTAGCTCATGGAACTCTACTTTATATTCATGTTTTAAAATATTATATATATATATATATATATATATATATATATATATATATATATATATATATATATATATATATATATATATATATATATATATATATATATATATATATATATATATATATATATATATATATATATATATATATATATATATATTATATATATATTATATATATATTATATATATATATATATATATCTATCTCAACATCAACATTCAACATCAACATGTTTTTCGTTGGATCTCATACATGTTGTGTTAAATATCGATTATATATGTAGGGCCGATCGACATGTTCACGTTTTAAAATAAACACTTTTGATGTTTTTAAATCGCTTTAAATGTTATTTACGTTTTTGAGTTTTTAACGAATGTATCGAACACATTCAGAAGCTGCGTTTTGTTTTTAATTATTTGATGATTTCTATTTTCTTTGTTCTGCAGTAATTCAAACCTTTAAAGAAAATAAACATTAGATATTAAAAGACTTCACCAAAACGGAACCAACGAGTCACTGGTTTGTTTGACTTTGTTTAAAATACATTATAAACGTTATTATCCACTGAACTCAACATTCAGGCTTCGTGTTTTCAGAAGTTATGCAGAAATGTTCCTGAAATATTTATGAATTCTTTCCTTTTGTGTTTTCTCTACAGACGGATTTTAACGGCCCGACCTGTCAATCAAACAGGAGAGGAAGTTATGACAGCTCTTATTTCTCAGAGACTCCAAACGGTAAGAAACCTGAAAGCACTTATTAAAATCATATTATTATATTATAATAATGACGATGTTATTACAGCAGGACAACACTTCTGATTGATGGTAAAACAAAGAGAGGGAGAGAGAAACAGAAGAATTAATAAAAACAGCAGCTTAAAACAAATCAAATGTTCACGCTGACGTCTAAATTATAAAAAGAGATTTTTGTTTAAAAAAACAAACAAATTAGCCGAATGCTTTTTTTTATTGGCAAACATTTTGTATGAATTAAAATATTACTAGAAAATCGAATTAGTTTAATCAGCTATTAATTCATGTTAAATAATCATAATTTAACACGAATACTGAGCTTTTATTGGGAAACATCTCGTTAGAATAATCCAGATATGAATAAAGAAACAGTTTGTTTTTATTATTATTTACAGTAAAACGATTGGAATCAAACCGATGACGTGAAAGCAGCACAATAACAGAAACATTGACTTCTGTGTTAAACTTGAATAATGAAACGAATCAAACAGACAGAACAGATGTTCATGATGTTTTGGATCAGGACGTGTTTGTTGTGAAAGAAAACATTGAAAGGTTCATAATAAAGGTAAATAATAATTCCTGCTTCTGAATGTGAACTGATGCTTTGTGTGTTCAGGCGGTCTGAAGAGTAACCGGAGCTCCGTGGTCTCCAGTCTGGACTGTCTGTCCAGCATCGTGGAGCGGATCTCAACCAGCAGCAGCAGCAGCAGCAGCCTGCTGCCGGCTGCCACCTCCACCTCCTCCTCCTCCTCCTCCTCCTCCTCCTCCTCCTCGCCGCCGGAACCCGCCACCCAGGCAGTGGCCCCGGGGCCCGTCCAGGTCCCCTCCACCTCGACCGGCAGCCAGGACCCCAACCTGATCTATCAAGTCCTATAGACCTCCACACCCAGGACTTTACCACACACACACACACACACACACACACACACACACACACACACACACACACACACACACACACACACACACACACACACACACACACACACACACACACACACACTTCATTTCATTTAATTCAATTTGAAAACTACTGAACGGAGTCTTCAAACTGTTTGATCAGCGTTTTATAATTTACAAACAAATATCTGTTTTTATTTCCTGAAGCTGAAACGTATGGAAGCTCAGGAAATAATAATACTAATAATAATATTTAAGTGTGAAAGATCATTGGTGACTTTTGAATCTTAAGTTACTGATGTTGCAGAGTCTTCATCGGTAGATGGACTTTTTATTTTATAGATTTCTTCGTCACTGAGCAAACTCCACGAGCTGAAGAAGATCAGAGATATAATCAAAAGATCTGAAATAAACGTCGAGGTTACAACGAAAACTTTATTCCAAATATTCATTTTTAGTCTTAATTTAACAATTTAAATAAGGAATGTTGAGAATCTAAAAATCTCAGTGTTTCAGCGACAAATAATAATCACAAAATAAAATTAGAATTACATTTATTATGTCGTTATTTAAACTAATACTCTTATTTTGAAAAATAAGCTTAAAAGGGGGAATATAGAAAGTAAATGTTAATAAATGTCCAGTAAGAGTTGATCATCATTCCAAAGTTTCCGTCCGTTTCATTTCCTGCAGGAATGATCTTCCACAGCTCAACATGTTTCACCCCCAGATTCTACTTCCTGCTGTTAAAACAAGCACGTTTTATATTTAGCGTACAAACCACTTGAATGCTGGGAATTGTAGTTTGTTTTAAACTGATGAATCCAATCGGTTCGGTTCTCTCTAAGTTATGAGGAAACATTCAAAGGCTCAGTTTGAGTCGTTCAGACGGAGGCCAAAACACGAGAAAACATCCGTTTACATTCCTCCACGTTCGTCCATCTGAAGTCATAAGAAGCCCAGCTGTTCATAAAACCAGCTGTTCATGAAACCAGCTGTTCATAAAACCAGCTGTTCATGAAACCAGCTGTTCATAAAACCAGCTGTTCATAAATCCAGCTGTTCATAAAACCAGCTGTTCATAAATCCAGCTGTTCATAAAACCAGCTGTTCATGAAACCAGCTGTTCATGAAACCAGCTGTTCATGAAACCAGCTGTTCATAAAACTACATCTGCAGTAATCCTGATATTTTCGGAGATGTGTACAAACCTGCAGGAATCAATGAGTGGAGCGTTTGGCTGCGTCGGCTCAGACCTCCTTCCTGTCACTTTATTTAGGACCACGTTTCTGTTTCTGTACATATTATGTAAATAAGAGCTGATTTGTTCCAACTGGACGTATTAATTATGTATTTAATGTTTCTGTCTGTGCTTTTGTTTGTTGTGAAAATGTTAAACTTTATATTTATACATCTGAAAAACTGAGTGAAGGTCTAATGACAAATAAATGAACCTGCTTATTTATACTAAACCACGACTCGGCGTCTTCATTTCTCTTATTTCATGATTTCTATTTTTTATTTTTCAGGGAAATGAAAGTGTTTGTGGTGAAGTTACACAATAAACAACAAACAAATATATTTTAGATATAATATTTAAACATGAATTTAAATATGAATTGAACTGCTTTTAACAGAAGAACTACATTTATAATTTAGATTAATTATATTTACATTTTTTCTAAAGGTTCTATCTACAGCTCTATATATATTTATATAGCTATATATGTGTACATATATATATATGTGTATATATATATATATATATATATATATAAATATCTTATACAAGCTGCAAAATAAATAATAATAAGATGATTGTTATCCGTCATCAGGAAAATGTTTTAATTCAGAATGAAGTGAACATTTAAATAATTGTCACACATTGTCTCAAAGAGCTGCAGCACCACCGTGCGGTTAAATGAAGAACTGCACGTGTTTCAATCTCATTCTCACTGTAAGTTGCATTTATTTTAATGGACATTAATTCTGTAGAAACACTTCACATGTTATCAGATAATTGATCCTCTTTCAGTGGAATCATATTGTGATCAAATCGTGTGTTGAGACACAATTACGTCGTCTAATATCTAATAATAATTTCTCTGAAAATCGGATTAATTATCATGATATATTTGATAACAACCCCAGTGGTGAAAAGTACACAAGTACAGATCTGGTGTACTAGTACTTCTACTCCACTAGTATTCAGAGGTAAACTACATTTATCTGACAGCAGTAGTTATATAGTTATATAATATATAGTCAACTAATAAATGAAGTAATATTATAGATTAAACTATCCAGCAGTATATATTTCTACACTGTAGTATTACTTATTTTACTGAAGTAACATATCCGAGTACTTCTTCCACCTCAACATGAGCACAAACAAAACTTCAAACTTCCATCATCATCATCGTCACCATCATCCTCACCATCATCATCATCGTCACCATCATCCTCACCATCCTCACCATCATCATCATCCTCACCATCATCATCATCCTCACCATCATCATCATCATCATCGTCACCATCATCATCATCCTCACCATCATCCTCACCATCATCATCATCCTCACCATCATCATCATCCTCACCATCATCATCACCATCATCGTCACCATCATCCTCACCATCATCATCATCATCATCATCATCCTCACCACCACCATCATCATCATCATCCTCACCACCATCCTCACCATCATCATCATCATCATCCTCACCACCACCATCATCATCATCATCCTCACCATCATCCTCACCATCATCATCATCCTCATCATCCTCACCATCCTCACCATCATCATCATCCTCCTCACCATCATCATCATCGTCACCATCATCCTCACCATCATCATCATCATCCTCACCACCATCATCATCCTCACCATCATCATCCTCCTCACCATCATCATCATCACCATCATCACCATCATCCTCATCATCCTCACCATCATCATCATCCTCACCATCATCATCATCACCATCATCATCCTCACCATCATCATCATCGTCACCATCATCCTCACCATCATCATCACCATCATCCTCACCCTCACCATCATCATCATCACCATCATCCTCACTATCATCATCATCGTCACCATCATCCTCACCATCATCCTCACCCTCACCATCATCATCATCACCATCATCCTCACCATCATCATCATCCTCACCATCATCATCACCATCATCATCATCATCATCACCATCATCCTCACCATCATCATCACCATCATCACCATCATCATCATCATCCTCACCATCATCATCACCATCATCATCACCATCATCATCATCATCCTCACCATCATCATCACCATCATCATCACCATCATCACCATCATCACCATCATCCTCACCATCATCATCACCATCATCATCATCACCATCATCCTCACCATCATCATCACCATCATCCTCACCATCATCATCATCCTCACCATCATCATCACCATCATCATCATCATCATCACCATCATCCTCACCATCATCATCATCATCATCACCATCATCCTCACCATCATCATCACCATCATCCTCACCATCATCATCACCATCATCCTCACCATCATCATCATCATCATCATCGTCACCATCATCCTCACCATCATCATCATCCTCACTATCATCATCATCATCATCATCACCATCATCCTCACCATCATCATCACCATCATCCTCACCCTCACCATCATCATCATCACCATCATCCTCACTATCATCATCATCGTCACCATCATCCTCACCCTCACCATCATCATCACCATCATCCTCACCATCATCATCATCCTCACCATCATCATCACCATCATCATCATCATCATCACCATCATCCTCACCATCATCATCCTCACCATCATCATCACCATCATCATCATCATCATCACCATCATCCTCACCATCATCATCACCATCATCCTCACCCTCACCATCATCACCATCATCCTCACCATCATCATCATCATCATCATCGTCACCATCATCCTCACCATCATCATCATCCTCACTATCATCATCATCATCATCATCATCCTCACCATCATCATCATCCTCACTATCATCATCATCATCATCATCATCCTCACCATCATCATCCTCACCATCATCATCATCCTCACTATCATCATCATCATCATCATCATCCTCACCATCATCATCCTCACCATCATCATCATCCTCACTATCATCATCATCATCATCATCATCCTCACCATCATCATCCTCACCATCATCCTCACCCTCACCATCATCATCATCATCATCATCATCCTCACCATCATCATCATCCTCACCATCATCATCATCACCATCATCATCCTCACCATCATCATCACCATCATCCTCACCCTCACCATCATCATCATCACCATCATCCTCACTATCATCATCATCGTCACCATCATCCTCACCATCATCCTCACCCTCACCATCATCATCATCACCATCATCCTCACCATCATCATCATCCTCACCATCATCATCATCATCATCATCATCATCATCACCATCATCCTCACCATCATCATCCTCACCATCATCATCACCATCATCATCATCATCATCACCATCATCCTCACCATCATCATCACCATCATCCTCACCCTCACCATCATCATCATCACCATCATCCTCACCATCATCATCATCATCATCGTCACCATCATCCTCACCATCATCATCATCCTCACTATCATCATCATCATCATCATCATCATCCTCACCATCATCATCATCCTCACTATCATCATCATCATCATCATCATCATCATCATCCTCACCATCATCATCCTCACCATCATCATCATCGTCACCATCATCACCATCATCGTCACCATCTTCCTCACCATCATCATCATCATCATCATCATCACCATCATCACCATCATCATCATCCTCACCATCATCATCATCACCATCATCATCATCGTCACCATCATCATCATCCTCACCATCATCATCCTCACCATCATCATCATCCTCACCATCATCACCACCATCATCCTCACCATCATCATCATCCTCACCATCCTCACCATCATCATCATCCTCACCATCATCATCATCGTCACCATTTTGGAAACACCAGGAATTCAGAAAATGTTGAAAAATTTCAGAACAAACAACATAATGTGTCACACTGAGGAACATATGAAAGTGAAGATGTTCTGCTGAGCCACGGTGGAACACAAACGGCTGTTTCGCCTCTTTCAGTTGTTGCTTTGAGTCTTCTGAGCTGTTCTGTTTCTGTGTCATCGTCAGTCTCTTTGTCATTTTGTTTCTCTTTGAAGATATTTTGCCATTTTCTCTTACTCTCTTTGTAGTCGTTTTAAGTCTCCAGTTGTTTTGTTATCTTTGTGTCTCTTTGTAGTTGTTTTGTGTCTCTTTGTGGTTGTTTTGTGTCTCTTTGTGGTTGGTGCTGTTGAATGAAGACACGGTCTTGAGCTATGAGGTCTGACAATTTGTGTCCAATTGTAATCGTTTTGTTTCTTTCTAGCTTTAAGACTCTTTGTAGTCATTTTGTGTCTCTGTGGCTATTCGTCCCTTTTTTTTAAGCTGTTCTGCATCTCTTGTTAGTTGTTTTGGTGTCTTTGTGTCTCTTTGTAGTTGTTTTGGTGTCTTTGTGTCTCTTTGTAGTTGTTTTGGTGTCTTTGTGTCTCTTGTTAGTTGTTTTGGTGCCTTTGTGTCTCTTGTTAGTTGTTTTGGTGCCTTTGTGTCTCTTGTTAGTTGTTTTGGTGTCTTTGTGTCTCTTTGTAGTTGTTTTGGTGTCTTTGTGTCTCTTGTTAGTTGTTTTGGTGTCTTTGTGTCTCTTTGTAGTTGTTTTGGTGCCTTTGTGTCTCTTTGTAGTTGTTTTGGTGCCTTTGTGTCTCTTTGTAGTTGTTTTGGTGTCTTTGTGTCTCTTGTTAGTTGTTTTGGTGTCTTTGTGTCTCTTGTTAGTTGTTTTGGTGTCTTTGTGTCTCTTTGTAGTTGTTTTGGTGTCTTTCTTTCTCTTTGTAGTTGTTTTGGTGTCTTTGTGTCTCTTTGTAGTTGTTTTGGTGTCTTTGTGTCTCTTGTTAGTTGTTTTGGTGCCTTTGTGTCTCTTGTTAGTTGTTTTGGTGTCTTTGTGTCTCTTTGTAGTTGTTTTGGTGTCTTTGTGTCTCTTGTTAGTTGTTTTGGTGTCTTTGTGTCTCTTTGTAGTTGTTTTGGTGCCTTTGTGTCTCTTTGTAGTTGTTTTGGTGCCTTTGTGTCTCTTTGTAGTTGTTTTGGTGTCTTTGTGTCTCTTGTTAGTTGTTTTGGTGTCTTTGTGTCTCTTTGTAGTTGTTTTGGTGTCTTTGTGTCTCTTGTTAGTTGTTTTGGTGTCTTTGTGTCTCTTTGTAGTTGTTTTGGTGCCTTTGTGTCTCTTTGTAGTTGTTTTGGTGCCTTTGTGTCTCTTTGTAGTTGTTTTGGTGTCTTTGTGTCTCTTGTTAGTTGTTTTGGTGCCTTTGTGTCTCTTTGTAGTTGTTTTGGTGCCTTTGTGTCTCTTGTTAGTTGTTTTGGTGTCTTTGTGTCTCTTTGTAGTTGTTTTGGTGTCTTTGTGTCTCTTGTTAGTTGTTTTGGTGTCTTTGTGTCTCTTTGTAGTTGTTTTGGTGCCTTTGTGTCTC
This sequence comes from Lycodopsis pacificus, assembly GCA_028022725.1. Classification (NCBI taxonomy): domain Eukaryota; kingdom Metazoa; phylum Chordata; class Actinopteri; order Perciformes; family Zoarcidae; genus Lycodopsis; species Lycodopsis pacificus. The sequence goes on from CM051698.1 coordinate 27,561,663, forward strand.
TTTGTAGTTGTTTTGGTGCCTTTGTGTCTCTTTGTAGTTGTTTTGGTGTCTTTGTGTCTCTTGTTAGTTGTTTTGGTGTCTTTGTGTCTCTTGTTAGTTGTTTTGGTGTCTTTGTGTCTCTTTGTAGTTGTTTTGGTGTCTTTGTGTCTCTTTGTAGTTGTTTTGGTGTCTTTGTGTCTCTTGTTAGTTGTTTTGGTGTCTTTGTGTCTCTTGTTAGTTGTTTTGGTGTCTTTGTGTCTCTTTGTAGTTGTTTTGGTGTCTTTGTGTCTCTTGTTAGTTGTTTTGGTCTCTTTGTAGTTGTTTTGGTGTCTTTGTGTCTCTTTGTAGTTGTTTTGGTGTCTTTGTGTCTCTTTGTAGTTGTTTTGGTGTCTTTGTGTCTCTTGTTAGTTGTTTTGGTCTCTTTGTAGTTGTTTTGGTGTCTTTGTGTCTCTTTGTAGTTGTTTTGGTGTCTTTGTAGTTGTTTTGGTGTCTTTGTGTCTCTTTGTAGTTGTTTTATGTGTCTTTGTGGTCGTTAGGAGTCTCTTCCTGGTTGGTATTGGCCGATTGAATGAAGACTTGAACTATTGGGTACGACACATGCTGCGTGTGACCGGAGCTGTGATGTTGGAGGGTTGCAGCCGTCGGCTGTAGAAATAGAGACGTCGCTCATTCAGCTCAGTGAAACGTGTTGGTTGCATCAAAACTGAACAATAAAAACAAGCCACGGTTGATTCTTGATTTTAAAAACCTTTAACTTGTCTGACTCGTTCTCAAATCACTTCCCAACTAAAATCATCACAGCAGCCAAGCAGCCGAAAACGAGCTCAACGTTCAGAGTTTCTGCTGCTCTGAACTCTGCTGAGCTTTATAGACTCACCTGAACACAGGTGAGCAGTCAGCAATCACACAATCACACAACACACCTGTTTGCTGTTGTCTCAACCAGGTGGTGAGTAACGAGAGTGACAATTATTGGATTCAAGCCTCTAAAAAATAGAAATAGTAAAAGAGTAATGATGAAATCGTACCTCTTGAACACGACAGCCCCCTTTAAAGGGGGCTAGAGGGGGGCGGGGGGGGGGGGGGGTGTACTTGTGTACAATTCACTTTTGCGATACGAATAAAAAAAATAAAAATAAAAAATACCTGTGTAACAAAGAGATTCTGGGCGAAACAACCACAGGAGCCATTTTACACACTGCAAAACACAATTATACATGAACTAAGATCATATCTAGAAGAATACTACAAGTTTTACCACAAAACCACGTTTTTCTGGGCAAAAAACTGCAGTACTATACTCTTTGTTTTGGTCTCTGACGAGAAAGCACGGAGCGATTTTGGCGGATGAACACATCCAGAGGGCCGTGCTTCGACCCCGCTTCGCATATCGTTTTCGGAATTACTCTCTTTTAAACCGTTCAAAAGTTATGGGGATACATGCCAATATCGGGTAAAAAAAACTTACGCTTTGATGATTTTATGGACGAAAAACGGATCTTTTCCAGTGGATTCTGGTGCAGCTGTGTCGGCCATGTTGTGATGTGTGTCTGTGAGTGGTATCACTCCGCTGGCTCACTGAATGAGGAAATGGCAGGCGAAACTGTGAGCTGGACCAATCCATGTTGGGAGGGGGGTTCGCCCAGCATTTTCCGATTTTCAGTCAGTAAACAGACAAGGAGATTGTCAAACACCCCCGCATGGCTCCCGTTGGACTATCCCACATCAAAAAATGTGTTTTTTGTGAAAATCGAGCAGGCACAGCCCATTTCACAGTCCATTTTACAGTCGCACAGACACAAATTATGATTCATATATTTTTATGATTGACAGATATGACATCACAACTGCTCAAAATTATTCCAAATGGTGTCAAACTGCTTTATTAGGATTATTGAACACTCTTAGTGATAAGAAAAGTGAATATATAGTTAATATTTAGTTCTATACTATATAACATTTGAATACAGCAATGCAACCAAATGCTTCCAAAAATGATAATTTAGCATGCTTTGCTTGGTTCATGCTGGCCCGCTTCACTCAATCGAAGTCAAATCAGTTTCAGAGACTGTAAAACCGGCTGTGCTGTGACTGTGGTTATGCCATTGAAATGTTTAGGCTTTATTTCAAGTAATATTTTAGACACAAGTGCTTTTTTTCAGGCGAACCTGAAACTTTTTCAATTTGAGCTGTGCCATATGTGTATTTGTTATTAACCAGTAACATATACACAATTGTACAGAGATCAGCACATCTCACAAGTGTTACCTGTATTATACAATTAAAAATGATTAAAATAGACCTTGTAGTTGCAGAAATACACTCTCTTTAGTATGGGTATGCAATTGTCGAGCAGAGGCCTAAAAATAGGGGCAGTGTTCAAGAGGTTCAGTGCATGAAATGAGTTTTATGACCAACATCTGATGAATCTGTGTCTCTGTAGAGTTTCTTTCTTTTTAAATGTATATATTTTGCAGCGTTTGTATGTTTTCATACTGAAAACAAAAATATAAAACTCTAAAAACATTATTCTTTACTTCTACTGCTGAGAGCATTTGGGTCAAATAAAGCCATGTGAGACTTTGCGCTAGTTATTTAAATGCAGAGCCTCCAGAAATCCTGCTGACGAAGTTCGATTCAACTCTGCAGTCAGAAAACAGTGTTGAACAAACGACTGTCTGAAAAATACTGAACTTTATTGATTTCTGAATGACAACAGCTCTACAGACATGGCTTGAAGTGTCACACTTTATTTACAAAACTTCTGAGAACCAAACAGCTGAGGGCGAGGAAGCGTGATGGCGAATCGAGTTTTTCTTTGTTTTGTTTTAATTGAACAGCAGCTGAAGGCTCCTGGTTGCGTGCGTCAGGACGTGGGTTGAAGTCCACCTCAGCGTTACTTCTTCTTCTTCTTCTTCTTCTTCTTCTGAGCTACGAGCTGCGTCGCCGCCGTGTGCGTTGTTTCATCAGGCGTGTGTCTGAGACGGTTTACTTTCTGCGGCGGGCGGCTCCCTTCTTGCTGCTGTAATACGAAAAAAAAACAAGAAAATGTCAGAAACCTGGCGTGCGTTCAACAAATTTGTAAAACATCTAAAGGTCTAAAGTGCGGATCAGGAAACAGATAAACTATACGTGAAAACACAAGTGGATATTTTGTACACAGTTGATTAGCTCGTTGCTAGGATGTCGTCCAAAATCCTTTCAGAAAATATACTTTTCCCCTTTTTACTAATTTAGTTTGCCGGGTCAAAAGAAGCTTAAATCTTTTCGTTAATGATATCACGTTAACGTTCTGCCGGCGGCCCACTTAACGTCGTGATGATTCTCAATATGCTACGTATACGGAAGGTGTCTTTCAAAGTGGATGCGTCCACGTGATGTCGGCTGTTTAGTTTAGTTTAGTTTATTTATTTTACACAATTTCAAAAATAAAACAATAAACAAACATAACAGAGATAAATAATATCAGAGCAGGAAGAGGCAAACAGCCAACTCGGCTCATTTGAAGCCTCCACCGATATATTATTAAAATGTCACAATATTACAGAAAAAATAAAATTGATATGCATCAGATATGACTACGTAACATATAATTGACGTTGATTAATGTTTTTACAAGATATGAAATATGATAACAATATCAATATGTCAAGCGGGAAATAGTGAAATTCAAAATAAATGGATACTTAAGGGCCCAAGAAGGGAGAATATGGAGCGTTAAAGGTCTGAGATAAAGAATAAATCTCACGGCTGATGCTGCAACGCTTCAATTTAACACAAAAGTGAAGTTTGTTCACATGTCCGACACTGCTAACGAATGCTAACGAATGCTAACGGGATGCTAACGGACACAGAAAGCAGCTACAACTCGCTCTCCCTCTTGTTCACATATATGTCAGCTCGACATGATGAGTATTAATTATTCAGCTTCCTGTCTTGTTTTCATGTAACCGGTTGTGTTTGTATATTTATCCGATCGTGGGTAGCTAACGTAGCTAATGACTCGTTCCCGCGCGGTTAACGTTTACCGGCTCCAGTCAATTTAAAAAGTAAATGAACGAGGAAAATACGTTTCACTTAATGGAACAAAACACAGTTTGCCAGGTGCTCTCGTGTTTTAAACTGCTGTTATTAAAAAATAAACTGTCTAGATCACGAAATAATATTATTTTAGTTCTCAAAGACTGAAACAATGTCATTTTTACATGCGTGCCTTTTTCCAAAATGACTTAAAAACCACATGCAAAATGAGAAAGAAATGGCAACATTTCCAACACTTTTGGCAACAGTCCAGTCGGACGTCTCTGTGGTTCAGGCAGAAAGAAAATGAACAAACTCGTGCAGCACTTACCTGCACATTCAATGAATCGTGACCGAGTCCCACAGTCCAACGCTAACTTACTGTGATTACCTTTACAGTTACTGTCGTAACGTCTCACACATAGAAGTAAAGGCGTCAGGATGAAGAGGAGCGCCCTGACGTTTACACTGGAAAAAGGATGCACCATTTTGGGTCATAATTGCACTTAAAAACTATCGTTTTTGTCATTGTTTGATTTATTTTTCAGTCTCAAAGAGTTTCCACGATCTACATTTTATTGACAAGTAATTGTTGAGAGGTTTATCCATAATTCTTCAGAGAATGCCAGTGAACACATAACCGACACTGGATGATACCAGGATGTTAACTGCTACGAATGGAAACAAAAGATATAGAACACATAATATGTTTGGGACATTACATATCGCAGGAAAAGAACATGTAAAAACATGCACACAGATTGCTAAATCAAGCTAACCAATTAATAATATGTATATATATATATATATATATATATATATATATATATATATATATATATATTAATCTTCAGTCGATTTAGCAAACCATTTGCATGAAATTCCACAATTTGTCTTTCCTACAACATGAACTCAACAGTGTCTCCGTGAAGTAAAATCAAACTGAGGTCAACATTACGAAACCCTACTATTAGTTTTAAACAAATCAGTTTGGTTATACTTTCTAAGCTTTCTACATTAGCTAGTTAGCCTAGCTGACTTTCCATTATCAAGCTAGCCATACTAGCCTTCAGCTATATTAGCTGGTCAGCTAGCTAGCCTGCTGAGTGTTCAAAATGCGAAAGTAAAATGTTTGTTTTTAACTTTTAACATACGTTTTCTACGTTAGCTAGTTAGCATACTTGGCCATATTAGGCTTCCGCTTTATAAGTTGGTGAGCTCGACTTCTACAATTTTGAAATGACATAAGTAACATGTTTGTTTTACCTTTTGACTTTTAGAAATCATTTAATAAACTGTAACAATTCAGTTTATTTATGCTAGATTTTCTATGTTAGCTATTAAGTCATTATCAATCTAACCATATGAGTCGGCTATATTCGCTGAGCAGCTAGCCTGCTAAACTATTAAACTGCAGCTTATTAGCCTGTTAATTTAACGACTTAATATTCAACGTGCTGCAGAAATATAATATTCCTAAACAGCTAACGTCATCGCAGTAGTGGAGACGAGCGTGAGATGACAACATGAGTTCAGAGTTTGGGCTATTATGTTGAAACTTAACCAAACAAAACAGTTTTATAGACTGAAGCTACAAATCTTCTCGAACATGCAAACATCTGTCTTTCCAGTATCCAGTTTAAACATCAAATAAAACACATCAACAGTCTCTAATAAGGGAATGTTTTCTGCCATAAACTGCCATGAAAGGTCATGACGCTTATGTCCGGCTAAGGGAAGGCTCGCGCAGACGGGTGGGAGTTAAGTTCTTCTTGAGGATTAGCCCACCGGGTGTCAGAAAAACCCGGCAATGCCAGTAGGCCTACTTACTGCTTCTGTAACTCACGAGAGCACCTGAACAACGACACAGCAGCAGCTTTGACACATTTACCTCCAAGGAAAGGACTTCCCTCTGCTCTCCTCCAACCGGCTCCATGGGCTGAGGCATCATGGGAAACCAAGATGGGGGCCAATGCACGTGATCAGTGTTTCCTTCGTGTTCACGTTCATGTGATTTGTAATTGTAGAATGTCCTGAAAGAGCACTGAATGCTATCAATGCTCAAATCTGGGACTTACATAGCTTCCTGATCAAACGATTATTGATTATAAACCGTCTGATCATTGTTGCATTGAGACGCCCGTCGTGGTTTCCCCGACAAAAAGAAGAAACGTGGACGTTTCAGAGAGACTCGGCTTCAGCTCGGCTCTGAAACCTCTGAAAGTCTGACTTACCTGTTGGACCGCTCGCTCACACACCTGAACGCAAAGCTCTGTGATGCTAAACATCCAGCCCAGAGGAGCTCAACACCATAGTCATGCCCACTTTAGATCATTCATCTGCTTTCAACTGAAGAGTTTGGTTCCAAATTGACATTGCTAATTAAATGACAATAAAGAAATACATATGAATAGACCGTTGGAAAGGATGGAAGGTAACTTAACTGTTTCATAGAACAATTTCCTCAAATTGAATTCATTCAATTCAAGTTTGTGTAAATTATGTACGGAAGCTCAGATGTGTCCTCAATTCTCAATTTTTTGTCTCATAAAAATATCTTTTACATTATTGGGAGAAAAACGTCTTCATATCTAATTTTGACAACAAATTCCTGTAGTTACATGAAAGATAAATGCCCTCCTATTAATGCGAGAATTTATGTGGAAAGTTAATCAACTTTTTTCAATGCCGCAAATACGAAATGCAAATTAGACGCATTTCAATCAACTGGTTTGGAGCGAATACACTCGCATAGCTTTTCTAATGCAATACTTCTGAAATACGCATTAAAATATGTGAACCGAAGCAAAGAGTTTCCTTACATTTTAACTGAAGTACTTTTTTTGTTACGCATTGAGAACATTTGGAGACTGACCCATGTGTGGTTTTGTTTACTTCAAGCAAAGTGAAACTAATGTTTCGGTGCTTTCTTTAGAATAAACAAGATGAAGGGAATTGAACCGTCTGATTATCTTTTTCCATAGCGGATGTTCAGGTTTTGGAAAACAAACTCTTCAGTTCCCTCTCATCAGTCTGTTTCCCTCCTGGTGGTGTGTCGTGTCCTCTCTCGGCCATCGGGGGGCGCTGTGGTTCTCCATGAGCCTTCATGCTAACATGCAGCGAGCCTTTAAAACCTCGCTGCTGCTCAGCTCTACTTACAATTTACTGAGCTCCTCCACTCTCTTACGCAGGGTTGTAACCTGCAGGGAATCACAGAGCATATCGAGGGTTCAATCCCGGACCTTTCAACAACAACAACAACAACAACAACAACGAGCTGCTACAGTCTGGGAAAAGTGTGGATTCGTGGGTTTTAAATGTGTAGGTCAGAGTACATACCGAGGACAAATCTGCGGAGGAATATGTTGATTAAGTGCATTGAAGGCTGAGTAATGATACGATACCTGACAAAGCAAAACTTTTCTTCCATATTTTAGAAGATATATACCTTTTTACCTTTTAGCAAAAGAAGCCAAAAATACTCAACTTAATTAACCGCTACAACTCTCAACCACAAGAACAACAACTATGAATCAGGAATCTAAATATCCAGTCTAGCAAGTCAATACAAAATGACCAAAAGAACATTTTTAAAGTAAATCATTGTAATTGTACGTTCTTTAGCGCCGTTTTAAAATTGTTCCTTTCAGAAAATGGAAGATTGCTTTCGTAACATAGACTGCATTCAACAATTACCTGCAAATAAGATATTCTTAAGAAAATAAAGATATGGAAGTATCGAAACTGAAATCGTAAAGTATCATTAGCAGGATGAGCTCTTCACGTTATAACAATACGTTTTGTGTCACTAAGTATCTGTAACGGGGAAGGTAAAAGTAAAAGACAAAAAAAACTGCCTTTTAGCAATGTTGATGTTAAAAGAGTTTCTCAACCTCTTCCAACCAATAATTCTGCTTTTAGCCTCAATAATTCCCCTGATTTTGTTTTTCATATTGTAGATTTTAACAACAAATATGTTCAATAAATCAAATAAAACAAAGAATTTATGACGCATAGAAACGTCCCCCTTGTTCCCTTCCAGTGACCCATAGAGGGACCTTGACATCAGGTTGAGAAGCTCCAGCACGAACAATAAACATATTAAATATTGTTACCCAGCGGGGGGGGCTCACCTCGTATTTCTGCCTCTTCAGTCTTTCCATGTGGTCGAACTTCTCAGACTCCAGCTGGGTCATCCATTCGTGCAGCTCGGTGATCTTATCCCTGCAGGAAACACAAGAGCACACGGACGAAGATGAACAACAAGAAGTCTGTTCAGTGCAGAGAGTTCGTCTCATCGCCGCGTGATGCTCTGAAAACGTGAACACTGAGTTTTGAGTCGTACTTCAGCTTGTCTTCGTTCAGGTGGTCGATGTTGAGCTGCTTGCGTCTGGCGGCCAGGATCTTCTTCTTCTTCTCTCTCTCAGTCTCTTTCTTTCCTCCTCTCTTCTGGTCGGCCTGTTCAGGATGTTTACAGGTTAACAGCAGTACTTTCATCTCAGAGGAAAAGTACTGAATCGAACTCAGTACTGAAGTACAATCTAGACATACTTGGATACTTTATACTTCACTACATTCATTTGACACTTTCAGTTACTCTTTGCAGATATGCTGACATGATGTGACGCAGTATTTGTAGTGTACTAAGTATCTCAGATTGGCTCCACATTGACGAACTACGACGTGATAAAAGCTGAAGAGTAATGTCGACATAATATATGAGCTTTTTTGGCACAATGAGTACTTTCACTTTTAAAGTACATTTAGTTGATAATACTTCAATTCAGGACTTTTGCTTGCAATGGAGTATTCAAAGATGGTATTCCTACTTATTCAAATAAGTATGTAAGTATTATGAGTGTATTTAAAGTAAAACTACTGATTATACGTCGTCAGTTTTACAAGTTATAATATTGTAAATATGCAGCCGACTGAGGTTAAGCTAGTTTTATCCTGTGAGTTTAGCTTTTCAACATCCTAATCTGAAAAGGAAATAAAGCTGTCAGATAAAAGCAGTAAAAGTACAATATTTACCTCTGAAATAGTGGAATCAAAGTGTAAAGTAACATAAGGACGGAAGCCCTAAAGGGACATGATTCAACTCGAGGAAAAGAGCTTTGTTCGATAGCAAAGATGACCATAACGATAAGATCATGGCAAACTAAAACCTTTAAAAAGAAATCATTTTAAAATCATTGAACCGTTTTGAGCTTCCGTACCTAAGATCAAGATACTCGAGGAGCTGAGTGACTGTGCACCACTGCTGTGCAGATACTTGTACGAGCAGGCGGTACTACTGTGTACTACTGTGTACTACTGTGTACTACTGTGTACTACTGTGTACTGACTTTCTGCAGGTGGCTGCTGTAGTTGGAGCCCATGCTGGACAGAGCCGACTTCTTCTTTGCGTCTTCATCTGACTTCTTCTGCTGGTCTTTCTCCTCCCTGATCCGCCTCTCCTCCTGGTTCACACCAAAGAAGAAAAGAAAAATGAAAACGAGTCAGAGTGAGACCTCCGAGTCCGACTCCACCGTTCACTCACCCTCCATGAGACCACGAACATTATGATTGAAACATGATTCAGACCCTTGAAGCCCCTCTGCTTATCAAAGAAAAGTGAAGTAGACAGACATCGATTTAAACTATCCAGTGGGTGTGTTACTGTGATTTTAGTTATACATGTGCAAATCACATTTTTGGCAACCTCAGAACAGGCAGATCCCGGCGCACCCCATGAGGTCTTTGGTGCCCCCCCCCCTGAGGGTTGCCGGGCTTAAGGGTTGAAGAAGAAGGAGATAGAACCACGAACCTCACGTTTGGCCTGGCGCTCCTTGTCCTTCTCAGACCGGACTCTCTGCTGCTCGGCTCTCTCAGCACGACGCTTCTCCTGCAAACAACATATGTAAATATTGTTCCATTGTTCTATTGTTTGCAGGTAAACACATCACGGTATTCGCCCTAAAATAAGGACGTTTCTGTTACATGATTCAAGTTACAGAAGTGAATTAAAATGAGTCAACGGTGACTTAACTAACCCATGTCGTGCTTTCCTGTTCAGGGACCCAAACTGTCAGTTTTTGCGTCCCGAAAGTTAATTTAAGGCAACAAAACCACTTCGTTAGCTCAAGGAAAAAACACAATGGTTGGCCTTAAAATAACCAACAGTTCGGTTTAGACAACAGAACCGTGCACATGGAACTAACAGACTGCTGTCGTGACTATTTCAGCAGCTGCCATGACGCTGGGCTGACATACGATCCCCTCGGAACATGATTGACCATTGATTGGTACTAGGACGTCATGGTCAGGAGAGCAGACTTCATCATTAGTGGGGTTTGAAAAGGCTCTTGCTGAAGACTCACAATCCGCTCCTTCAGGGCGATCAGCTCCTCCTCCTCCTTCTTCCTGCCCTCAAAGTGAGCATCGATCAGACCCTGCAGCTCCGACAGATCCTTGTTCTGACGTTTCTTCTGGATGTCCTGCAGGTCAGAAGCACAGAAAACAAACCTTCAGCCAAACACTCGTCAAACGCCGGACAGAAACCCTTCAATCCGTCACTTCAGGTCCACTTACATCAAAGTCCACTTTCTCACCATCGGGGATTTTAGGAGCGCTGGGCCTAAAGGGGGGAGAGGTCTCACCTTGAGTGCACTGATTTGAATATTGTTTTATTGCTTCTTTGTTTTCAGCCAAACGTCTCGGTGGAAATGTCTGCAGAAATCATGTTGAAGTGCACGAGAAGGAAACTTACTTGAACTTTGGCTTCTCCTCTGCAGAGTTAGGAAACGAAGAGGGGACAAGTACATGTCATGGGGTTAGAAACAAAGCCGATTATTTCACTTTCTCTCAGCAGCACATGGATTACACTGCATGTTTCAAAAAACAAGATTAAAAAACAGCCTCAGTGTTTACATGAGGGTTAGAACAACAGGTGAACACTGTAAGAGGAGCAAACTATCGGAAACTTCACAAATGAACAGAAGGTTTGTGGATATCAAAGAAGCATGTTGCTGTGAGTGACGTTACGGAAACACAACGTGGAATTATTACAAAAAAGAGCATCAGTTCTCTTCAAAAAAAAAAAAGAGCCTCGTGTGTCTAAAAAAACTGACATTTATGTACCATACGATATGTGTCGTGCTTTTATTTGGCTTGACCCCAAAACCATTTTACACAAGCAACACAAAGTCCCCCCCCCCCCCCCCCCCCCATCCATGCCATGCAGAAGACGAGTAGCATAGCAGAGAGTTTAACGCTGGGGTCGTAAAGCACGTGTTAGCATCTCCTATTCTTTCACCCTTTTTCTCCACTAGCAGCTTTAATCTGAAAACTTGTTCCATAAGGTTTTTAAAATTGTGTTTTTAGTTTTTTTGTTCAGAATTTCAAACTCTCAGTGCCAATTGGGCAGCGCTCCTGGATTGTTTGACAGACATTTTTGTGAACAGCAGGCGTTCCCCCGAGGTACAGACGTCAGACCTCCCAAAACCAGAATGAATGATTACAGATTCGTCAGAATTGTTGTTTTTCCAAATCAACATACCTTCCTCTTCCAAGGTCTCTGCATGCAGCAAGCATCCAAAACGAAAGAGCAGAATAGACAAAACGCATTAGCAAGAGCTCTGAGAGCAGCACATCAGTTTAACAGAGGAACTACAAAATGAAACAACTGTCAATTCTCAAATAATAACTGATATTAAGAGGCCAGCACAAACAAATAAAGGCTTTTAAAGCTTTGGAAGTTGCTTATAATTTAACGGAAGTTTAACAGAGATTAGAAATAAAAACTGGAAGCAACTGCAAAACATAGGGAAGCTAAAAGATGCAAAATATACATATAAAATATGGACGTTTTTAAGTGAAAGCCTGTAATATAAGACTGATTAAGGTCAGTTTTAGGTAAATAAAAGGCCAATATTTGAGAATTTACCAAAGAAATATTTAAAAAATTCTTTTGAAGCCACAGTTTCACCTTCAAACAGCTCAACAAGTAGGATTCCTTTAACGATCACCTGAATTCACGTGCAACTTCAGAAATGTCAAACTAAAGCTGGACAGTCGGGGTAGACGTGTAGGATGCAGTGACAGTTTTGAACATGGCAGCAGATTACACCTTATAGGTGTCAAGAGTTTGGCATTAAATCAAACACGTTTTCTTTTTTAATGCAATTTGTTTACCAAAACAACATGTGAATGCAACACCGACTTTCCACCAGCATGTGAGCTTAATATCAGATGGTGCGACAGTGGAACATTTATAAAAGAATGAAATCTGAGACATCATCTCAAGAGAAGCTGTGTCTTTAATCTGATGTTAAACTTCATTAGAAGTCAAATAATGAGAAAGCAACCATGTACGCTAAATAAAAGTACTTAGAGTACATGTGGAACAGTAGAAGTGGGATTAGACTGATAAAAGAGGCCAATATTAGTCCTTTTTAAGAATTTAAACCCTCAAATATTCTCTGTTTGCAGTCGATATCTTTGACCACTACGAATGCCAACATTTTAGCATATGGTATGCTAGGCTAAGTTGTTAATTTACTAGCAGCATGGGATATATTTGCAGGACTCGCAAAACAGGACATAAACTAATAGTTTAAAAGCTAACAGAACAAAAACTAATTGAACAAAAGCTAATGGAATAAGAGCTAGCATAACAAAAGCTAATGGAATGAGAGCTAGCATAACAAAAGCTAATGGAATAAGAGCTAGCATAACAAAAGCTAATGGAATGAGAGCTAGCATAACAAAAGCTAATGGAATAAGAGCCAGCATAACAAAAGCTAATGGAATAAGAGCTAGCGTAACAAAAGCTAATGGAATGAGAGCTAGCATAACAAAAGCTAATGGAATAAGAGCTAACGTAACAAAAGCTAATGGAATAAGAGCTAGCGTAACAAAAGCTAATGGAAAATAAACTAAAGGAACAAAAGCTAATAGTTTAAAAGCTAACGGGAAAAAGGCTAATGGAACAAGAGCTAATTGGACAAAAGCTAGTGGAATAAGAGCTAGCCGGACAAAAGCTAAAGGTACATACGCTAACGTATATAGTGGTGCAGGACTTTGGCTCTTCATATCAGCCTAAGACATGAGCCTTAGTGCAAAAAATATGGACTTTCAAATATTAGTCATAGAGTAACTGTAAAATGCTTTGGGTATGATCATCTCAACACATGTTTGTATCGATATAAGACGTATTCACATCCCAAATCCTGCCCCTATTTGAGCACTGCCTAAACGCGGCGTCTTTGAATTTGTCAAGAGATGAAAGGAAGGTAGCGTTAGCATTAGCAGACATGATGAGCATGTGTGCGGTGTCAGGATTAGTGGGGTCTGTCAGGCTGGCTGCAGCCTACGGAGCGCACCTGTCGCCTGGGAAAGGATGATAGAATACCCCCTTCCCCCCTTTCCATACCACATACCTTCAAACTCAGGCTCTGGTTCTGGTTCTGGTTCTGGCTCTGGTTCTACCACTGGTTCTGGCTCTGGCTCTGGTTCTGGCTCTGGCTCAGGGGCCGCCTCAGGGGCCGCCTCAGGGGCCACCTCTACTTCTTCTACTACCTCCTCTTGTACAGCTACACAACATGCAGCGAGTCACCAGGGGAGAGGAAGGGCGGTGAGATGGTTAATGGAAGCAAGTAGAGAGAAGGGGGGAACAGGGAGAGAGGTGGTTCGAGGGGGGGGTGAGTAGATGAAAAAGAGGTTCATGGAGTGGCAGTTTGGGGGGAAACTGCCACCGGATGGCGCTAAAGCATGTGAGACAGCAAGCAGTTACAGGAGGGAAAAGGTCAGTCATTGATGGATGAGATGGGACTGATTCCTGAAGACAAGTCGTGGTCGAAGACAAAAAAAGAGACAAAATCTACCCTGATGGACACGACTTAACTTCGTCCTTTTAAAAATGTATCTCAGTTAGTGTTAACCAGCATGCCACATTAAGGTTCATGTGGAAAGTAGGCTACGGAAAAAAAACGACCGACAAATTAGTATCAGTGACATTAGAGCTTACGTCTTACCATCGTATTCTTCACGTCCGTCCGAGAAAGAAAGGAGCAGAAGAACATTCATCAAAAGATCCCAGGTTTGTACCCATTTTTTGACAGAATATAGATTCAAAAATGTGGGTACACTGGGGATCCATGCTAAGCAAACACAGCACCGTCCTCCTGGGCTGATCAAAAGTGTCTTTTTAATGTCTTTGTCACCAGTGTCCCTTCCAGTCGGAGACACTGGTCAGCTCAGGAGGACTGTGCTGTTGTAGGGTTGTCATGCAGAGCTGCAGGACTTGTTGTCCAAACAGGTCAGTGCAGTTTTATTTATTCTTTAATTTAAATTTAGACACTGTCCTGATGGCCAGCATTGGTGCCTGCAACCATGCAACAGCGGAGGACGATAATATATCTCAGCAGATTTGCTTCAAAAAAAGGAGAGAGCATTATTGCACAACTTGAATCTGGAGGGAGTCAAGCCAAACCTGTGAACATACGGATTTGTCCAGTGCAAACACTTCTCTACAGGGAATGTAACATCAGTTAGGCACAGATTCATTTAGCATGGAACTCCGGACTGTACCTGAAACGCTCATTTGTGGGGGGATTTTATTTATCTATTTATTTTTAAAACAGAGGGAAAAAATGATGTGACTTACCCTCGACATCACTGCAAGAAAGAGGGGCAAAGAAATTCAGATTAATATTCAAAACAATAGAATGTCCATGCTTGAGAATGTGCACAGTAGCTTGACTCAAGGTCCCCAGAGCTTTGAAATACATCTCTGTGGGCCTTGAGTTGTCAAAGCGAGGAGGTGAAGACGTGTGGAGGTAAATGTGAAAGGACTTACACTTCCTCAGTGTCAGACATGGTGACAGTGGACTTTGCAACCTGGAAGAGAAGAGAAGGAGACTCAAAGTCTGTCTGCAAGGAGCGAGGGAGCAGCCCTGCTGGTTATTTATAGCTGGGATTAAGTTGCAGATGTCTTAAATATCTGCTGCCCCCCCCCCCCCCCACCCTGCCGCCCTCACATATTGTAACCCCCTACCAAAGAAAATGTAAAAATAAGATCTGTATTAAATCCCGACATGTTTTTCATCGTCATCATTTGGAGGATGTTATATTTGGAAAAACGTTTCCAAATTTGTCAAATCCCCAAAAATGGGTTTATTATTAGCCGTAAAACTTTAGGCTGAAATTCGATCCTCAGTCATGAATCTGCTTCTTTGACGATAAGTGAGAAGGGAGCCGAACTTAGATTCATGCCAACGGTCTGTTTCCAACTGCTGATGGAGCAGTTTAATGTTAACATGGGGGGGGGGGGGGGGGGGGCATCCCATCACTCTGCATCGAAGGTGTTACAGACGTTTTATCTTTAGAATCGCTCTTCTGGCAAATTCTGATCCCGTCTGTAATCACTCTCAGCTGTTAACGTCCGGACTGGATCTGGATCTGATCAATGATAAACACACACGACCCCGATGTCTTCGTAGTTTGATCAATCGAGCGGTTAGATGTCAGATTAGTCGCCCCGTTAGTCAGATTAGCGTGAGGCCATGAATGCCGTCGCAACATCGCAACTATTTCCAACTGACAGCTGCGCAGTTTCCCAGATCCGGTTTCAGAAGGGGGGGAACCCGAAAGATTGGGTTCCTTCCCCTGGACCCCTCTACCCATAATTCCACCTTCATCTCCTTATCTGGCCTTCTCGCGCTCACATGGTTCCTTCAATCATCTTCCCACCGCGGCTCCCTGCTGACTGAGGCCACTTTTGCTCAGGAATCAAAATAACCCCTGAAAGGCCACCGTGGAAGATGAAGGGCTAATGCTGAAGGCTTCCTCCTATTTGCTCTTTGGAACTCGTAAATTCCAAATTTGTCTTCACACCATGGTGTAATAATGGAAGTCGGGGAGGGTAAAAAGGTTTTTTGGCTCCTGTTCAAGATGTTAAAGTGTTGATCCTCAGGCTATGTGCGGCCTAAATGTACGCATGCCACGCCCAATTTACAGCTTCATCAGCGGACATCAGCAACAATATCAAACGTCCATCAGCCAGCAAAGCAAAACAAAGTGACCCCCCCCAGCCCCCTGGATTTAAATGTCGGAAATAACAACACCATTCACCGCCGGATGAAGTCGCATAACTCATTAGTGTCGTCTTCTGTCTCCTGAAGCGGAAAGCTGCTTCAAAGGCTTTAAGCCTACTGCAAATCCTTCAGGTATGAACCTCCGCTGGGGTCGCTGGACTCGGACCAAACCCGGCACGGAAACAACAAAAGCCCAACAAGAGAACAGCGGAAGTCCAGCAAGAATGTCAGAACTTTTTAAACCCGATGATTTTTTTTACATTTTAACGGTAAGTTTAAAAAAAATGATGAAAGATCTCATTTTGGAGATACAAAAATACTACAAGGTGTCAAAAACAACAGCTTCTCAGGCGCCCTGTTCTGCAGTCCAACACCAAATTCGATAAAATCACCGCCGAGCTCAAATGCAGAAGCATCGCTCTCTCTCTGGGCGTCAGAGGGAGGCCTGTTCCCGTCTCACCCCGACCCTCAGCCTCTTCAGTCGTGGCCGTGACTTTAACACATGTGGACTCAGCTGTCCTCACATTGGGTGGACATTTTTTTTGGTGGGGGAACATTGCACTTGAGCTTCCTTCTTCTGCCACACACACACACACACACTCACTCACTCACTCACTCACTCACTCACTCACTCACTGTCTTACCTCTGAAAAGCTGAATGAAGTGAGCTCCCCACTGCTGGCCGAGACTGGCTGTAAGGTTCTGCAAACTTGCCGCGCTGATTATGTCCTTCTGTTATAGTGACACACGATCCGCTCGGCCTCCCCATTGGCCGGGGAGACGTCCCGGAGGCGAGGCCAGGCAGGGTCCGTGACTTTCGGTGCCCCCTCCTCCCACCGCTGGCACTCAATAAGGAGATGGAAGGGTCGAATGCTAAGGTGGGAGGCTCAAGTTTGGACAAGGTGGGGGGGCAGCCAAGACGCCCCTCTAGGTTGCTATTCTGGGGCGGCTGCATTTTAAGGCAAGCAAATTTCAAGTGGGGACCGAGAGGACGACGTCAGGGGAGCGAGGCAGGTGGTGATCCTGAACCTCTTGAAGAACTCTGGGACGCATACACATAACGTCCAGGCAGAGGAGGTGAGAAGAGGAAGAATGTGTCGATCCAAGCTGCAAAAACATCACGTTGATCCCTCTGATCCACTTGTTTTCTTTGACTCTCTGGTACCCCAAGAAATCACCGGATCTACTTCAAAAAACAAGCAAAAACATGAAATAACACCTGAGAACGGTTCACACACCCATCAGCCCCCGTTTTTATGAGAAATTAAAGGAAACCAATGCGATGAGATCAAACTTTTAACTGAGAATAAATTTGTGCTGTATGTGTTTGACAGCTTGACGTTCCACACAGTGAGATCTGTCATAGCAAACACATAAACGTATCTGTGTCCTGTAGTTATTGTGTGAGGTATTTGCTGGTGAATGTTTGTAGTTTATGTTTCGGTAGTTTCTGCCCTTAACAATGCCCCATTAAAGATTGTGTTTAATTGGAATGAACATCCTTCCAGGAATCAGCCCCCTGATGGAGGATCAGTCTGATCGGTTGCTACTGTCTTTCAGTTTAGCTGCAAGTCTAAACGAGCTGCAGCACGAATCATTCAGCAAACTCCTCGGCTTGATTGACAAGCAGGATCTGTGATTCCAGTGTCGGTGTTGAACCCCCGTGATCTTCCTGCAGGGGGCGCTGCAATGACAGAATAACCAGCAGAGAGTCTTGGGGCTCCGACGTGTTGGGAGTTTCAAAACACAAATAGACAAAGAGCTCCTGTTTGATTGAGCTGTTGCTGATTTACAGTTGGCATGTCTACGCTCAAGAGACAAACCACTGAAACAGCAGTACACTGCACTGCATGCACTCTGCCAGACTGCAGGAGAGGAAACGTAACCTTACACCTCCTCAAACACAATGTGAGCCCCATTAAGGAATGACCTGCTCCAGACCTGCCGATAGAAACCATAAAAAGAATCCTAAAATCCCCGTGAGGACACCTGGACATCAAACAAAGCTCCTGAAAGCTCTCCTGAACCTCATAAATCATCTAAAATGACTCCAGAAATACTTGTGTATGCAGAGGAGATATTCAATGGCCTCATAAAGGACCATTAGGAAACCCCCGAAGATCCTTTCAACCCCATGAAAGATCCTCAAAACCTTCTGTTGGAGTACCTGAACATCTCAAAGACCTCAGAACCCCCTACGAGGACCTCCAGAACGAAAGGACTATCCGTCAAAGAATTCAGGTACATCGGTGCAATACCTCTACAACTTAATCTTTCCTACAGTCGTCATAAACATTCAGCTTTATATGAAACTTGACTACGTTTAACCCATCCGAAACGTTTAGGAGCAGTGAGCTGCTGTGAAGCTCCCGGGGAGCAGCTTGGGGTTCAGTGTCTTCCACATGCAGTGATGAGTCGGGGATCGAATCGCCAACCCAGCACCCCGAGGTTCCTCCTTCAAGGGGTGAACCCCCTTGAAGGACGCATGCCGCATTTATTGCCACGCCCATCCACGACACACAGAGATTGGAAAAATCGCAATTTTGTATAAATGCGGCAAACGCACCACAGGTCATGTGACAAGAATTAAACAATCAGTGCAGAGGACTTTCTTCCACCCGTTTCCAGCCAAGGACGCCACAGCATCTGGTTTAACGGTCAGCCAAACTGATGAAGCTCCTGTGAGGGATTCACGGTGCTGGAAATCCATTCATCTTAGTTTTGACTTTGGTTTCGTCAGTGAGGAACTTCCTCATCATCGTCGCCGCAATCGCAGCGTCCAGGTTTTGGTTGCTTAGTACCGGCAGGCATGACTGGAGCACATACCTCCCAAGCCCCTCGGATAAACGGATGAAGGCTGCTGCCTTTCGTTTTCAGACACAATGTGTGAACAGTCCCTCAGGATGCCCTGGAACTCTGTCCTCCTGGATCCACAACACAACAGCCCCATGAATGTCTCCTGGACCTTGGATCCCTGGGTGTCATTGTCACTCACTTCAAATCGGGATGGGTTCTAGTGGATAGAACCCCCCTGAAGCCTCTTTAAAGAAACCGAGAACCTCCTGAAGAACCCACAAAGGGCCCTTGAACGTTATAGAGGGATGGATGGTAGATTTCAACGAGTTCACGTAATCAAGACGACGGTTTGATAACAGAGTTGGTTTTGTGAGGATTAAAATGCTGCCAAAGAAAATGCAAAAACAATTAAATAAATAAAGTAAATTGGACCAACAACAATAAAAACTAAGAGGAGAGCACCGGAGTCGTAACAAGTATTTTTTATCTTCTGATAATAAATGGTGTATTATTAATCCCGCCCCCTGAGCCTGGTCTCTTTGGATGTTCTAAAGTACGTCTCTTGCTCTTCCTGTTGCTTAGTCACATGGATGCATTTCATTTGTGTCCAGCACCAGTAAGGCTCCTAATTGACTTTCATTGCCATTATTTTCACACAAAAAAACCAGACAACTCGTGTCCCTGTGAAACCAATAGATTGCATTTTGTGACTATTTTACAACCTGCTATGATACTGGGCTGCAAGATCCAATATTTCCACAGAATTCAAATCATGTGAAATTCATTTTCTGGAGCCCCCACTGCCGTATCCCCAGTGCATCCTCTCCGGACCCCCGGGTGGGCCTGGGACCCCTACTTTAGAACCCTGAGGTGGTGAAACCTAAGGTCCAGTGGCCTGTCCGTGCAGCGTCCCACCTCGATCCTGCTGTCGCTCTGAGCGGCTCGCAGGGCTCAGCACTTATTTTTGGACAACCATGGCGTCCGTTCCTTCCATTTGTAGGAGGAGGGGGGGGGGGGGGGGGGGGGTCGAGTTGGGCTCAACATGAATTTGCCGCTCTGACACTCCGTGCCGGGACAAGCAGGCAGCAGCCGGGCCGGCAGCCCCCGAGCAGCAGTCACAGGTAAACACACCGTTATTACACCTTTTATTCTCCAGGTGAAGCCGGTAGCAGCGTCGGGAAAGGGGGGGGGGGGGGGGGGGGGGCGGTGGATGCAGAACACCCCCCCCCCCCCCCCCCCCCCCCCCCCCCCCATCGGCCTCCCGACCTCTGATCAGAGATCTGACATGTGTCGGGTGTTTTGTGCTAAGTGTTAGCCTCGCTCTCTTCCTCCCTCTGGCTCCACATCACACTCTGTATCTGAAGGAGGATTGACTGAAATCTTCCTGCTGTGTAATTGTGAAGAATACAAGTTTGACATTCTCTCATTGAAGCTGAATCTTCTCTCCTGTCCTTTCAAGGGGAACCTGCCTGGAGCGCTTTGAACATCGTGTTTTTACCTGGTAGGTTCCTTCTTCTTCCACCTAAAAACTGTTCGTGTTGTGAAGCATCAGAACTTTCGTCCACTTTTGTGGTGGATTCATTCACTTAAGGAGGCCGTTGTGGGCTAGCTTGGTTTTTGTTACACGGCTATTATTACCCTTTCCTCTTTTGAACTTGCATCCTGAAGGCGGTCTAAATACCGAACCTACCAGAGCCTTAAAAGGAGGGGCGGGCTCTCATGTGTCGAATGGCATCAGGTTCAGGGAGGGAGGAGGGAGGATGGGAGGCTTGAAACACAACCAGCTCCGTTTCACTGCGGTGACACACAGAATACACATTAAACAGTTCTTTTTGTACAGACTGCATGGTCAGTTATTACCATAAACATATATCTGAATCCTGATTGCACAAATGTTATTTTTACATAAAGGACGTTCTCAGCGGGGTTGGAAACAACAGAAAAGTTCCACCAAATTTCTCACTTTCTCCATCCTTGAACGTTAAACTCTTGTCCTGTCGTGTGATTGGCTGTCACTCAATGTTTCTGACAGTGTCGCCGGGCTGTGATGTCATGAGGTCACATGCTCTGCATTCACTTTCCCCCTCAGCAGATATATATATATATATATACACACACCTCTAAATGAGTGGGTTTATGTGGGAGGAGAAACGAGAGGATCCTGACGAAGCAGAACGCCGGCCGTGAAAATAAACCTGTAACCTCACCGCCTACAAAGTACTGATCTATAATATCAAACATCTAATAGAGATAGAACATTACCTCTTCAGGAACAAACAACACATTTAAGGCTTAGGAACGACAGGCCAGGGATGGAATATTAGCCAGATCTCCATTCAATTAACCATGAAATACATTTGGATTTGGACGTTCATAGTCCCCAGGGGATGGACCCTATTGGTTTTTGTTGACTTCACATTTTCCACTCTCCAAAAAACATGAAAATAAAAACTTGCAGATTGGCTCGAAACGTTTTATCATGATCCAGCACCGCAGAGGATGAACCATTTTGATTTTGATTACTTATTCTTGAGCATCATTATATAGATCTAGATTTGGATGTTCATGGTCCCAGAAGATGAATCTTGAGGATTTTGTTGACCTCCTCTCACTCATGTACCACTGTGATCAGGATAGTTTCCCACTTTGCTTATATGTGGATTGGTTTTGTCTGTACGTTGCTGTCTGTGTGTCGATGCATCTTAGGCCTTCAAACATCTGGCCGGGGACAGCAGATGAAAATGATCCTCTCCGGCTAACTGTGGCTCACTTACAGTGTAACTGTTGATTGGTGTGCATTGTCCCTGCAAAATACATAAAACAAACAAACTTTAACACAAAAAAACATACAAATATAAAACTTTCTAACCGTATTCCAGCTCCCCAGAGGATGAACAATTTAGATTTGAGTACTTTTCTTCTAGCAATGTCTTTAGCTGCACTACTGGCGGCTCCAACAACAGATAAATCACCTCAATGTTTCTTCTGTTCAATAGTTCATTTGGGCGTAACGTGTATGGAAAAGACAACTGAAGTTACACATTTGTAACGTTACGAATTGACATTTTCTTACCATTTGTTGGTCATTGTCACCCAAAATTAAACCTTTATATACAGGAAAGTTCAATGGGTCACCAAAATCATTAAAGATCCTCCTTTGGGGACCATGAATCGATGCTTTAATGGAGATTCAGCCAGCTGTTGAGGATATTTTGCTCTTGCTCTTGAACATCAGATGTAAAGGGTGTCATCTCGTGTTCAGGCTGCAGTCGATAGTTAAACAAATATGAAAACAAAATGGAGGTCAAAGCTACATTAGAAAATAGTTTTATTTATTCAAGAAAAGGGATTAAAACAAACAATCAGAAATCTCAGTACATGGATATTAAAAGTGAGAAACGTCTGCAGTAGTACAGCGACAAAGCAATCGTTTGATTGTATAGATCAGGTAATACATGTTGAAATGTAACAGATACCAAATCAATGTCTATGTTTGGGCTGCAACAAGTGAGCCAAGACATTCAAATCTCAGTTTTCATACTTTCAGTGTTATCATCATCATCATCATCATCATCATCATCATCAGTATAAACTCTGCTGTAACAGCTTTGGACAAAGTTCCCAAAATCAACCATTCAGATTGTTCTTAAGCCAAAAGTTTAAGTGCAGAACAGAATATATAAAAAATGTGATCCATCAATTACATGAATGGAAAATGTAAACTTTTTCTATTGAAGACTTTTAGGTTTCCCTACACACCATCGTACAAGGATCAACCGGACATTAAGGTTCAGCTAAACACCGTGGAGAAGAATACAGAGTCAGATATATACATCATAATAAGAACTGAATGTCAGAAAATACAAAGAGGAAATTTAACAACATTATCGACATTTGACGATCAAATCTTTTGCACTTGAGCTGTTGGTTTGTAGTCGTCCAACTGAGTCAGAGAAAGTGATTTATTGGATATAAATGGAATATTGAGTCTTGCTGCTACAGAGCAGAAGAGACGACGCCTCCTCAGTAGTCATGATATGAATCTGAAAAAGACAAACAGAAAAATAGTTAAATATGCAGATGTTTTAAAGTGGTCCAAATGTCGGTTTAGTTACCTTTATTCGTTTTCTTAAGTTTTAGGTTTTATTGGTTCATAAAGGTTTTATCAACTAAGATTTGAAAGAGTATTGTTGCATTTCCTGTTTACACATTTTGGGATGTTTATATGATCTTTAAAAAAACGTCAGACGATAGAAAAGCAACTTTCAAACCACTGAAAGGCTGCAAGACCGGTTCAGTTTTGCGCCGGAGAAAACGTTCACAAAGACATTTTAAAACATTTTGAAACTTGAAAGATTCACTGCCAACGTGGCATGCAAATAATACAAATATCAATAATTTAAACATTAGTACAGCTGCAGTGATCGTAGCAGCAAAAATGAAGTACAGGTCCAGAGATTTAGTCTTGGAAGTCAGACAATTTGGCCTGAACTTATTATGTTCTTCATATATTCTGACAGTTTTTTTTCCTCCACAGCGTGCTGAAGCGCTCATGGCTGTCGTATACGGTGCCCTCGCCCAGCCGGGCCTGCTTTCCCAGCATTACCCCCCACCCCTGCTGCCAAAGCCTGGAAAGGACAATGTTCGGCTTCAGAAGGTCCTCAAGAGAAGCTCCAAGAAAAAGGTCTCCGCTCAGGTATCGCAGCCCGCCGCGCTTTTCCGCTCCAACCTTTCCCCCGTGAACGAAGCGAGCCCCGACCTCGAGCACAGCGACCACTCCACCCCGCCCAAGACTCCAGAGACGCCGTTCAGCCTCTACAGTGATCAGCAGCCTCCACGGTTCACCGTCAGGCCGCTGTACCAACACGTGGTTTCCCCTTACCCGCAGCGTGCCGCTTACGGCAGAGGAGCGAGGTTCTCACCTCAGACGGTGGGAATCCCGTCATACTCTTACTCGCAGCATCTTACTACGGTTTCCTCATATTCTGCATCGACCCACCTTCCTGGAAACACAGTTCCAGGGCCAGTTGCAGAGTTGGTGGTTCCCAAAATATCTCTGCCAGCCTCTTTTGTATCTGAGGCAACAGTACCAGCTGCTGAAGTGAAAGCGCCAGCTTTTAGCACGTTAGCTGAAACTCATGCCGGTGTGAGACCTGCTGCAGCTGGAGAAACCCTAAAGACAAAAAGTCCAGGTCTGACTCCTTATTCAGCAACAGCTGTGATTCGTCCTCTCACTGTGTTGACCCTGCACGGCAGATCCAAAAGTCCACGTCCAACGTTCAGAGCAACCGAACATTCTAGATCGCCCAAACCGATGTTTGATGTCCCTCAAATTAGGATGTACACAGCTAGCACATCGTTTTACGAGTTATCCAGGACCCCACCGGTGTATGACACAGCTGGATTAACCGCTATTGGCAACACATTGCCTCGTAGTAAAACCCCAACAGAAATAAAACTAGATTTGACTTCAGCATCTGAGGTCAGAAGAGGTAAGACACCGATGGCTCAGCTTCCTTTAATGGGCACGGATCCCAAGAGGAAAACAGCAACTTCAGAAACTAAAAGAGGCACGACACCAACAGCGGAGATTAATGCAATCATAACTCCAACAGCTGAAATCAAAAGAGCAACCTCAACATCTGAAATCAAAAGAGCAACCTCAACAGCTGAAATCAGAGTTAAAACACCAAGAACTTCAGCAGGACGACCTAGAACCCCGGCATACCACTTGTCTCGCCCTACAACGCCTGTCTTTGAAGTCTCAAGACCCAATCCTCTATTATTTGCAGTGTCGCCAATCACAGTAGAACCAGAGAGGTCAAGAACACCCAAAACTGTTCCTGCTATGGGAAGTTCGTCTGCTTCCCAAAGTGTCAAGACTATTGAACCTAAGCCTACTGAAACGATACTGAATGGGGACATTCATTCAGACATCACTCCTGCTGTCAAACCAATCCAACAAAGCATCACAAAGTCCAAATCAGAGCCTGACCTGACAAGAAGAACTGCTCCAGCTGACTCTCAAACACCTACAACTCCAACATCTGAGCCGAAAACACCGGTAGTGACTTCATACAGCAATCAGAGGCCCAAGACTCCAACATACGAAGCATCCCGACTTATGACCACGTCACCTGGCTTTAAAAGACCAAAGACACCAACATATGGGACATCACCTTCTGGTGCGTCCGCTGTAGCCTTTCAGAGACCTAAAACTCCAACCCAAGTGGCTCAAAAGTCAAAGTCTGGCTACCGTGGATTGACACCAGCTGAATATGCTGCTTATGGCGGAATAAGAACTTACTCTCCAGCATTTGGTATCTCCGGTTTCAAGATGCAAACTGAGGAGGAGGCTAAAGCTACAATAGAGGAATCAGCAGAATGTAAGACATCCAGCCAAGAACCATCTGTGAAGACGTCCGAGGTTTCTAAACCCAAAGAAGCCCCCAAAGATGTAGATAAACCCCATGTGGGAGATAAAAAAGTTGCCATCACCCCTTCAATCCCTACTATTGTTGTTTCGGAAGCATCCGACACCTCAGGAACAACGTCAACACAAGAGACAAGTACGGTAACCTGTCGGGTTGCAGCAAAACAAGAAAAAACGGTGATTCAAGAAACACCAAAGGCTATACCTCCAACAGTAGAGGGTAAATCTCTTGGGAAACAGAAAGCCGAAACACAAGTTCAGGAAGTCACCAAACCAAAGACGAAACCTTCGGAAACCAAACATCCTCTGCTCAAAAGTAACGATCAGGATCCTTTGAAGGCAGTAAGAAAGCTTTTTGGCAAAGATAAAGTCCAGAAATCTGGAAATGAGACAAAAGCTGACGTCTCAGATCAAAAAGAGCCGGCGAAACTTGCGGCCGCCACCAAGACTAAAGCCAAAGGCTCCAAGCAAAGCACTGCAGCGCCCGCTCTTCCTGTTCCGACGTCTGCAGTTGAGTCAACAGGAAGTGAAGGCAAAGATAAGAAAGCAGAATCAGCGTCGGCAGTTAAATCTGCACCTGAGAAAAAGGAAGGCGATGAATCCCTCCCGGCCGAACCCCTTCTTAAGGCCATACAAAAACCAAAGGGCATGAAATCTAAAATCAGCGGTTGGTCCCGACTCAAGAAGCACATGGTTGTGGAGCAAGAGGAGCCAAAATTTCCAGAGATAAGCTCTCAGAAGGAGGCCACTGGGCCGGACCAGCGCGAGGTGCAAAAGACCGACGAGAAGGCCGTCGACAAGCCCGGCACTCAGGACGAGAACAAAACCAAAGACGCTCCCGTAGCAGCAAAGATGTGGAACGCCGTCCTCTTCCAAATGTTTTCCACCAAAGAGAACATCATGCACCAGATCGGGCTGAACAAAAGCGAGGCGGAGGAGAAGGAGGAAGGGCAAAAGAACGAGTTGAAAGAGATTCCTTCGTTTGCGCACCGGCTGCCTCTGCTGCTTTTCAGTCCAAAGTTTGACGCTAAAAGGCTCAAAGAAGCGGCGTCGAGGCCGGTGACGAAAATTGCAACCGTCTTTGAAATGGGTCTGATTGGGCGCAAAGGGAAAGACGAGGAACCAAAAGACTTTAACAGAAAAGCGAGGGGGTTTGCCGCTACTTAAGCTAATATACTTATATGTATATATATATTATATATATATATATATATTATATATATATATATATACACACATATATATATATATATATATATATATACACACACACACACACACACATATATATATATATATATACACACACACACATATATACACACACACACACACACACACACACACACACACATATATATATATATATATATATATATATATATATATATATATATATATATATATATATATATATATATATATATATATAATATATAACTGCCAAGATGAAAATGTAAAGGAAAAAAAGATACATGTTCAATGTACAGTTGCAGAAATCTTAGTCTCGGTGTTAAACGAATGATGTTTGTTTGTAGAAAAAGTCGGCTTGAACTTTATACTTGATTGATTCTTCGTGTTGCATTTGTGCGACTGGTTGTCTGGACGTTACGTGTTTGTGGATTAGCTGGAAAGAGAGGAAGAGAGAAACAGCTACATTTGTCTTAAAGTCATTCAGACGTCACATTTAAGATTAAAACGTTTATGTTTTCAGTAAAATCAGAGCTTCTCGTTTCTTTCATGTTCACAATAAAGTACAGATTAAAGTTATAGATTTCTAATAATTGATATTTATTTAAAATGTCTATTTTTATTGGTGGAAAACTAGTATTTTATGTGATAGAGGAACATTTGTTTCTCTTTAATGATCATTCAAATCATAAACTTCTAAATGGTGCTACTCACCTCAGGGTGAAAACCTCGTACGTAGAGAAACGTGATTTTTGAAATATTCTTTTTAGGCTGTAGATGGTTATAGTTTTGTGATTGAACTTTCTTAACGTCGCAATGAAAACAACAATTTGGCAGCGTCATCATTTTCCCTTCTTCCTGTTCCAACAACGTTCCTTTAACATAATAACGCAGATCAATTAAAGAAGAAAAGGAAATGCACCAATTGGAGTCAGTGAGACGCAAAAAGAGAGAATGGCAATTTTGTTGGCAATTTCTGCACGAAAATATGTATGAATGTGTTAGTGTCCTCTCACACCCAATCACGTTAACCCGTCATCGAAAAATATAAAATGGAAGACTGTAAATAAAGTGCAAGTTTCTACAAGTTTCCCTAAAACTCCAATTTAGAAATAGAATGAAAAATCAGCCGCTAACAAAATGTTTGATTTCATTGTGACTTGAGGAGCCGACTGAGTTAACGTACGTTAGAAGAAGAACGATGAAGAGCAGAATGACGGTGAACTGTGGGGTCAAAGGTCAAGATATTTAAAGTTGGACTGTGAAGCAGCGCGGGAAAAACATGGAGTTTATTCTTCGAGTGTTATTTTTGAATGTTCTTTTTCTCTAATGTTTCTAATGTTTCTAATGTGTGCGATGGGTAAGATGCCCCCCCCCCCCCACACACACAGTTTTCTAGCTCACAATGTTGGACTAAAAAAAAAAAACTACAAAAGAAAATCTCAAGGTCCAGTAGAACATTATAAAAACTAGTCTCAAAACTATTACATTTGTTTAAATAAAACTTTACATTCACATGTCAAATAAATAAATAAATAAAAAGTTATAATTCTTAATAATGAATAAAACTGATGAGCCTTACAGTCCGTCTGCACGATGAAATACTGCTGACGGTGCATCTCACGAGCTGTGGTTAATGTGCTCGAGTCGTCTTTTATCGGTGCTGTTTTCTCGTGTGAAACACTAACAAACAAACGTGCTGCGCAATAAAGTTTGACTTTGATTCAACGTTTCTCTTTCTGTTTCAGTTTGTGCTTCAGTTCAAACGTCAGAGAATCAGATGAAGATCAGATCCACCGGTTCAATGAGTTGAGGCTCAGAGACGCTGGTCACAAGTGATCAGCTGATCAGCTGAGGCTGATTAATGGGTCTGAGATTTAATCTAAATCAAATATATCACAACTCATCATCACTGCTCAATTTACAGATTTTGTTCTATTTTTCTTTCATAACCGTCATATTCCATCTCTATCGGACTCTTTACTTCGATTCTGCTCCTCAGATATCCTGATCAGCACAGAAAGGATAAAACCTTTAATTGTGACTTCATGTATTGAACCGCTGTACTTATGAAACCTCACGAGTTACATGATGTCCAAGTGTTGCCATGATGTCACTGATGAAACACGTTTCCTGCGTTCTCACCAGGCTCTCCGTCCGTGGGGATCTTCTCATATTTTCCGTGACCAGTGACCACAAACTTGTACTTTTTACCAGCTGCTGAGCTCTAAAGGAGAGAAGATCAATTATTTCAGTTCTCTGACATGTTTATTCACTTATTAATCATCCTGTAACTATCGTAGAGTAAAACTCTGCATCAAGACAAGAACTTTATTCATCCTGCACCCGGTACCAGGGAGATGTACCTTTCATAGCAACTCAAGAGTCAGTCAATCAATCAATCAATCAATCAATCAATCTGTTCACGATGTCAACAATAAAAGAGGATCACAGAGGAAAAGTGTGAAGAAAAAACAACAAATGTACTTTAATAAAAATGTAGCGATTAAAAACTGTATTCCGATTATTGAATCTGAAATAAATGAAGAAAAATAAATAAAAAATAAATAAATAAAAGTTCATCTGGAATATTCATTTGAATTTGTGTGTGTGTGTGTGTCCGGTTGTGTGTGTGTGTGTGTGTGTGTGTGTGTGTGTGTGTCCGGTTGTGTGTGTGTGTGTGTGTCCGGTTGTGTGTGTGTGTGTCCGGTTGTGTGTGTGTGTGTGTGTCCGGTTGTGTGTGTGTGTGTGTGTCCGGTTGTGTGTGTGTGTGTGTGTGTGTGTGTGTGTGTCCGGTTGTGTGTGTGTGTGCGCGCTCACCTTGTCTCTTTGGCCCGGCCCTCCTGTCGAGTCTCCGATAACCTCCCACATGTTCTTTTTCTGCATCACATCTCCGGGCCTCACATCCTGACAGATCGATCAATAATCAATACAAACACGTCAACATTCTGTGTTCAGAAGACACAACTAAATGATAATAAAAAGAAAGGAATAGTTCAACATCTTTGGGAAATCAGATCAGATCCGAAGTCAGGACGCGCTTAGCCTAGCCTAGCCTAGCCTAGCTTAGCATAAAGACTGGACACAGGGGAAAACAGCTAGCCTGGCTCTGCTTCATTCTAGAGAGGATTAAGTTTGTTATTAATAACAAATAAATGCAGAAATAAAAGCCTCAATTATTAATTTGAAAATAAACAAATAGACTGAAATAGAAAGAAAATTAATTTGATTATTCAGTCAGATTAATGTTCCATTTCCATGATTTCTCTATTTATGAATTTCCTCAATTATCTGCACATCTGTTTGATATTACAAGCGTGTATTTCTCTGTTTAATGTAATATATTCATGTATTTATTGAGTCTTTTGTTTACTATAACGACAGCTTTGGTCCTCCATCCCTCGTGTTTCACCAGAGACCTGAGCTCAGTGTAGGCGGAGGGATACGCTGCTGTTTGTCTAGAAATAGTTCCAGTGCAGAGATTAAACAAACAGTAGTTTCGGTCTTTCACTGTGTAGTAGTAACATGCACGATACATAAAGATGAATACAAACACATAAGTGTGTATTTAAGTTAAAAAGGATTCCGAAAAGTAACTTTTACTTTTTTATTTTCCAACGGTTTCTCAATGTTTTTACATACATTTTTAAATATTTAAACTTAAGTCTGTTTCTGGTCCACTTTATGAAATAAATGAACTATTTCTCAAATAAAAGAAATCAAGAGAAAATAAGAGAAATCCTTCAAAGGTGAAGCAGAGGAAGACTTCTGTGTTGATGTTGTTTCCTCCACAAGAGGGAAACCTCATATTACAGACTTTTCAGCTGCACCTGAACACATCTCATCACAGCCAGCAGTAGAAGTACTCGTGCAGGTACACGTCTCCTGTGACTGGCATCTCATTCTACGTGACATTATTAGATTATTTATTCTGAAGCATCGATGAAGACTTTTAACTCCTTCATTCACGTCGTTTGTGACTCACTGTCGGTCTGCAGGCCGACTGTCTGCTGCCGTCAGACGGACCCTTCACCCACTGACTGATCCGGTTGGCCACGCCCACCTTCAGCCCCTCAGCGTCCTGGTTCAGAAAAGTTTCAGTTACACTGTGGAAGCCCATTAGCGCCAAAACAATAAGATGAAACAAAACCCCACAAGTCATTGTGATGCTTACGTATCTTGTCAGGTGAAAGGAAAGACTGCTTCCAGATAAACGTGATTTCTGTTTTCTTTTGAATATCATTTGGTGTGGGGGGGGGGGGGGGGGGGGGGTCTTACCTTGCAGGTGGCTCCCTTGGTAGGACTCTGGCTCCAGGCTTCACCGGCCTCAAACAGGTTTTTCTTGGAGGTGACTACCTCAGGTGAGGTGGGCAGGTCGGCCAGTGTTGCCTTCACTGCCCGGACCTCCTGGGAGTTCTGCACAACAACAACAACAACAACAACAAACAGCCGTGGGTTAGTGTACAGTAAACGTGTCATGTGAAAACCTCGTAAACTTCATGTTTCAAGCTACATGTCCACGGAGAATACTGACTTCTAGTTGGACAGAAGGTAACGACGCCATCATATATTCATTATAAATTAAAATCAGGTCAAATACTTTCATAGTTCAGAACTAAAATAAATAAAGTTAAACTTTGTCGTCGTCGCGTTTTATTTTTCTCAACTGTGAAGCCTCTCGTTGTCCTGAATCTCGCTAATATGACCGTTTTATTTTCATCATAAATAAATTAAAAGCAGACACAATTCAACTTTAAAATTCAAATTTCAGATTTTATTTTCAGGTTTAAGTTCTTTGCTTTCTCCATCAATCTCGGTCCCAATACGTCAGTGTGATTTAATTATAGTTTTGGTACCAATTCTGCACTTTCAAATAAGAAAATTAAAACTAAACTTCAGCATTCAGTTTGATGAAATGTTGCGTCCTTGGACTTCCGTACAGACAAGCGCCGGGTGAACAATGTGAGAATAAGACCGAGAACATCTCAACACCAGTTTATGGGGAGAACATTCTTCCTTCTCAACACTGTATTTATTGTATTTTATTGCACTTAATGTCGAAGCTGCTTTCAGTTTTCAGAAGCTCTCCTTAAATAAAAGTGGCTTTGCGTTGACCTCGTCGTTGACCTCGTCGTTGACCTCGTCGTTGACCGTGCGGGGCGTCGGCCTGAGCTGAGGAGTGAAACCAGGGGCCGGCTATCGTATTTATATATATTTCTGTCTGAGATAACAGACGCTGTAGCGTCATCGACCCGGCGCTGACGGAGACGTGAGACCTCGACGCTAAAAAGGTCGGAGCTGCTCTTTGACCTTCGGCTGCTTTTAAACAATGAGTCCAAAAGCTCACCAGCAGCTGCTGAGTGTGCAGAAAACACCAGAGAGGGTTTAAGAGGAAACACAGTCCGATGTTGATGTCAGTCCATTAAATATAAGACTACAACCAGCAGCCTGTTAGCTTAGCTTAGCATGAAGCTCATAGTTAATGAGTTACAGACTTATTAAAAGTGTGAACATGACAATTGGCACTATTACAGGTTTACATGCCTTTCCTTCTTCTGCAGAGTGAAGTCTAAGCTTCATGTGTTAAAGCTGCATTCTCTCTAGTGGCCACCAGGGGGCGACTCCTCTGGTCGTATAGAAGTCTATAGAAAATGACTCTACTTCTCTCTTGATTTATTCCCTCAGTAAACATTGTAAACATGAGTTTATGTCTCAATCTCTAGTTTCAAGTCTTCTTCAATACAGCATGATGTTCATTTAGTACATGATGGTCCATTTAGAGTCACACAGACCATAAAGCAGGGGATGCTTTAGGGCGGGGCTACTGTGATTGACAGGTCTCTAATAGACCATAAAGCAGGGGATGCTTTAGGGCGGGGCTACACGTGATTGACAGGTCTCTAACAGACCATAAAGCAGGGGATGCTTTAGGGCGGGGCTACACGTGATTGACAGGTCTATGTTTTAGTGTGTTTCAGTGTGTGTGTGTGTGTGTGTGTGTGTGTGTGTGTGTGTGTGTGTGTGTGTGTGTGTGTGTGTGTGTGAGCTCACCTCCACAGCGTGTGCGTACTGCTCCAGCTTGTCGTCGATCTTCGGCAGCAGGACGAGCGTCTGCGTCTTCTTGAAGCTGTTTCTGATTCAGTCAAGACAACACGAGACACAAACAGTTCAAACAGGTTCAGGATCAGATCAGAGGACGAAGTCCACACCTTGGGATGACATCAGAGCTGATCTCACACGTTTGGATCAAGACCCAGAGTAAGTGCAACACCTTTTTAATTTAAAATGTATTAAATTATATTTAAGTGACCAGAGACGAGAACGAGGCACCAACGCTGCTGGTTCAGCTTCCTCCTCTGAGCACATTTCAAAATAAAAGCATAACTCTTGAGGGCTGCAGACTTCCTGTTCGCCTCCAAACTTCAACAACCAAAACAAATCTAGAAAACTGCGTCTGGACGGAGTTCATCAGAGCCATGAACCAGAGCGAGGAGGAGGAGGAGGCACTGTTGATGAAGATATTCACCTTTTCTTCAGCGAGCGGTTCAGCGACTCAGTTCTCTCTGAGATCTGAAAAAGAAGAAGAAATGTATTTTCATGTCGCCGCCTCGTTTGTTGATTACAGTTCGGCCAACGACTCAACAGAGCCGAGTCTTCTGGCCTCCATCAAACCGTACGAGTCATCGCAGCAGCAGTCGAAGCAAAGCATGATGGGAAACGGAGCAAGAGACGGATGTACAACGAGTGATTGTACTGCTTTCCAGGTGCTTTAAATTAAGCAAGTTAGGTTTTTAATTAATCCCATCTTTACATTTCAGTTTCAAGTTTCACTGGTGAGTTACTTTACTGTCCATCTCACATCTGGTTCTCATGCGGATGACTCGTGTGAAGTTATGTTTAAACTTAAACGCTGATTTCAATGTGGACAAACAGAAACCAGAACACACATGCAGCGTCATGCACACGACCATTTCAATCAAACACCACCATTAATCACAGCGATGTCATTGATCAAACCTCCAGCAGAGAGAAGGCAAGAGACGCGCGTCTCACATGACTGGAGTTGAATCTTGTGCTGGTCAGAACAGAGCGAGTCTCCTGATATTCACCTTGTGAGTGGGACTCTTGGGACTCTTGGGACTCTTGGGACTCTTGGGACTGAAGACCTCGTCCCCGTCCACGCTGGACGCACTGAGGCTCTTCATCCTCTCTGCCGCCTCCATCCTCCTCCTCTCCATGTCCTCCTTCATGCGCCTCCTCTCCTCCTGGGAGTCACATCACAAGTTAAACTCCACACTTCTACATCACGAGTCTGATCAGCTGCCAGCGCTGCAGAAAGAAAGCCTCTGAACGTAGAAGACGAGAATCTGTTTGACCACTAGAGGGCGCATGAACTCTCCATCCAGCCAATGAGATGGTTAAACAGACATCAGGACTCTAGATGCTTTCATGCTTTCATCTTTCACTCAGAATACTCGGAGCCATGAGGTTCAACCCGCAGTGGTCCAGGCCTGCGTACCTCCTCTTTGGCCAGCCGTTGCTGCTCCTCCTCCTCCTCCCTCCGACGCTCCTCTTCCAGCCGGGCTCGACGCCTGTGCTCCCTCCTCCTCTTCAGCTCCTCCAGCTCCTGCTCGGCCTCCACCTGTCTGTGTCTGAGCTGCTCCAGCTCCTGGCTGCCCTTCTGCTGGAGGCTCTGCCGGACCTTCTCCAGACGCTGCTCCGTCTCCAGGATGCTCTCCGGCTCCTCCGGCTCCTCCGGCTCCTCCGGCTCCTCGGCTCTGCTGCAAAGGCCGGGGAGGTGTTAGACATTAGGATCTGCTGTTATTACTGACCTGAGCCGAGTCCGTCAGCCGGTCAACTGCCCTTTGAATCCACACTGCACACCTGGTGGACCTGGTGGACCTCTTGGTCTTCTTGTCCTCGTACGACGTCGCCTCCTCTTTGGTTGCGTCTCCGTTGGTGTTGGTGGGTTTGGGCTCCTGGTGAAGGAAAACCTTGGACGTGTAGGAGATTTGAACCTCTTTTCTTTTCTCCACCTGAAGAGTTCAACAGATCTTCTCTTCACTGACATTCGGTGTCATTTGAAGTCACAGACGTTAAAAACCTGAACGCTGACTTGTGATTTTCTGATAAAGACTTGATCCGACTTGGACTAAAATAACATGAAATAGAAATGAGACAAGTCTCACATAATTGTTGTCAAACGTGACGTGTCTTGAATAACTTTGGGACTTGAACAGACTTGTGTGGAACTATTTGACAATACTCAGACTTGATGCAGACCTTTCGTGAACAACTTGAACTATGACTCGTCTCTTGAATTACTTCAGACTCGACGTACATCTGTCTCAGACGACTAACTTAGACTTCTATTAGATAACTTCAGGTTTGACCAAGTCTTCTCTAATGATTACAGACATGTCTAGAATTAACTAAACACTTTTAAAAATCACACTTGTTTGGAGACAAACTCTTACCTCTGTATTCGGCCTTTGAATCTCGTCCTTCCTCCCGTTCGTCGCCTCCTCTCTCTTCCTCTTCCTCTCCTCTTCCTCGCTCCTCACCCTCTCAGTTTGAATCTTCTTTCCGTCGCGCTCCTTCTTCCTCTCCATCTCCACCCCGTCTTCTTTGAGGCGCTCCTGTCTCTGCAGTCGGCTGGAGGACGTGATGGAGGCCTGGACGGTCTTGACGGGGACAGGTTTGTTTATCCTGTCCTCCTCTTCGTCCTCGTCCTCGTCGCCTCCCTGGCTGAGCTCCTGCAGGCGCTGCTGCCTCTGTCTCTCTCGACGCTGAGTCCAGTCGCTGAAGCCCTCGTCCTCCTCCAGAGCCAGAGAGCTGCTCGGCTTCAGGTCGCCGTGGTACCTGAGGAGGAGACGGGCGAGGACCAGGTCGTCAAGGTTTCACAGCAACAAAACAACAACAAGCTGAACCAGACTCAACGAGGAACCACCAGGCAGCAACCTCCGGAAGTCCTGAAGCTGCATTCTCTCTAGTGACCACCAGGGGGCGACTCCTCTGGTTGTATAGAAGTCTATAGAAAATGACTCTACTTCTCTCTTGATTTATTCCCTCAGTAAACATTGTAAACATGAGTTTATGTCTCAATCTCTAGTTTCAAGTCTTCTTCAATACAGCATGATGTTCATTTAGTACATGATGGTCCATTTAGAGTCACACAGACCATAAAGCAGGGGGTGCTTTAGGGCGGGGCTACTGTGATTGACAGGTCTCTACCAGAGACTGCGTCTCTACGTCTCTCCTCAGAGAGAAAACACTGTAAAACGCAGTATAATATTGATGTAGCGTTTGACCTTTCATTTAAGTGTTGCATATGAATCAAGTGTTGATGTAGTGAACTTGTGATTTGGACACAGTCTCAACATCTCCTGCTGCTTCCCGCTGAGTGAAAGTAATGAAAGTGTGTTTTGTGTTTCCAGGAGCTGGCGGAAAGGAATTCACTCAGCATTCCCCAGACGACGAAGACAGCCCCGCTGCATGATGGGAGTCTCTCAGCAGCTAATCACCCTTAACGAGCAGCGACGTCGCCGTGTCTCTGACACCTGAAGGGATTCCTGAGTCGAGGTCGAGACGCGTCCGTCAGGAAACATGTCGGCCTCCTCCGTTTCACCGTATTATTCTCTTCTTATCGTCCTCGAGGTCAACGTGAGAACATGACGTGCTTCACTTTCTCATAGACTTCTATACAACCAGAGGCGTCGCCCCCTGGTGGACACTAGAGAGAAGGCAGGTTTTCACTGGAGGTTGCCGCCGGGTTCAAGCTCTGCCAGAACTTGACCTCTGACCTCTTTGGATTCCGCAAGTCATGCAGCAAAAGGGGATTTCAACGCAGCGCTGCATCACTGCTACGTCTTGTAGAGAAAAGCTTTCAATTACAGGCCGAGTCACCGCAGCCCGACCAGCTCCACCTGTGACGTGACGTGATGGAGGAGGAAACGGTCATTAAAGGTAAAGTCGGCTACAAGCTTCGACACGGCGGGAGGCCCTTTGCAGGAGACATTCCTCTGCGCTGCTGTCATGACAAAGCAGCTGTGTGTTCGTCTTCAGACCAGCGGGAGGACGAGGCTGTTTGCAGCTTCCACTGGAAACGTTGGTTTTTACGGGAAACCTGCGTGAACCGAGCGACGATGAGGACGAAGAGTTTCACAGCCGGGAAACGTGACGACAAACTCCTGAAACACCTGAAACACCGGCAGTCGTCACCAGAAAGAAGAACAGCCTCACACACAGTTAGCAGCTTGGACAGGAAGTCGTTGGACGTGAGGCGAGTGAGTGAATGATGTTCTGCACTTAAGAACTTCCTGAGTTCACATGATTATCACGATGTGGAATTCAGCTTCAGCAACATTTACACTTTTTTTACGGCGAGACAGAGAAAACCGGTTCAACCTCGAAAAGCTTTTTTTACCTTTGTCTTGAAGTGATGTATGAATGAATGTATTATTATTCATTTAAACAGTTTGTCTGTACCACAGACTGTATGTAAGAAGTGGGCGGAGTCATCGTGACGTCACCTGTTGGTTTGTGGACTGATGTTTTAAGCCTCAAGTTCGGCGATATTTCGCCGTCGTCATCTTTTTTTTACAACCAGTGAACAGGAAGTGACCATATTTAGACTGAGGATGAGCGACGTAGAGACCTGTCAATCACAGTAGCCCCGCCCTAAAGCATCCCCTGCTTTATGGTCTGTGTGACTCTAAATGGACCATCATGTACTAAATGAACATCATGCTGTATTGAAGAAGACTTGAAACTAGAGATTGAGACATAAACTCATGTTTACAATGTTTACTGAGGGAATAAATCAAGAGAGAAGTAGAGTCATTTTCTATAGACTTCTATACAACCAGAGGAGTCGCCCCCTGGTGGCCACTAGAGAGAATGCAGCATCGGCTTCACTCTGCAGACCGGCGGTTGTGGTCTGGTCCGTACGTACATGCCGTCCTCTGCCGGCGTCCGGTCCTCCGGTGAGGACTCTCCGGGTTGCGATCCTCCGTTGGACCAGCGAGACGCTTCCCGAGCTCTTCGGCGCTGCTCCCGCTCCACCTCCTCAGCGTCCTCAACGCTCCTCTGAGCAGTCAGCCTGCAGACACACGGACACCGTGAAGGTAGAAGATCAGCTCCAATCCAGGCCTGCACTCGACTTAAACTCAAATGTTCCTCCATTTACAATTCTTACATATTTCTGAGCAAAATATTGGATTCATGGTTTCCACATTTTTTGTGATTACAGATTTTACATTCAGAGAATATATTTGTTGGGACTTTCCGTTCCACTATCATACATGACATACAGTCTAAATATACACACTGCAGTTCTTCTTCATACTTCCACAGTGACCCAAACCACCATCTCGTCCTCAAACTAACCTTTTTAAAGACTGTATTCATGTAACGAGCAGAAATGTACTGTTAAGATGACAAATAGCTGGTTCAGAATGTGTCAATTATCAACTTTTTATAATATCTACAATCATTTTGCCGCAGAATGTAGTTTTTTACTGTAAAAGCTCAGAAAACAGGCAAATAATTGAAGTCGTCTCTCAGCTCGATGACACAATCCCTCAAAATCCCCCAAAATCCCATCGCGTCCTCTCGGCCCTCTGCTGGAACGAGTACTTTCCATTGTGGCTTGTGGGAAACTAGAAAACCTTAGAATGGGAAACATGTCAGGAATCACACGCGACACAGTGTTGAGACAAAGACTCTGAAGTCAAGAGATCCGACCGGAACATCTGCCAAACGTTGATCTGCAGCATGAACGCAGCGCCGCTCCGCAGTATTCATCACGAACACGTTAACCGGTGTTCATCCAGAGGAAACGAACCAAACACCAGGACTCGCATGAACCCATGAATCCTCTCAATACGACAGTTTAATCCAAACACGGTGACGTGAAGCAGCTTCTTCTTCACTTTGAATCATTTTCATGCGTTTTGATCATTAATATCTACATTGGGAGTTGTGACTTTGTGACTTTGTGACTTTGGGTTTGAAACGTGTTTCAGACGTCTCAGCATGATCAGCGTTCAGAGACCAGTTGTGACCACATGAGAGCGGATCCGGTCGGTTTCAGAGGATTTCATACGAACAGAAGCAAGAAGACGACTGCCAGCTGCAAACTCAGAACAATAGAAATAGAAGTAAAGAGATTCAACATGTTGACTCTTTTGTTTACAAAAAACTCAACTGGGAGCTTTTAACAAATACTTTTTTGTTTGGCTTTGTGTTGACGCCTCAGTGGAGACGCTTTCAGGACCAACGGCTCAATAAGATCCATCTGATGCTCAGGTGTCCAGTTACTGGACTCACATGTGGCTTCTGGGCACCAACAGACCCCTAACGGCTCCATCTGGTCCTCCACCTTCTTTAAGAGGGGGATGGAGGAAGGCCGGACACACGGTGACCTCAGACCCTCTTCACCAGATTCATAAATGACAAAACTCTTCATCTCCTGCAGCTCCTCACCGCCGACGGCTTTTATCACATCCTAAATTGTTCTCCTTCATTTCTTTTGTATTTTCAAAGTAATTATTCTGAACTGAACAGGACACGTTGCAGAAACGAGCACCAGGTTTAGTTTCTGTAGCTGGTGAAGGAGGAGACGTTACCGGACCGGATCGTTGTTAGACCCGCTGAAAGCACAGAGGTCTGCTGCTGATAACAAGAGCACTCTGTCAGCATCAGCATCACTTCCTCCTCCGTGTGTCTCCGTCCTTCCTGACAGGAAACGAATGAAGGGACAGAGGTGGAGAGGCCGGAGGACAGCTGGAGGATGGAGCAGCAGAGCGGCAGCGGTCACTACGTCAGGACGGGATGTGCAGCTACAGAGACAGCTGCCTTTCAAAATAAAAGCTTCTTCTCAGGTAACATACGTCTCAGTTAGTCCTGATCCTCTACTGTATATGAACCAGTCTCCGTGTAGTCCTGATCCTATATGAACCAGTCTCAGTCTAGTCCTGATCCTCTACAGTATATGAACCAGTCTCAGTGTAGTCCTGATCCTCTATGAACCAGTCTGTGTAGTCCTGATCCTCTATCAGACCTCCATCAGTACAGAGACCATCAGAGAGAAGATGGTCTGTTTCTATAGAGTTATTCTTGATGCTCGTCATCGGAGCCACCGGGTCGGATTCTGGTGAAACCAGATGAACTCATGCAGGTTCACCAGAACCTCCTTCAGCTCAGACTCCAGCAGAGACCGGTCCACCGTGGACAGACCCAGATCCTCCAGCAGAGACCGGTCCACCGTGGACAGACCCAGATCCTCCAGCAGAGACCGGTCCACCGTGGACAGACCCAGATCCTCCAGCAGAGACCGGTCCACCGTGGACAGACCCAGATCCTCCAACAGAGACCGGTCCACCGTAAACAGACCCAGATCCTCCAGCAGAGACCGGTCCACCGTGGACAGACTCAGATCCTCCAGCAGAGACCGGTCCACCATGGACAGACCCAGATCCTCCAACAGAGACCAGTCCACCGTGCACAGACCCAGATCCTCCAGCAGAGACCGGTCCACCGTGGACAGACCCAGATCCTCCAGCAGAGACCGGTCCACCGTGGACAGACTCAGATCCTCCAGCAGAGACCGGTCCACCATGGACAGACCCAGATCCTCCAACAGAGACCAGTCCACCGTGGACAGACCCAGATCCTCCAGCAGAGACCGGTCCACCGTGCACAGACCCAGATCCTCCAACAGAGACCGGTCCACCGTGGACAGACCCAGATCCTCCAGCAGAGACCGGTCCACCGTGGACAGACCCAGATCCTCCAACAGAGACCGGTCCACCGTGGACAGACCCAGATCCTCCAGCAGAGACCGGTCCACACGCTGCTGGAGACCCAGGACGTATTGCTGGACCTGCTGGAGGGAAGAGAGGCACAGGAGAACCAGCACCAGGACTGAGAGGGGCAGACTGTCAGACCTGCTGCAGTAACATGAGGTTTTCTAAAGAGAGTCTGGTGCTCAGAGACACTACCACTTTAGTCCACAGGGGGCGACAGAACCAACACTACATGATAGTTCCTTCGAGTGACTGCAAGTAAAAGTATTCTCAGCAAAATGTACTGAAAGTATCAGAAGTAAAAGTACTGATTACGCAGAATGGCTCCTTTATTACAGAATATTATAATATTCTGTTTTTATCATCGATAGTCGCAAAATTACATATTTCACTTCGCTAATCCCTGCGATGGTTTGGATCGTACGCGTGTTCTTCAAGCTCGTCGGTTTGTTTGATTGGAACAGATTTTTCAAGATTCAAGTAAGTAGAATCTCTTAAATACATCAAATATTCTCTTGTGAAACGACAACATTGAAAAGGGAAGACGGGGTCTGATGCTTGGAGGTAGGAGGTCAGTGAGGTCAGTGAGGTGATGTTTTTCTCTCGTACTGTACATTATACTTATGATGTCGTGTTCCTCTGTGAGGCAGCAGACTGATTGAACTCTCGTTCCGTTTCCTTTCAGTAATCAGCGCTGGAGGATTCTGTCAAGCTCGGCCTCTCCACTCAAACATCCGTTCAGACTAAACCATTACCCCCCCCCCCCTCTGACTTTTACAGTACCAGGAACACCGGCAGCTTTACTTCCTCATCGTCCCGTGTTTCATCAACAGCTTTCTCGCTCGAGTCGTCTGATCATCAAAAAAGAGAATTAACGACATGCACAGAACACTTTCACTTCCTCAGCGGGAGTCGAGCCGGTTTTATGTCTCTATGTAAACTGACACCAGAGGCAAGACTGAACACGCTGCCTACCAACACCCCAACACGACCTCAGACTAAAGGCTGACTGAACACGCTGCCTACCAACACCCCAACACGACCTCAGACTAAAGGCTGACCGAACACGCTGCGTACCAACACCCCAACACGACCTCAGACTAAAGGCTGACTGAACACGCTGCCTACCAACACCCCAACACGACCTCAGACTAAAGGCTGACTGAACACGCTGTCTACCAACACCCCAACACGACCTCAGACTAAAGGCTGACTGAACACGCTGCCTACCAACACCCCCAACACAACCTCAGACTAAAGGCTGACTGAACACGCTGCCTACCAACACGACCTCAGACTAAAGGCTGACTGAACACGCTGCCTACCAACACCCCCAACACGACCTCAGACTAAAGGCTGACTGAACACACTGCCTACCAACACCCCCAACACAACCTCAGACTAAAGGCTGACTGAACACGCTGCCTACCAACACGACCTCAGACTAAAGGCTGACTGAACACGCTGCCTACCAACACGACCTCAGACTAAAGGCTGACTGAACACGCTGTCTACCAACACCCCCAACACGACCTCAGACTAAAGGCTGACTGAACACGCTGTCTACCAACACCCCAACACGACCTCAGACTAAAGGCTGACTGAACACGCTGCCTACCAACACCCCAATACGTCCTCAGACTAAAGGCTGACTGAACACGCTGCCTACCAACACCCCAATACGTCCTCAGACTAAAGGCTGACTGAACACGCTGTCTACCAACACCCCAACACGTCCTCAGACTAAAGGCTGACTGAACACGCTGTCTACCAACACCCCAACACGACCTCAGACTAAAGGCTGACTGAACACGCTGCGTACCAACACAACCTCAGACTAAAGGCTGACTGAACACGCTGTCTACCAACACCCCCAACACAACCTCAGACTAAAGGCTGACTGAACACGCTGTCTACCAACACCCCAACACGTCCTCAGACTAAAGGCTGACGACGTGCCCTTGAGCCTGTGAGGTCAGAGT
The DNA here is from genome assembly GCA_028022725.1 of Lycodopsis pacificus. Lineage (NCBI taxonomy): Eukaryota > Metazoa > Chordata > Actinopteri > Perciformes > Zoarcidae > Lycodopsis > Lycodopsis pacificus. Next base: position 27,603,949 of record CM051698.1, read on the forward strand.
GATTGACATGAAGGTTCAGACGTCGCCTGAGCAGAGGAGTCGACGCGAGGGAGCAGAGAGATGTCTAGATTTAGTGTAGAAAAGGCTTTTATTTTGGTCTCTCATGAGCCATGTTTCCATTCGTGTATTTTAATGAAGTATCGCGTTAGAAAAGATAACCCCTGCTTCCAGTCTTTGTGCTAAGCTAGGCTAGCAGTTTCCCCACGTCTAGCTTTAAGAAAATGAAAAGTGAAACCCTAAAAAGCCGGCCTGTTATTTTTAAGGAACAAACAGCCGTCCATTGTTTGGAGACACGGCTGGTTGCTAGCAGATTTGCGGCCACAAAGTCTTCAATAATTCAGTTCTGTGACCACCAACATCAGAAGCAACCACCAGAAACACGACACCACCTGCCAACACACCACCTCCACCACATACTGCGCCTCCCTCTGTCTGCACTTGTTCAGCTTCATTGTCCGCTGACGTCTGAAGACTGAAAGAGGGATTCACTGTCGGGAGGAGAAGCGGTGAGAAGTATTATCTGCTCTTTTGAGAGTACACATGCTGTCAGCGCAGTGATGACTCGGCTGAATGACACAATAATAACACGGCTTGCTTTCAGCCGGGGGACAGACGAGGACGGTGGGAAGACGTTTGTGAGATGAAGTCACCGCCGTGTTGAGACAAGTCGGGGCAGCGATTCACATTCACCGAATGACTCTCACAGAATAAACGACAAAAAGACGACACTTCCCAGAAAGTAAGTCAGCGGACGAGTGAGAGCAGATCTGCAGTCAGAGCGCTGAGGTCAACGAGACGCCGCACAGTGGCTGCTTTGACATGAACAGAAAAACAAAGTGTTCAGCATGCAGGTCTATACCGACATATCTTCAACATAACAACTTTATACATTTCCATTCAATTACAGACATTCATGGTTCCCAGATGACGAACCCCACTGCTTTCATTCATCCCCTGACTTTTCCTTCTGGTTGCGTTTGATGTTTCATGTAAAACAGATTTGAATTGCCTTGTTGCTGAAATGTGCTATATAAAATAAACTTGCATTGAAGTTTTTGTTTTTGAGTGAAAGTCTCAGCCACTAATTGATTGATTGCCATTAAATGTCAGACAGACATTCGTGGTTCCCAGATGACGGATCCCTCTGATTGTGTTTCCCATCAGTCTCAGCTGTACTCGTTTAGTGCTAATCTGCAGTTTCAGCAAATTCCCTTTTGCTTGCAATGAACTTGATTTGGAACCGTGTAGCTCCTCTCTCTGGGTAACGAGCATCACTATTACACAACGTGTAACCACGACGAGCTCCCAATCCACTAAACAAACATGAAGAACATCTGAAACCAGTGACCAGAGTCTGTGGGGCAGAGCAGATAGCTGTCGGACCCTGTGATTGGCCAGTCTGTGTTCAAGAGGCGGGGCTTAGCAAAGGAGGAATTGTGCCGAATGTCACAATCTGCTCATCTGGAAATACTGAATCAAAAACACATCTGTAGACTTCTGAGACGTTTAAAAAGCTTCTTTAGTTCAGAATAAAAGAGACTTTCAAGGAGAGATTCTGGTCAGTTCATTGCTAATAATTGGCAGATTTAATAACAAGTATTACAGATTTGTTTATTTTCAGCGACAGCAGAGAAACTTCTCATGATGAGGGAAAGCAGTAATGCAATAGTCAGTATATTACTACATTACAGAGTCTCGCTGTAATGACCAGAAGTCCAGCAAAGCCCCGAGACGTCAGGCAGCCGGTGACCCCTCGTCACTGTGTGGCTGCATGTCTGACCCCCATGCAGAGCACGGAAAGGCTCCAGATCCCCGAAGTCTGGAAACCCTGCAGCTTTGTTTCAGGACAGGAAGACGCGTGCAGTCAGAATGACCTCGTTCCAAAGAGGACGACAAACAAAACTGTTTTTTTAGATCGAGAGAAGTTGTCGAGCATCAGACGATAACGAGGGCGTCTTTCTCTGGGAAGTCCAAAAGAAAACCAACTTTCACTCGGATTGAACCCGAAGCTTTATTTTTCTTTTAAGATGTCAAAAAATGACAAGCGAGCAGAAGGTGGCGAGGCGAGCGTTTCCCTTGAAGTATTCTGGTTCATGCAGTTCCCACATGAGTAATAATTCCATTGAATGAATAGTTCACCCTAAAAGCATCAATCGTAACCTGTAGCTCCACATTCCTCGAATCTATGGTCACAGAAAAAGTGTTTCCATCGATGGCGTAAAAATAAGAACGAAAGACAAACTATTGCAAACGGATCATTTTCAGTGGACAAATGTTTTGGGTGTTTACTCGTAGGAGGGTCTGCAATTCAATGCACAAGCATAGCGTAGCATAGATGTGCTACTAGCTCATGAGCTACTCCCATCACTCATCAGCCAACTACACCCCCCCACCCCAAAAACATTCCTCAGCCTCTTATCTCCCCGTATCATAAACACAGAGGACACCCGGCCTTTTGTGGGGGGGGGGGGTGAGTCAGGGGTCAGAGGTCGCAGCAGGTATGCCTCCTGATGACATCACCCACAGAGAGCTGATTAAAAACAGCCGTGCTGTGAGCGGCCTTGAACCGCCGGCATGAACGCCACCAACTGATAACAACGCGTTTCAGATACTGAGAGGCCGTAGAGACGATGCACAGGACAACGTGTGGTAGAAGTACTCCTACACTGCAGTTAAAGTACTGATCAACGTGTGGTAGAGGTACTCCTACACTGCAGTTAAAGTACTGATCAACATGTGGTAGAAGTACTCCTACACTGCAGTTAAAGTACTGATCAACGTGTGGTAGAAGTACTCCTACACTGCAGTTAAAGTACTGATCAACGTGTGGTAGAGGTACTCCTACACTGCAGTTAAAGTACTGATCAACGTGTGGTAGAAGTACTCCTACACTGCAGTTAAAGTACTGATCAACGTGTGGTAGAGGTACTCCTACACTGCAGTTAAAGTACTGATCAACGTGTGGTAGAAGTACTCCTACACTGCAGTTAAAGTACTGATCAACGTGTGGTAGAGGTACTCCTACACTGCAGTTAAAGTACTGATCAACGTGTGGTAGAGGTACTCCTACACTGCAGTTAAAGTACTGATCAACGTGTGGTAGAGGTACTCCTACACTGCAGTTAAAGTACTGATCAACGTGTGGTAGAGGTACTCCTACACTGCAGTTAAAGTACTGATCAACGTGTGGTAGAAGTACTCATACACTGCTGATACCACACTGTAAAGACAGCTCTACTTTCATAACTACCTCTGAGATGTAGAGGAGGAGAAGAACGTGTGAAAATACTCATGTACAAGTACAGTATTTCAGTGAATGTACTTATTATCATTCAACCACTGAACATACAGCCTGTAGCTGTTTCCAACGCTCAGCATCAGCGTCACAGACTAAACTGGTCATGTGACTTGGCCACATGCCCAAAATATGTTGAAAACAAAGGCAGGTGGTGCAAGAAGAGCAACGCTGCTCTAGAAGAAGACATCTGGTCGAATCAATGAGCAGCAACAGAAGGAAGCGAGACGTTCTATCAGGGTGTGCAAATCAAATGCCTCCCGTTCAGCCCCTCTGGTTCAACGCTGTTAATCTGAAGAGGAACGTCAGCGGAAGTGAAATGAGATGCTTTAACACAACTACCTTCACAGTTAACAGTAAAAACTTGCCTTAAAAAGTCAACAAAACATTCAACTTCTCCACCAGATTCATTTACATTATTTAGCAGAAAGCTGTCAAGTATAAAAACTATAAAAGGGTCATTTTATAATGACAATAATTAAACAAATCGGCTGTAATTAAAACAGTTGCTAAGCAGCTGACAACATCCTGCAGCACCGCCGCCGTCAAAGTAAACTCCTTCAAAAGCCTAAACGTTGAATCAGCGTCTGATGTTCAAACACGTCACGTCTTCAGAATGATGTCACCGCCGATCCTCCGACCGACGCCATCTGCTGCGTTTATGAATCACAGCGAGACGCCGCCTCCTCCAGCTGCTGTCGGCTTCAGAAACCTCACCGTGACTCACTCATTACAACACTTCAGACACACGAAGTCCTTCTGTGGAGGCACGGAAAGTTACACCGAGTCTAGCTTCAGCTTCAAGTCGCACAAAGATCGACGAACTAAAGAGAGTAACTTTAGACGAGAAGAAAAACCAACCGACGTTCAATCAATTAACTTTCACAATAAGAGACCAAAACACAATCAACCCTCAAACAAAGTATTATGGATTCCTCTAAAACTAGAGATATGTTCCCACCAGCTGTTCTTTGACATTGACGGGAAGTGTCATCCTTTCACGACTGAAGGCTTGAACAAGTGGAAATATTGACTCGCTGTGAGGCATAAACGAAACGTCAGAGGATTGTTCGTCATCGAGGTTCATCCTCTGAGGACAACACGCCACAAACATCACCAACGTAACTTCAACATAACCAAAACATTTTGAGATATTGGAACACCACTTTAACACATATATTATGTGTGAAAGTAAAACGATAATATATTATCAGTATAAAAGTAGTCCCTCTCACTGGTGATGCTAGTCTCTTCCTCTCGGCGTAGTAGATTTACGTGTCTGCGGTTGCATTCAGTACTGACGGCACGCCGTCGTTATTGCACGTTAATGTCGTCTAAACACCGTTTAGTGCGACATGACGGAAGCAAAAACAAAAGCAGGCCGGCTTCATCTGGCATCCACAGCTAATCCTAGAAAAACAATGTGCTGGAATGAGTAGATATCCCACCAAATTATTTCAGATTTTTTTTTCAGGCCGTTTGTTCCCCAGGTGACACGGCAAAGTTGATTTAATTGTAACTTAACTTGCGTACTTCAGTAACGGCTCTTCTGGAGTCATGTCAACCCAAATACGATTTTATCCGAAACCTAACTAAGAAGTTTTGTTGGCTAAACGTAACCGAGCCGTTTCCTGTGGAGACGGACGTTTATTATAAAGACTGTATTCACGCAACGAGCAGATATTTAACGTGTTGTTGGACTTTAGGAGGAAGACGCACAGACTGTCTCCAAGAAGTGAACGTAGCCATCGTGATGCAACTCATCGGTTTGTGGACTGAAGTTTTGAAGCCTCGAGTTCGGCGATTTCGCCGTCGCCATCTTGGATCACGGCCGTCGCCATGTTGTCGTTTTTTGCAACCAGTGAACAGGAAGTGACCATGTTTGGACTGAGGATCATGCAAAACATTTTAAAAGGATTTGTTGTGAAAAGACAAAAGTCCGGACAAAAAGACAAACGTGTTCTTGTTGTTTGACGACTTCTACGAAGGGTTGACGTCGACCAATCGGAGCACAGCCTGCTCAGGAGGACTGATGTCATCCCCACGTTACGCTCTTATCTCATCACAAACCACTGGAACCCGACAGGACGGGTCGCCACCCGAAAACAAAAGAGTGACTCTGGTGACCTTTCACCTCTGACACAGGTCACCGACACCACTTCCCTCTCGGCGGAACCGGCCTCGGTGGAACCGGCCTCGGTGGAACCGGCCTCGGTGGAACCGGCTCTGCATTTATTTTAACCGCTCATACATTCAGAAAACAATTAAAGATTTCCCAGCTGGAAATGGATTATTAGTATAATTCTTTTGTTGTGATTGTTGCATGTGAGAGGAGGTTAAGTCGATTAACCCCCCCCACACACACGCACACACACACACACACACACACACACACACACACACACACACACACACACACACACACACACACACACACACACACACACACACACACACACCCCTGCGTGACCCAAAACACTCCCAGTAATCCCACTGTTCCCATTAAGACGAAACACACACATGAACACACTCTTCATCCTCACGTGGAACCATGAGAAGCTTTGTTGTTCTTCTCCAGATCTCAGCAGTGAATTCATTTCTTCTGAATAATAAAGTAAAGGTTGTTGAACTGAGTTTAAATATTAACTTCTGTCTGTGTGAACAGAGACCGATCGATCACATACCTCATCAGGTTTTGTAAACCCTGTTTGCTGGAGTTCCTCCTCAGCAGAGCGTTGGACATGTTGGCCTCTTTTCTTCTTCTTCTAGTCGTCTCCTGGTAGAAACACAAACAGATGAACTTCTTCTTCTTCTATTCCGTTTCCAAGTCGACACTGAAGGCAGCTTTTCTGTCCTGCAGCCGCACCGAAGCCCAGAGCTCAGACTGAGGAGAGAGAGAGTGTTTCACTGTTACAGACTGCTGGTTACACACACACACACACACACACACACACACACACACACACACACACACAGCTAGTTGGGAATGTCAGTGGTGCTCAGAGAGACTCCCTCCTCTTTTGGAGGCTGGGTTTCTAGTCATTACACGCCCCCCCCCCTACATGTGGTTTTCATTGGGGCGCTCAGAGGCCCGACATCTCTCTGTTTCTTTCTTTGCTGCCTCTCTTCTCTGTTCTGCCGGGTCATGTGGTCTTCTTCCCTGAGGGGGAATGAAAGACGATATACAACCCCCCCCCCCCCCCCCCCCCCCCAAAAAGATAATAATCCACGACTGAACAATAACCGTCTCCTTGTCAACATTTGCCAAAGCAGCAGATTATCAGAAGACGTCTGTTTGTTATTTCTCTCCATTCATTAATAATACAAGTATCAATCGTCATGTTTGTTTCTATTCAACTGTCTTTCAATTTTAAGAAAACTCTTGAAATGTATGAACAGTAACTCATTAAATTAGGCTCGTTTCCATCAACTGGTTTGGAGGAAATAAACTCGGCTCTTATTTTTCGTGATTGATCTTCGTCAAACTTTTTCTCTCTTAATTTTGTCATCTGTTTCGTTATTTATTTAATGTGAATAAGTAAAACAAACGTACATGCGTACTTGGGTAAAGACACTTCTGTAGTTAGTTTAACCCAAACAAGGATCTTTTCCGAACTAAATATGTCACGATCTTTTGATGAACCTAACCAAGTATTTTACGATCTTTTCATGAACCTAAGTATTTTACGATCTTTTCATGAACCTAAGTATTTTACGATCTTTTCATGAACCTAACTAAGTATTTTACGATCTTTTCATGAACCTAACTAAGTATTTTACGATCTTTTCATGAACCTAAGTATTTTACGATCTTTTTATAAACCTAGGTATTTTACGATCTTTTCATGAACCTAAGTATTTTACGATCTTTTCATAAACCTAGGTATTTTACGATCTTTTCATGAACCTAGGTATTTTACGATCTTTTCATGAACCTAGGTATTTTACGATCTTTTCATGAACCTAAGTATTTTACGATCTTTTCATGAACCTAAGTATTTTACGATCTTTTCATGAACCTAAGTATTTTACGATCTTTTCATGAACCTAAGTATTTCACGATCTTTTTACGAACCTAACTAAGTATTTTACGATCCAAATGTTGCTCAGATTTATAGAACTTAATTTTAAATAGTGACAACCCAAACATACCAAACATAGTATTTATTATGGAATAGTACACAACATTTCTTGAATATATATTTGATGGGACTGTGCAGCCATAAAAACAGAACTATTTTCTGTGCGTTTCTTTTCAAGCAGAACAAATCGATTGTAATAATGTAAACGTCGCCTCTGGAATGATAGAGATCCTCTTTAATCTCGACGTGTGACATGCAGCTTGTTACGTCTTTGTCTCTTCGCTGCCTGAAGCCCTCAAACACAACGCTGTTACCACGGTGACCCACTCATCGCCATTCACCCTGGAGTGTTGGTAAGCCTTGCTCGGTGGCACGTCAACAGACAAAAGGGCATTCTGGGAAGGAATTCATGGCTCGGACGCCCTTCTTGCTCATAAAACAGAGCTGCTGTTTCCAGCAAACACGGGCTGACCTGAACACAACCTCAGCACTCAGACGCTCTGGGAACAAACAGCAGCTGAACTTCCTCCAGCTACGCTCACAAAACACACCTCATCTTCATAGAGGTACAATAAACGTTTGTCTACGAAAGAAAGCAGATCTGATGATCTGATGATCTGATGAAGAGAGACACGGCGCTGCTGCCTTCAGGGGAAACCGGTGAAGCCACAATGCTGAAGTTACAACCGTTATAGCAGGAAAGCATCGAATACTTCCTCCATCACTATAAACTACGAACAGCGAGTTCATCATTAGAACTCTTGAGATGTAAAAGTGAGCGTCTGAATGATCGACTCGGCCTCGTGTTCTAACTTTGACTAAACAAACAGGAAACGATGACGTAGCTTCAAATGTTCAGCTGTTGAAAGCAGAATCAGCGTCTGCTGAAGACAAAATCTGATTTTAAAATAAATACTTAAATAACTACTGTGTTCTGTGTTCTACTGCGCTGTTGGAGGAGATGAACGTTCTATAGATTTAACCATCGATCGTTCCTTCTTATTGTTAATCCTGTGGTTAATAATGATTTGCAGCTCTGAACTCGACTCTCTTTGTCACGTCACACGTGGGTCTTTATCTCCTCCGGCTTCTCTGCCGGAGAACAAACGTCTCCGTCCATCAGCAGAGAGACGTTCTCCGTCCGTCGCTTCGCTTTCAGCTGAAAGCAAACAGCTGCTTTGCTTCTCTGCTTATCAGCGGAGGTCAGATGCAGCTCGCTCCGTCGCGGAGGAGCTGAAGTCACGGCTTCACGACGAGAAGAGAAACGTTTCTCTTTTTATTCCTGTGATCACATGACGAGTTCATTAAACTCTGCTTCAAACAAGCGCGTGTTGTTGGTGGGAAGTAACGAAGTACATTTACTGAAGTACTATACTTGAATATCCAGCTCATTTATACTTCTATTCTACTACGTTTCAGAGGAACATTTACAGCCGTAGCTACGAATTACTTCACAGATTAATACAGAAAACTGTTTTCTCCCTCTGAACTTCTCTCATGGTTTTATTTGAATAACTGTTTGAAGCCCAAAGAGGCTAAAATGATGTTACAATGACGCCGAGATCGAATAATTCGTTTGTGTGTCAGAACTTAGTGCATCATCTCATGACCCCGCAGATTCATCTGGTGACCTTCGGAGGCCCGACCCCTCGCTTGGGAACCACTGGACTAAACTAACTGTGTGAAGTAATTAAAAGTCTCAGCTCCAACATTAACATGCTGCTCTGACATTGATGCTCCGCTACTCACTTTAAATGCACGACTCTGAATCGTAATAGAGCCTGAAGTTAGTTTCCAGCTCGTTGGCGTCGTCATGATGTCGGATCGTCTGATTAATCGCTGCGTGCACTGGACGAGTGTGGAGTCATAAGAGCGGCATAAAAACAAATCTCAGTGATTAGTGAAGAGGTTTTGGATATTTGTTTACACACAAACTTCTTAAGATCTTTGGAAACTTAAGGCATCAACAAATGTAACTTTCTCTTGAAGTTTGATTCTCGAACAGTTTTTCAGGTGAAAAAGAAAGAAAGAAAGAAAGAAAGAAAAAGTCTGTTTTGCTTGTTTGAGTAAAGCGGATTAAAGCTGATCTCCTCCCGCCTCCACTCAGAGCGCTGACCTGCCCCCACAACGCGTTCGATGCCAGAGCCGCTCTCATCACCTCCCACTCAGCGCCAGAGACCTCCTCCCCGACACGAGAGCCCAACACACCGCCGACGGGCGAGTTCAACTTCACCCGCCGGAGTCACAAGTCCCTGAGGACGGGAGTCAGCGCGGCAGCAGGGACAGATGTTAGGAAGACGAGTGCAACGATGAGGAAAAGTCTTTCTTCTTTTTAAAACGGCTGAAACGTTCAGAAGCTGAGCCTCGAGAATTAAACCTCAAGAAAAAGTTACAATTTCTGATGCTTTAAGTTTCCAAAGATACAGTTTGCGTATCATTTCTTTTACAGAACTTCTTGAATAATCATTTTATAACTCTGAACTTTATTATTGGATGGTTAAAGTACCAAAAGTAAAAGTACTCATTATGCTGAATAATATATTGTCATACTATTGGATTATGATTATTAATCATAAACCTTAAATACAAAGTGGACGTAGTCGTCATCCATAGGTTTGTGAAATGATGTTTTGAAGCCTCAAATTCAGCATTTTGGCCGTCGCCATCTTGTTTTTTTGCAACCAGAAGTGAAAGCAGGGTGGAGTCAAACGAACAACCCAACGCCGAATAAAACATCCACAGGCGACCAAACGTTACCGTTAGCTTTCATGAAGTGGAAACACTGAACGAGTTGAAGTCGTTAGACGACAACACGGACGCCTCTCAGACCGGACAAAGTCGTGGTAGAGACCTGTCAATCACCGTGTAGCCCCGCCCCTAAAGCATCCCCTGCTTTATGGTCTATTAGAGACCTGTCAATCACCGTGTAGCCCCGCCCTAAAGCATCCCCTGCTTTATGGTCTATTAGAGACCTGTCAATCACAGTAGCCCCGCCCTAAAGCATCCCCTGCTTTATGGTCTGTTAGAGACCTGTCAATCACAGTAGCCCCGCCCTAAAGCATCCCCTGCTTTATGGTCTATTAGAGACCTGTCAATCACAGTAGCCCCGCCCTAAAGCATCCCCTGCTTTATGGTTTATTAGAGACCTGTCAATCACAGTAGCCCCGCCCTAAAGCATCCCCTGCTTTATGGTCTATTAGAGACCTGTCAATCACAGTAGCCCCGCCCTAAAGCATCCCCTGCTTTATGGTCTATTAGAGACCTGTCAATCACAGTAGCCCCGCCCTAAAGCATCCCCTGCTTTATGGTCTATTAGAGACCTGTCAATCACAGTAGCCCCGCCCTAAAGCATCCCCTGCTTTATGGTCTATTAGAGACCTGTCAATCAGCGTGTAGCCCCGCCCTAAAGCATCCCCTGCTTTATGGTCTGTGTGACTCTAAATGGACCATCATGTACTAAATGAACATCATGCTGTATTGAAGAAGACTTGAAACTAGAGATTGAGACATAAACTCATGTTTACAATGTTTACTGAGGGAATAAATCAAGAGAGAAGTAGAGTCATTTTCTATAGACTTCTATACAACCAGAGGAGTCGCCCCCTGGTGGCCACTAGAGAGAATGCAGCTTCAACACATGGAGCATCAGAGGTTGCCGCCTGTTATTGATGCATTCATGTGTTCATCTCTTTAATGTTGCAGGAACAACAGAGAGTCAGCTGAGTATCTGGAGGATTCAGTTTCACTTCGGATGATTAAAAACGAGGAAAAGAGCCGATGAGGGAAAAGAGCGATGTGCGTACTGTAAACAACAGTAACTCGCTCGTTTCATGCTGAATTCTGTGCTTCGGGCGTTTCTTCAACAACACGATCACTTTGTTGTTTTCTGCCCGAGGCGGTAAATAAAGAGCGGTTGCCATGGCAGCAGAGATCCGCTGACACCGGACTCGTGATGAAGCCGCCTCAGGACACACCGGTGGAGAGAATCAGGGAAGAGACTCGCATGTTTTACTACACTTAAAGAAGTAATACTACAGTGTAGGAATACTCTGTTACAAGTAAAAGTACTGCATTCATACAAAAGCATCAATCATCACCCAAAGTGAAGTACTCGGAACAATATAATGTGTATTATAATTATTGATGGATTAATGTGTTCACCACTTTAAAATTGGAGCTCATTACAATGACTTTATATAGTGCCAGTAGTCCAATCTATATTATTTCATCATTTATCATTTTATTGTATTTGGTTTTAATAAAGACTGTTTACATTTTCAAGAAGCACTTTTAATTTTAAATGTAAAAATATGAAATGTAAGGCATGCTTTCTTTCTACCACTTTTATTTGTCTCATTTATAAATTAAGGTTTTCTGTTTTTATTTACTTTAAAATGTAAAACCCTTTGAGCTACATCATCATCAGAATATTATTATTATTATTATCTGAACAGTCTGAAGCTGCCAGTAAAAAGCAATACATTTAGAAGTATATAAACAATAAAATATATTTATATAAATACATCGTAAACGTACGTACAGCACTTGAATAGATTTAGTAAATAATTAATAAGAAATAAAGCACGTAGTTACTTTCCATCGCTGGAGAGAATCAAACAAAATGATTTTACACATTTTACAAAAGCTTGTCAACGCAATTATTGTTTAATAGTGTTTTTGAATGAACAGAGTGATTTACTAACCTTGCAAATATCTGCAGAAGAAGAAACCAGAGTGCTGCTGAATGAGCAGAGTCCACTTCAAACCTTCCTGTGGCTCAGAATCAGAGCTGTGATTGAACTCAGCTGTTCACGCTCAGACTCACAGCTGACTCATCAACTCATCAGAGAAATAATTCAGCTCGTCACTCGCAATCTACTTCTGAATATCCAACGCTGGAAATCCTCTAAACACGACGTGTATTACTATTACACAAAGTACACACGTGTAGTACTTTGTTCACTCTGTGTTTTTACTTGTTCCCGAACAGCTTCAGCTGTGTGACGTTCAACTCCGACTCAAGAAAAGAAACCATTTCAGTGAACTAATGATGTTGAGTGAAGTGGACTTAAATATGTCGACTTCACCCGTTTACTTCCTTCTTGTGTAAAAACTGAAATATTCGAGTAAAATCAACTCATTTGTGATGAGAGTGTTGAGACAAGACCTTAGTGCTGAAGCGTCAGAGCACCTGAAGGAAACGCTACCCGGAGGAGCGTAAACCTCGAGCTGCAGTCGCTGTTCCTCCGCGCGCCACCAGGTGGCCGCGAGCTGCGGTCAGGACGTCTGTGCAGAGGGAGCGATGCAGCGCCGGCGATCCCACGTGCAGCTGGAGGAATGTGGCCTCATTAACAGCAGAGAGAGGAACCACGCATTCCTGCAGAGTGAGCTGAAGCAGGAAGCACATAAAACATCCCGCACACCTTTAATGCGATTCCACCACAAACTGCAGAGTTACTCTGCAGGAAACAACTCGTTACAGTTCAATGTTTGAATAAAGAACAGAGGTTTTAAACCAAGCACAGAGACGGACAAAACAGAATGTAGTAACAGCATCTCCACTGAAGCGTGATGCAGCCGTCAGTGTTCCTCTAACGCCTCGTGCAGACCACACAAGCGCCTTCATCCTCCGTCCTGGAATCCTGGACCACTGATGCTGCCATCCGCTGAACTCGCAACACAAAGAGACACTGACAACTGCAATGGAACGGTTGTTCCAGTCGGATTCACAGTCCCTGAGGAAATCCACCGGGACCGACTCCACAGACGAACCTGCCGTCACAGCGGCGAGGCGGAGCGCTCCAGACCTCCTCCTCTGATTGGCTGACTGCAGATCCTTTCATGTCTATTCTCTTTGCTAATCACGCCATCGCTGTAATCAATGGCGGCCCCTTCAGGCTGGTCTCATACAGCTCCGGTTACCTAAGAAAAGTAATATATATATAATATATCCTATGAAATAATTTCCGATGTTATGTACTTAAGCTCGAAGGGCAGGGAGATGGACGGACCTCTCCTCCAGGGGACCGATGTTCGTTCTCCGTGTGAAGCAAGAAGTCAACCTTCATTCATTACTCACGTAACTTCAGCTACGATACTTCTTTACTTATTTTTAACCCAACGACAATATTTAACTAAATAAGTAGTTCTGTTGAGTTGTTTCCTGCAAAGACGATATTTTATTTTGAAAAGACTGACGAACGTAAGTCGACACGTGTTTGCTGACTTTTGTAGGAAGACGCATGAAAAACGAGGCGTAACTTCGTTGTAGGAAGTCAAACGTCTGCTGTCGATGCTTTCGGATGAATTTAGGTCAAAAGTTGGGAAGTCTGAGTGGATGGAGGTCAAACATGGGACTTTCACCAAGGAGACCGATGTGTGTGAAACCAAAGGTTCTGTGAATATTACTTTACTTCTTTGATATGAATAAAGACTTGACTGTCTGTTTGTGGAGATCACAATGCTGTTCTGTACATTATGAACCTGGTTCTGGTCACTTGACCCACGCTGCTCTTTGTGGACCAGAGACTCAGCTGGGATTGTGTTGAGTCATCAGGACCTGAATTATTTACCAGGTAACTGGGTCGACATGTAGCAACACAAAGATGACTGCATTTTGATGCAGGTCTGAATCCTTAAGCAGAACATTTGTTGTCAAATAACTATAAAAAAATGAATAAGATTGAGTATGAACTCTCAGCTTCCTCTTTGTAAAAGCAGGAAACTGAAGAAAGTCTTATTTTAGGATGAATCCGGTCCATCACGGTCAGCATTAACTTCCTGACTGTTTTCAGGTAACTTGTGGGTTTTCTAAGTAAGATGCAGAATTCAATCTATGTTTTAATTATTCACTCACTTCAGTTTTGATGTTTGAGAAACCAAAGATTGTTGCACACAGATGACCACACACTAAACGTTGGGAGTAGAAGAAGTGAACAGAGTGGGAAGACGACGGTGTTAGCATCAGACTTCCTGCAGCTTCCTCACCTCTACATCAGTCGTCGAGGACTCCGTTTCAGGGATGTCTTGTATCTGCAGCTGCAGCCCTCTGGAAGGCGACAGCGCTGTTTGAAACCTGGTCTCCGATGTGCAACCCCTGCAGGTTGGGTTGCGTTCAAGAGCCCGCCAGGTAACGAAAGCAGCGCTCTCTGCAGAGGAGCGTGGGCTTTTGGTGGAATGCAGAATTCAGAAAAGGAATAAATCACCCATCCACATTTGACAAGAAGCGTGCAGAGAGGCTCGGCAAGCCGGTGAGCTGAAAGTGAAAGCATATGGGACAAACAGGGGAAGTTAATGAGGTTTTGAGCAGGCACTGAATGTTATGGCACCCCTTGAACTTTAACGACGACCTCCAGCGGGCTGGACGTAACAACCCTACAGCCTGGCTCGGTTATCAGCACGTGCTTGGGTTACGGTCACGAGGTCGGCAGGGAGACGGCGGGACAGAGCGATAAATATCCGAGTCAGCAGAGTGAGGTGATGGAAAATATGAACGGACAAAAAGTCAAATATGAAGTGGTGGAAGAAAGAGAGAGGGCACGGGAGGAGCTTCGGACCGTGAGGCTGAAGTTAAACTAGAGAACAACAAGAAAGTTATAATTACACCAAGACGGCACAATCCAATACAAATATTTAAAAAGAGTCTGAAATATGCACCAAAAACGAATCACCTCAAACTTTCCACCAAATCATTTCCCCTCAAGAAAGGGCAACATATCCTGATATAACAATTCATATGATATCTTACAAAAATACTCACATTTTTTGTGCATTTTCCTCCAAAAAGTCCAACAATTTCCGCTCTTTCCAGACAGATTATTTTGAAAAGACTGGATATATCCGGTCTTTTCAAAATAAACTCCTGGTATAAGGATCGCTGGTTGTTAAACACATCCAACTCCTCTCCCACGCTGTGTGGACTTTTCGCATCTTTATACTTCCTCGTTCATGATTACGTTGACCACATCATTTCGTGGGATGTCTACGAGTCATGGCGCATTATGTACGGTAGCTAAATCTACGAACAGCTGGATGAGACCAGCCGGTCCTGTTCTCTGACTAAGAAGTGCTGCACATCAACTTCAGCTGTTTCTGCACAAGAATATGATTCCTCTCCTATCACAGACCAGACGTTCACTTTATTCTCTTCTACAATCAATACAAATATGTTTAAAAGTACAACAATAACTACAATATATTGCACTTGACTTGCACACAATCCTCTAAAATCAACCTGAGCTTCTGTTCAGAGCTGAAAACAGAACAAACACGCCACCTAGTGGTCGTGAACCTGCAGGACGACCTCAAACAGCTGATCTGAGGTCTGTCAGCTCGTCTTCCTGCAGGCGAAACCAGCGAGGCTTTATACTTCATAATGACGTTCCTCATGTGTTCAGAACACATTTGTATTTTGTCCTGAAAAGCTCCAAATTGTGGTGGGAAATAGTCACACTTCATCCTTCAGTTTATCACAAACATTCATCATCAACACATAAAGGAACACTTCATTCTTCAGTTTATCACAAACATTCAACATCAACACATAAAGAAACACTTCATCCTTCAGTTTATCACAAACATTCATCAACATAAAGAAACACTTCATCCTTCAGTTTATCACAAACATTCAACATCAACACATAAAGGAACACTTCATCCTTCAGTTTATCATAAACATTCATCATCAACACATAAAGGAACACTTCATCCTTCAGTTTATCACAAACATTCAACATCAACACATAAAGGAACACTTCATTCTTCAGTTTATCACAAACATTCATCATCAACTCATAAAGGAACACTTCATCCTTCAGTTTATCACAAACATTCATCAACACATAAAGGAACACTTCATCCTTCAGTTTATCACAAACATTCATCAACACATAAAGGAACACTTCATCCTTCAGTTCATCACAAACATTCATCATCAACACATAAAGGAACACTTCATCCTTCAGTTTATCACAAACATTCATCATCAACACATGAAGGAACACTTCATCCTTCAGTTTATCACAAACATTCACCATCAACACATAAAGGAACACTTCATCCTTCAGTTTATCACAAACATTCATCATCAACACATAAAGAAACACTTCATCCTTCAGTTTATCACAAACATTCAACACATAAAGGAACACTTCATCCTTCAGTTTATCACAAACATTCAACATCAACACATAAAGGAACACTTCATCCTTCAGTTTATCACAAACATTCATCATCAACACATAAAGGAACACTTCATCCTTCAGTTTATCACAAACATTCATCATCAACACATAAAGAAACACTTCATCCTTCAGTTTATCACAAACATTCAACACATAAAGGAACACTTCATCCTTCAGTTTATCACAAACATTCAACATCAACACATAAAGGAACACTTCATCCTTCAGTTTATCACAAACATTCATCATCAACACATAAAGGAACACTTCATCCTTCAGTTTATCACACACATTCATCATCAACACATAAAGGAACACTTCATCCTTCAGTTTATCACAAACATTCAACACATAAAGGAACACTTCATCCTTCAGTTTATCACAAACATTCAACACATAAAGGAACACTTCATCCTTCAGTTTATCACAAATAAATCGTTGTAAATTATTGTTTTGCTGCATTGTATGTTGTACGGTTTTGTTGACATCTGTTTTGCATAACTCACTGCTGGTTTCATAAATGTACCACACACACACACGCACACACACACACACACACACACACACACACACACGCACACACACACACACACACGCTGTCACACTCCTTGTATGGAGCTCTGAGCTCTCCGGCCTCTAAGGTTTCCTCGGTTTCTAACTTCATCCTGTCGTTCTGCAAAGGGGCCTCAGAGTTATATTTGGATCATGTGACTTCACCAAGACGATGCGTTCTCTCTTCATCATTCTTCAGACTGAGGTTTAAATTTAGTATAAAACGTCTGGAGTTCAGCTGAACTTATCACATCCATAAATATATAAATATAATATTTCAAAGCAGTTTTAATATTTAAAGCATGATAAGATACAGGGGTAATATATAGTGTCTCTAAAATAGCCTATGGTTTCACAAATAATATATATATAGCATAGTCCTTTTTGACTTTTTATTATCCGTGTTTAAAATTATAATTTTACATAATGTATACATATATAGATACACATAAATACATATGTACTGTATACTGGTATACACAATCTCATACATAAGAATTAAGTCTGAAGTAACATTTATTTCAATATATTTATATATTATTTGAATTCAAGTTTGATTTTCTCAAAGTATTCCAACAGCGTTCAAATGTTTTTTTATATTTGATATTTTCACCTACTCCTAAATTTACTATACAAACATATATTACATATATTTACTGCTACACAACAATTTCCATCGGGATAAATTAAGTCATAGCTCATCTTATTTCATGATGATGATGATGATGATGATGATGATGATGATGATGATGATGATGATGATCATCATCATCATCATCATCATCATCATCATCATCATCATCATCATCATCATCATCATGACTAATGAGGAATAAAAGACGCGTTCAGTGTTTGTTGGTAGTTTTCATACCGACACCAATAAAAACAATGATTTTATAACTGAACTACTTTTCTTTTCATTTTATTTCTATTTCCGACTGTATGGAAGTCAAATGATGTCGTTGTACAACTTTCTACTACAAATTAAAAAGAAAATATCCATTTACTTTTCACAGATATTTAGACTAAATAAATCATAGAATAAAAATTTAAAATATAGAAAATAATAAAAAATAAAAATATAGAATAATATTTTCTAATTAAATCTAATAGTTTGTAGACAAATCACGTTGATTTTAGTAACAAAAAGAAATAAATACATTTTAAAAATCCAATAATTCCTGTTGAAGGCGTTGAACCCGGACTTAGACCTTTGTGTTTGTATAATAAAAGAAGGTAAATTATTACAATATTACTTTACACTCACAAGCTACAGAGACTTTATCTTCGGATGAAACATTTCTGTTGCTGAACAATGCAAATAAAGACACCAAAATACTTTTCTTCCACATTTGACTTTATTGTTTCTCTTGAACATGGTTCCTGTTGCTGTGAATGTTTCCCTGAATGTGTGGAGTTTAAGACTTGCCGTTGTGTGTTGGTGTGTGAACCTCCTCCTCCCCAAAAAACTTCCATCCAGACAAACAAACTAATTCAAAACGAAATCCTCGAGCGCAGAGCGACTCCTCTCAGACGCGCTCAGCTGCTGCAGTTCAGCTGCGTCCGGTTCAAAGCAACAATAAGACAGAAAGACCAACAGCAGCCATGCAGCCATCTAGGAAGTCTCGAACATCTTCTTCCTGTCGGCCTTGTCCTCGATGTTCTTGCGCCAGTCGCCAGCGGCTTCTTGCGGCTGCAAAGGAGCATTTTTAACAATATTAAAAGTTATTTCAATCAAAATATACACAGAAAAACAAGTCATTCAAATGCAGAAAAAAACAAAACATATATATCGAATGTATGTGGACGTAAATGGAAAGATAAGTATAATTTGTAGTTGTATGTATTCCTCTGCACACATGCTTTTATTAAGTACTCCGCTTCAGTATATTCCTGAGCGCGTAGACTCACCTCCTCCTTGACCTCCTTCTTGACCTGCTTGAGGTTGGCCCTCAGGTCCATGTTGACCGTGTGCTTGGAGCCCAGCAGAGCCTTCAGCATGGTGTCGGCCGACATGCGCACTTTCCTCAGAGCGGGCTTCTTCACTCCTCTCAGGTCCACCACCTTGATGTTCAGGTCTTCAATCTGAGAGAAGAAGGACAAGAAGGATGGAAAGGCTCGTTGTTTACACTCACACAACAAATGATCGGTCAGAGACCCACATGAAGACACGAGACCACCAGTGCACCTGTTATGATGTAATGTTAGAACTCCTGCTCAGCAGACACTACAGCGAGAATGAAATCTAACTGCTGAGGAGATTCTGTATGAGCAGCCACACTGATGTGGAACTTTGATTTGAAGGTGAACACGTTTGTTTGTCGGACTCCATTGATGGCTTCAATGTGTGATGAAGGTTCAGTATCAGTCGCTTCCTGTTGGAGAACATTCAAAGATCTGGACTGTGCAGCTCTGGAGGGATTTTTGGAAATAACTTTGAAAAAGTAATGAAAATTGCCATCCTCATGTTTCCACTTGGAGAAGCATCCGTAACGGGAAAAACAGCAAAGATATGAACGACCGATACGTCCACTCACTCAGTTGAGCTTATTCTACCAAGGACTCCTGTTACGTTGTTATCTTGAGGTATGGAGTCATAGGAGTGCCATAACATAATGAATCGCTAAAAGAACAGGACAAAAACATATGAAAGAACAATCATACGTATTTTCATTTATTTTCACGTTTTGTTTGTTTATTTCTATATATATTTCTAGATATGTTTTTTATTTTATTTAAATGACAGTATATGTGTCGGCCCGCCCAAAGCCAGTTGATGGAAAGATTGGCCCTTCACGGAATATTAATATCAATAGAGAAAAGCAAAAACAATAGGGAACTAAATAAGTAAAGTAAAGGGCTGAAACATTTAACATATTGTAACATATAAAAATAAATAAATAAATAGTATATTTTCAAAATATATACAATGAATGTATATGTATAATAACTAAAAATACAATTTAATAAATAAAACGTTTATAATTGCTACTACTTTTAGTTATTTGTATTCCTATTTCCACACGTTTTATTCAGTGAAGTATTTTGCTCGATGTATTCCTACTTTTGTATTTAGTTATCAGTTCTTTTATTTATTCCTCTTTAGAAATGTACATTTCCTTTTATGGCACTCCTGTGACTCCATAGCCGGGCAGTCAGGAAGAAAGAAAGGAAGGAAAGCCGTTTAACAGCAGTCATGCTTCATGTCCTCACGTTGACATGTGAATAAAGTTGTGTTTCGTTGTTCGTGGTGTCAGAGAGCGCTCACCTCTTTGTCGGCCTTCTGAACTTTGGACAGGACGTCGTACCGCTCCTCGTCGATCCTCTCGATCCTCTCGTTCATCTTCTTCAGGTATTCCTGTTGGAACAAGCAAACACACACAGGTCCCGTGTTACACACATGTACATTCACATACACATGTACATTCACATACACATACACATACACATGTACGTTCACATACACATTCACATACACATACACATACACATTCACATGTACATTCACATACACATACACATTCACATGTACATTCACATACACATACACATACACATTCACATGTACATTCACATACACATACACATACACATGTACGTTCACATACACATTCACATACACATGTACGTTCACATACACATACACATACACATGTACGTTCACATACACATACACGTTCACATACACATTCACATACACATACACATACACATGTACGTTCACATACACATACACATACACATACACATACACATGTACGTTCACATACACATTCACATACACATTCACATGTACGTTCACATACACATACACGTTCACATACACATTCACATACACATACACATACACATGTACGTTCACATACACATTCACATACACATACACATACACATGTACGTTCACATACACATACACCGTAGCATGTACATTCAGCTGTACATTCACCTGTACACCGTAGCATGTGCAGGTGTATTTACATACAACTGCACATGAAACGACAGGTGAGCTGACGTGTGTCCAATATGAATTAATATCTGAAGACAAAGTGACGAGCCCTTTAAATATCAACTACCTTTACAGTTCACACTATTAGTTTCAGTGGTGGACTGTAACTCAGTACATTTACTCAAGTACTGTGGGTAAGTACAATTTTGAGGTACTTTACTTGAGTATTTCCCTTTTATGCTACTTCCCACTGTACATATTGTACTTTTTACTGTACTACAGCTTAGAGGTACATATTGTACCTTCTACTGTACTATTAATAATAATAATAATACTAATACTAATAATAATAATAATAATAATAATAATATGTATTTAATTTGAATAAAAACCTGTGTTCCTTCTGCAGCAGAAGTACTTTTACTTTCGGTTCTCTGAGTATATTTTGAGGTTTATACTTTAAGTAACAACACAATTCAGGACTTTTTTCCTTATTTTTCCATTGTTGACTTCCTCCAAGATGGCGGCTCTGTAACAAGCCATGGCTCTGAGGCTCTGTAGCTCTGTAACTCTGTGGCTCTGTAGCTCTGTGGTTCTGTAACTCTGTAGCTCTGTGGTTCTGTGGTTCTGTAGCTCTGTAGCTCTGTGGTTCTGTAACTCTGTGGTTCTGTAGCTCTGTGGCTCTGTAGCTCTGTGGTTCTGTAACTCTGTGGTTCTGTAGCTCTGTGGCTCTGTAGCTTTGTGGTTCTGTGGTTCTGTAGCTCTGTGGCTCTGTAGCTCTGTGGTTCTGTAACTCTGTGGTTCTGTAGCTCTGTGGTTCTGTAACTCTGTGGTTCTGTAGCTCTGTGGCTCTGTAGCTCTGTGGTTCTGTGGTTCTGTAGCTCTGTGGCTCTGTGGTTCTGTAACTCTGTGGTTCTGTAGCTCTGTGGTTCTGTAACTCTGTGGTTCTGTAGCTATGTGGCTCTGTGGCTCTGTGGCTCTGTAGCTCTGTGGTTCTGTAACTCTGTGGTTCTGTAGCTATGTGGCTCTGTGGCTCTGTGGCTCTGTAGCTCTGTAGCTATGTGGCTCTGTGGTTCTGTAGCTCTGTAGCTCTGTAACTCTGTAGCTCTGTAGCTCTGTGGCTCTGTGGCTCTGTAGCTCTGTAGCTCTGTAACTCTGTAGCTCTGTAGCTCTGTGGCTCTGTGGCTCTGTGGTTCTGTGGCTCTGTGGTTCTGTAGCTCTGTGGCTCTGTAACTCTGTAGCTATGTGGCTCTGTGGCTCTGTAGCTCTGTGGCTCTGTGGTTCTGTGGCTCTGTGGTTCTGTAGCTCTGTGGCTCTGTAACTCTGTAGCTCTGTAACTCTGTAGCTCTGTGGCTCTGTAGCTCTGTAACTCTGTAGCTCTGTGGCTCTGTAGCTCTGTGGCTCTGTAACTCTGTAGCTCTGTAACTCTGTAGCTCTGTGGCTCTGTAGCTCTGTAACTCTGTAACTCTGTAGCTCTGTAACTCTGTAGCTCTGTGGCTCTGTAGCTCTGTAACTCTGTAACTCTGTAGCTCTGTAACTCTGTGGCTCTGTAGCTCTGTGGCTCTGTAGCTCTGTGGCTCTGTAGCTCTGTAGCTCTGTAACTCTGTGGCTCTGTAGCTCTGTGGCTCTGTAACTCTGTAGCTCTGTAACTCTGTAGCTCTGTGGCTCTGTAGCTCTGTAACTCTGTAACTCTGTAGCTCTGTAACTCTGTGGCTCTGTAGCTCTGTGGCTCTGTAACTCTGTAGCTCTGTAACTCTGTAGCTCTGTGGCTCTGTAGCTCTGTAACTCTGTAACTCTGTGGCTCTGTAACTCTGTGGTTCTGTGGCTCTGAGGCTCTGGGGGGTTTTGATGGATGCTGGTCTCACCATCAGGGCGTGCTGGTCTCCACTCATCGTGGGGGCGGGGCAGTTATCCCTCATGTAGGTCTCTTTAGCCGCCACGTCTTCCACTTTCTCCTGGTCCAGCCATTTCTGAGCGATCGACAGGATCAAACTCTGCAGGACAAACGACATCATTTCATGATTATTATTATTATTATTATTATTATTATTATTTCACACGCTGAGAACTCAAACCGCCACAAAAGAATTCAACTTAAATTAAAAACAGGATCTGAAACTCTTTTTAAAGGATGAACACCAAATGCTGCTGAAAAGAGATTCACGTGTTCACTCAATGAACTCATTATCTATAAATAATATGATCAGCTTAATATCTGTATTAATGACCAATTAATTGACAATTAATGGCAAGTTGGTGTCATAGAATTCAAACAATAAGCTTTAAACTATTGAATTTAACACAAATTAACAAAAATGTTAACGATTTCAGTGATTTAAATGTATAAATATTCATAAAGATGTATTTTTAAACACTTTTTAACAATAATTCAGATCATATAATGAGCTTATATTGTTATGAACACCTGGTTTTTTAACCAGGACTGTAATACAATGCCCCGATATTTACCTTCAGGTGATGCCTGCGGCTGGAATTCATCTTTTTTCTGTTTGAGAGTGAGATCATCATCATCATCATCATCATCATCATCATCATCAGCATCATGCTTTTCTTAGAACAAGTGACATGTTATCTTTAAATTATGTAATGGTGATTTTTGGTGAATTTAGTAGAAATCTACAGACGTAAATAAAGAGTCAAATAAAAGTTCCTTCATTCGTCTGAAAGAAGACGAGTTCTGAAGATAAACTACATCTGTGTCTGAAGTGTCACTTTAATGGATTGTGAGCCAGAATCTTGAAGAAGGCAGATTTCTGTCGTGATTTCTGGATTAAATTGTAAAAACAAAACAAAACTTTCTCCAACAACGTTTTTGTCTTTTTACAGTCGTTTCCAGTAAAAGACGTGTTTGCACTGAACCTGATGTGGACCTGGTGGAGCTGATCAGAGAGGCGTTCACACTTACTCAGACATCTTGGCGTTCTGTTCTGCGGTTCACGACCTGCATGAGGACACAAGAGGAGACAGTGAGCGGAGGACACACGAGGAGACAGTGAGCGGAGGACACGAGGAGACAGTGAGCGGAGGACACACGAGGAGACAGTGAGCGGAGGACACGAGGAGACAGTGAGCGGAGGACACACGAGGAGACAGTGAGCGGAGGACACACGAGGAGACAGTGAGCGGAGGACACGAGGAGACAGTGAGCAGAGGACACGAGGAGACAGTGAGCGGAGGACACACGAGGAGACAGTGAGCGGAGGACACGAGGAGACAGTGAGCGGAGGAGACACGAGGAGACAGTGAGCGGAGGACACGAGGAGACAGTGAGCGGAGGACACACGA
>CM051698.1:27633311-27680811 GCA_028022725.1 Lycodopsis pacificus
ATTATTGGAATATGATTTTAATAACGGCCCAAAACAGATCATGTGGTTCATGTAACCGTAGATCAGTATTTATAACCTAATAATGTCACAGGAGACTTTTATTGCACAATGAGGACTTTTACTTTGATACTTTAGCTAAGTGTTGTATTTGTGTGGTATTTCTACGTGTACTGAAGTCTGAGTACTTCTTCCATCGCTGAGCAGACCTGAAACAAACTGAAACTCTTTCTAAAGAATAAAGATCTCAATCAAGCTGCGTGATCCTGACTTCATGAAACCTTCATATCAGCGGACCCTCGATGCTTTTATGTTGAAGGAGAGTGAATCTTCTCTTGACTCCTCTGTGACTCCTCACCTCCTCCTTCACCTCCTCCTCACCTCCTCCTTCACCTCCTCCTCACCTCCTCCTCACCTCCTCCTCACCTCCTCCTTCACCTCCTCCTCACCTCCTCCTCACCTCCTCCTTCACCTCCTCCTCACCTCCTCCTCACCTCCTCCTTCACCTCCTCCTTCACCTCCTCCTCACCTCCTCCTTCACCTCCTCCTCACCTCCTCCTTCACCTCCTCCTCACCTCCTCCTTCACCTCCTCCTCACCTCCTCCTTCACCTCCTCCTCACCTCCTCCTCACCTCCTCCTCACCTCCTCCTTCACCTCCTCCTCACCTCCTCCTTCACCTCCTCCTTGCCCTGCTTCAGGTTGGCCCTCAGGTCCGCGGTCACCTTGTGTTTCCCTCCCAGCAGAGCCTGCAGCATGGCGCCGGCCGACATGCGGACCTTCTTCAGGGCCGGTTTCTTCACTCCGGCCAACTCCAGCGCCTTCATCTTCAGACCGTCGACCTGGAGGCAGAACAACCATCACGATGTGTTGGCCCACATGCTAAGTACACGTCCGCTGTAAAGAACAGAAGCATCTAATGTCTGTACACTCTGCAGCAGCTGTTCATGTTGTCAACACGTTGTTTTCATGGAGTACAGAGACGTCACCAGGACCAATAACAAGTGTAGAAACATGCTAACGTCATTAAACTACAACAATACAACAATAGAATACAAGTAAAACATGTTGACTATATATACATATATATATATATATGTATATATATATATATATATATATATACGTATATATATATATATATATATATATATATATATATATATGTATGAAACCAGGTCACAGTTACTCTTCATTGGTGACGGATCCTCTCGATGAACTAAAGCTGAGCATCATCAGCGTTTGACACACAGATTATTGTGGATGTTCAGGAACAGATGGTTTGTTCTGTAACTTGTGTTACACAAACACACGAAGGTAACAGAAGTCAGTGTTTACACTCGACCCAAACACAGGTCTGCTGCTGAAGGTCCTGTGTGTTCGATCCAGTCAAACATAGAACAAGTAGAAGTATACATGGAAATACTTCAGTACAGTACCTGGAGTGTGTACTTTCCCCCACTGAGTACTTATGATGAAGACGTCTGCAGAAGAGGCTGTTATTAATAATGAATGAAGAGATGAAGACTGTGGAGACGCTTCTCTGCTGCAGTTCAGAGCCAAACAACTGAAAACACAAAGATGAAAAGCTTTACATTCATCCTGAACACTTACTGCAGACATGTCTTTAAAACAGACAATGACTGAATGACCTTGTGTTGGAGACGAGTCTGATCAGAGTTTAACTTCCGAGTCTTAAAGTCAAACGCTGAACACTGACGTGAGAAGCTGACCGTGTGTCCGAGGCTCTTCAGCACCAACCGTTTCAGTTTCATGTGGATTTGTCCAAAGATGTTGATTGTAATTATTTGACTGGAGGAATTAAAAGTCTTCCTCTGCTGAGATGAAGACAAGGCGTGAACCAGGAAGTCCTCTCCTGACACCTGGTGGTCGACGGAGGCAACGACACCTTGACTCAGTTTAAACACGACATGTACTATAATGTTGTTATAACATAGCTGTAAGCAGATTTAAGTATCTATTCATGTATTTGTAAACAGCTAATACTAAGATAATGAAAATACATGGAAATATAAAAAGTTATATCCGCTTACAAATACACAACAGTGTGTTATAAAACATGAACTACATGTTAATATGCTGCTTATTAATGCTACATGAAGGCACTTCAATTACAATGTCGCAGAATATTTTTGCTCCATATTTGTATGAAAGTGGAAAAGTATAAAAAAATATAATTACTAATAAATATACAAGTCTGTTGATTTTCAAACAAACTTATTTAAAAGTTATTTATAAAATATATTACTGCATCATATTCATGGTTAACTACGTATTTAAAATAAGTAGTTTGGGTTTACGTCATACTAATTCAACTGTACATTACAGATACATTCATACTCAACATACCTGCTTTCACATTTTCTGAACTGAACTCTCTCCTCCCGTTCCTGGAGCTTTCAGCAGTCGCTCATGGTCTTCTTCAGCAAACGTTTAGGTTTTTATCACAAACGTGGTAACGAGTAACGGGGTCAGACACGTGTTTCTGTTGAGTTTATTTAAAATGTGAAAGTGTTTGAACGTAGTTCATTGGACCTGTGAAGTTATTTAGTTAATCTGTGAAGTCGTTCACTCCTCAGCTCCCCGGACGCGTCCGGAGACGTGAAGATGGATATCGTGTCTCGTCAAAGCTCCGACAAAAGATTCTTACCAATAAATTCAGTCCCGCTCACATTAAAGGAGCCAGAGTTCAATCTCAGGCCCGCTTTTTAAATTCTGATTCCATTAAAGAGTTCATTCAGAGTGAGTGTGATTGTGTCACAGTGTGACCTTTGACTCACAGGGTCGCTGCGTTTACAGCTCAATGTTGCTTTGATTGGATGAATGTGTGTTTCGTCTGCAGCGTCACTGAGTCAGAGACAGAATTCCTCACCATGACGAGCAGACGCAAGAAGCAAAACACGTTTATTACCAAAAAACAATTTGAAGCAGGAAGTTGTCAAAAGTGAACCTCAGCAGCACAGGAGGAAACAGGAAGTCTGACTTCAGAGTAAAAGACTAATATTAGAGCGCAAAAGAGACGAGAAACTACAATTTCTCGCTTTACAAATGTACAATAACAGGCCGAGCTGAAACTCACAGTTTAATGAAACAAAAAATATATATTTTTCAATTCAATTAAAAATTCCATAACAAGTGCGAACGGCGGCGGAGGTCAAGTCTCTAGGAAGTCTCGAACATCTTCTTCCTGTCGGCCTTGTCCTCGATGTTCTTGCGCCAGTCGCCAGCGGCTTCTAGCGGCTGCAAAGGAGCATTTTTAACAATATTAAAAGTTATTTCAACAGTCCGAAGTCAACCAGCGCCCACAGGTCAGGGCCGGCTTTAAGCTTTTCAGCAGCCGACGTTTCATTCACCAGCTTGATAAACGTTTTTGTCCGAAAATGGGAAATGTAGCAAATTAGTATATAAATATTTATAGTATTTTTTGCTTCATAAAACACAATTTAAATAATAAGTAAATAAAAGATATTTGGATTAAAACAAATGCTGTCATTATCAGTTTTAATGAAGCGTTATAATCTGCTTATAGCTGGTGTTAGGAAGTTAAACATCTCTTTTATATTCATGTGAAAATCTCCTTCAAACTACCGGATTTATTCACGTGTTTCACCAAAACTATATTTCACAGATTACATGTGAACACATCGTGATCATTTCTACTGTTTGGAGCTTGAACGCACCATAACGTCATTGAATGCAACCTCAACAGATAACGTTAACTACCGTTAGCCGCTAGCAGCCGTTAGCGTTACTAAACCAACGTTAGCTCTCCTGTAACATTATCAAAGCTCGGCGACTACAACGCATGAAAGTAAATCTCCTGATGACATCACTTGACTGAATATAGGCCCCAGATACTGAACACTTTTGTTTTTCAGTGTGTGGCCAAAGACACAGATGTCCTGCCTCGGGCGAGCCGGAACGCGTGAATGTGGATCTGTTGACGAGACTCACCTCCTCCTTCACCTCCTTCTTGACCTGCTTGAGGTTGGCCCTCAGGTCCATGTTGACCGTGTGCTTGGAGCCCAGCAGAGCCTTCAGCATGGCGTCAGCAGACATGCGCACTCTCTTCAGAGCGGGCTTCTTCACTCCGGCCAGATCGACTACTTTGATCTTCAGGTCTTCAATCTGAGAGCGACCAAGGACAAGTCTGATGATGCGTCTGTCTTTGTGTCATCAAACCTGGTGAGAGAAGACTCGACACCAGCAGTGAATGCATCTACAACTAGCATCCTCTGAGAGCTCCATGAACACATGAATGAGCTGCTGCTTCATCACCATCAACACGCTTTACCAACAGACTTCAGCACAGACTGAATATAAGACGAGGACGTAGAGACGCCGTGTACGTCTCTGGTAGAGACCTGTCAATCACAGTAGCCCCGCCCTAAAGCATCCCCTGCTTTATGGTCTGTGTGACTCTAAATGGACCATCATGTACTAAATGAACATCATGCTGTATTGAAGAAGACTTGAAACTAGAGATTGAGACATAAACTCATGTTTACAATGTTCACTGAGGGAATAAATCAAGAGAGAAGTAGAGTCATTTTCTATAGACTTCTATACAACCAGAGGAGTCGCCCCCTGGTGGCCACTAGAGAGAATGCAGCTTTAACACGTGAAGCTTTAATTTTCCACTCAGCAGAACCAGAGGTTGCCGCCTGATTCCTAGTGATGAACGGAGCTCATTTGCATAAAGCTCAGGTAGAGTCATGATTATGCAAATTGAGCTCCGGCGAACGGTCCAATGACTGAGGCAGCAGGAACTGTACCTCTTTATCAGCTTTGCCCACTTTGGACTCCAGGTCGTATCGCTCTTCATCCACTCTGTCGATGAGGGCGGCGATTTTTTTGCAGGTTTCCTGAAGACACGAACAAGCGCGATGTTTACTTACTGATCACAAACCTTCACCGATGGACGTTCGACTTCAATCTGCTGTTAAATAAGCACTTTTCTTTCAGCCATGGTCTGGAACATTTCATTGGCAAACATATCTCGTCACTGCGCAGTGAAATGCTTTGTTGGCCCCTCCAGTACCGTTCATAGCATAATAACTACAGATAATAAAGAAAGTATATAGAACAAAGAGATTATATGTGCAAATATCAAATATCAAAGCAGGGAAATGGTGGAGGTGTTGGTCTGTCTGCATCACTTTGCTCGAGACTGAAATATCTCACTTCCATGAAAATGTGTGGAGACATTCACGGTCCCCTGAGGATGAATCCAAATCACTTTAGTGTTTCTCTAACTTTTCCTCAAGCGCCACCATGAGGTTCATA
Source organism: Lycodopsis pacificus (assembly GCA_028022725.1). Taxonomy (NCBI): domain Eukaryota; kingdom Metazoa; phylum Chordata; class Actinopteri; order Perciformes; family Zoarcidae; genus Lycodopsis; species Lycodopsis pacificus. The sequence continues at coordinate 27,638,614 of CM051698.1, forward strand.
TTCATGGTTTACAGTAAAACATCTCAACTACACAGTAATGCTTGAATTACCAAGAAATGTGGTTCATCATTCATGGTCCCCTGAAGATGAACTGTAATAACTTTGGTGATCCTCGGGCTTCTCTTCCAACACGTTGGGTTATAACCAAATACCTGCAGAACTAACGATAGTTAGTTGACTGCTAATCAGCCCATGCAGCATGCTAACATGCTAACATGCTTCGCTACATGGTTAACATCACACCTTTAACATTAGCATGTTAGCATGCAGGTACAACCTGTATGCTAACATGCTAACATGCTACGCTACATGGTTAACGTCACACCTTTAACATTAGCATGTTAGCATGTTAGCATGCAGGTACATACAGAGCTGCTAACAGGACTGCAGTTTTAAACATCATCAGCATAGAATGAGATCAAAGATAAAGAGTCAGAAGACAAAGGATGTGAAGTGTTCGAGCAGCTCGTCTGGACGATAACGACGGGAGCGTCTCCGTCTCGGACCTCGATATTCTCTTCATAGGATTTATCAAGGAGACTTTCAAAGGGTTCATGTTTTCAGCGATGTTTTCCTCCTGGTCAAACATTGAATGCATGTTTCCCGGAGTCAATATGTTCAAATCACCCAGTTTAACTTTACAGCGTGCGGATGGTGAACTCCTGAAAACGCACTTAAACTTGCGGGCAACACAGTTTCCTTGACTTGAGAGATCGACACCTCAACATTGGCTCAACAGATTCTTACTGTTCCAACTGCATTTGAAAGCTCCGCCTCCCTCTGTTCCTTTGTCACGTGCACATTGACGACAGCTTTTACCGATCTGTGACAACGTAAGTTCATATCAAGAGACGCACATGATGCCATCGTGACCTCCACCATTGTGGAAGTGCTTTGGCTCCCGTTTCTGGATGATTCGGCTCAATAACTAGTTATTTTACTCGTAATGATCGTGATGAAGCTTTTGGTCTCATAACTCGAAGCATCTCTCACCATGAGGGCGGCCTGGTCTCCGCTCATGTTGGCTTTAGGGCAGCTCTCGGCCATGTAGGCCAGCTTGGCGGCTGCGATGTCCTTCTTCTCCTGCTCGATCCAGACCACCGCGATCTGAAGCATCACGCTCTGCACACAGCGGGACAAGAACACGTCATTCATGTGATCATGTGATCACTGCTGTGATTCCATGTTCAACTTGATTTCACATGCAAGATGTTTTTCACATGGAAACAGTGAAAATATCAAAAACATGGTTTGAATTTTCATAAGGTTTTCACATGTGACCTATAAGACAAACAACAACAAATAAAAACGTAAAAAAACAACTAATACATACGACTGCGCTTATTTATTAGCATTTATTCAGCAAAGCTTAAATTATTAAAAGAGAGAAGTCCTTATTCTATAATTATAAATTATATTATACTTAATTCAAGCCACCTTGGACCTTAACTCTGAACATGAAGAGGTTAAAACACTATTATGAACAATTAATAACAACGATTCCATGAGCAGTGACTTGTCCTGAGGACCAGTTGAAGCTTCCAGTTTGTGGGTGAAACCAGTGAAACGCTTGAAGGAATCGCTCGTCACACAGACATTCACGTCCACTTCAATCTTCTCAGTGTCTTTAAACTTGTGTTGCAAGAGGAAGACTGAGAAAGTCATCAAATCTTCTCCCATATGAAGCACTGAGTGTTTAAAAAAGACTCTCTCTCATGAAGACTTTATGATAATACTTCATACGACATGTTAACCAGTCAGCTGTGATCGGACAGGAAGCACCGGCCTGAAACAGAGCGACGTACCTTCAGATGGTGCCGGCGGCTCGAATTCATCTTCTTACTGTGAAGATCAGAAACAAGTTGTGAGCAGAAAACATTCTCTCGCCAAACAACGACCTCATCAACAGATGAAACACACCAGAGAGACGCGTCTGATCCCAATGACTCAACAGGTGAATAAAAAGGTTTCATCAGGATGAAGCGTTTGTTGTTGTAATACTGACTTCAGCCACAAGAGGCAGCAGTGCACCTCTACTCGGTCTTCTAAATGCGTGTTTTCTTCCAGGTGAGCTTAAATATATCCAAACACAACGAACATATATTGTATTTTAAAAAGTTGAGTATATTATTATTAATTATTATTAATTATTCTAGTCTTATTTAACACATGGACGGTGGTGCACTAAAGCCTCGTGTGGCTGAACTCGATACTACAACAACAAACACTTTGTCCCGTTTTACACACGATGGAACTTAGAACAATGATCCTGATCCTTCGATCATTCGATCTCTTTTTTCCTCATTTGCCTCTCAGGGCTTCCGTAGTTGACGTTGAATAAAATATAAGTTAAATCACATTTGTTTCTCCTCTAAATGCAACAATGTGTTTGATGAAAATGTATAAATGTTGTATAAGTGTTTATTTCAGTTTACTAATCACATCCACAGTCTGTCTGGTCAAGTTTATTCTCACAGTTCACGTTCACAAATAACAAATCCGTCTCTCGGGTTTAATAATCTGTACAGACGCAGTCTGTCCTGAGACCCTCGGTTCACATCAAGAGAAACTCTTTCCTTCCTTCTTTAGGTCCTATTCTCGTTCCATACATCCTTTCTTTGTCTCTTCCCCTTCATTACTTTCCTTCTTCCTTCACCCTTGATTCCTCTGTTCTTCCTTCTGTCCTCTCTTTCCTTCCTTCTTCCTTTCTTTTTACATCCATCCTTTCTTTGTCTCCGACTTTCTTCATCATCTCTTTCCTCCCCGTCTTCCCTTTTTGGCTGATTGTTTTCCTTCTTCCTTCACCCTTGGTTCCTCTGTTCTTTCTTCTCTCCTTTTCTTTCCTCTCTTTCCTTCATTCTCCCGCTTTCCTTCCCTTCTGTCTCTTTTTCTGATCCATCCTAATAATCAGCACGTTTTTTACCCAAAACCAGAAACTCTTCACAACGAGTACTTTCTTTACTCTACTTTGAGTATACGTCATACTGATACTGCTGAACTTAAATACAACTCTGAATGAAAGAATGTTACTTGGAATCAAATATTTTAACACTGTGGCTCATTGTTTCTATGAAATATAGACTGAAAAATATGTTTAACAAAGTTTTCTTTAAATCACTAAATATCAATAATCCAGAAGTGACACTTACTCAGACATGATGGCGGCTTCTTTTCTTCACGACTCCTGACGGAGAGAAAGAAAACAGAAGAAGAAGAAGAAGAAGAAGAAGAAGAAGTGGTTGAGCAGAAACAATGTTTTCATCCGGCGCTCTGCTTGAATATCAGAGACGTCTGAATGAAATGTGATCTATTCAAACAGTTGATGAGCAGCTGAGTGCTGACAGGAGCTAAGTTTGGAGTTTGGGTCGAATGTCGGTGCTGACGCCTACGATAAGCTCCTTTACAGGTGTTCAGAACCCAATATCCCCCGGGAGGTAACACTTCAACTCCTTTCGTGGAGAAGGAATGTGCTGCGGCAGCACGTCAGCTGCCAACGACAGTCTGTCCACACACACACACACACACACACACACACACACACACACACACACACACACACACACACACAGACACTCAGATGTCAAGAGTTCTTTTTTAACTATAAATAATATAAAGGTTTTATGTTTCCATCCCATTAAAAGTTAGAATAACGAAGCACAACAGAAACGAGCTGACATCATCAAAACAGACTGAATTTAAGAATTCAATGAAGACTTGATTTGGAATTTATTTGAAGTGAACAAACATTTTTAAAACTTCTTCAATCAAAACAATCTCTCAGTTTTCCAGAAACTTTAAAAACCTCCAAACTATTAAAAAAATTAAAAATCCTCTTTATTCTAACAAATCATTTACATTTTTAATGCTTTTCGTTGCACCTCAGCTCAGAGGTTCTGAACCAGTTAACTGTAAAAATATCATGAAGTCGTTTTGTGAGTAAATCTAAACGATAATTAGTTTCCACGACAAACTCAACTTATTTCTGTTATTTTAAACTATTGAAGCATTCGGCTCTCGTCTCGCTTTCAGGCTCTGAGAAACATTCAGTCTGAAAGCAAAGTCTTGACAATATAACACTGATTATCTTCTCTCAACCAAAAAACATCAAAACATCTTTAAGTTACAGGAATCAGTCAAAAACAGCCGAATGCTTCAGAAACCGAACGATTCAGAATCTAGAAATATTAAAAGTCAGAAACAAACAAATCAGCTGAAGTCTCGAACCATCCTGAAGTCCTTCACCCTGGACCACACGTGTCCGTTCCTGGACCACACATGTCCCTGGACCACATATGACCCTGGACCACACATGTCCGTTCCTGGGCCACACATGTCCCTGAACCACACATGTCCATCCCTGGACCACACATGTCCGTTTATGGGCCACATACGTCCGTTCCTGGACCATATACGTCCGTTTCTGGACCACATATGTCCGTTTCTGGACCACATACGTCTGTTTCTGGACCACATACGTCCGTTTCTGGACCACATATGTCCGTTTCTGGACCACTTACGTCCGTTCCTGGACCACATATGTCCCTTCACTAACAAACCTCAGAGATCAGGACTTCATCAACAGCAGGACCCCCCCCCCCCCCAAAAAAAAACCACTCCGTCTCCACTCAGCAGCTTTGCATCCGTTCACAGGCTTCGTTGGTGAGGAAGAGGAGGAAGGAAGAGAAACTGGTCTCACCTAAGACGAGACCGAGGGTGGAGGAGGAGGGCGGCAGTGGGAGGAACTCGTCCCCCCGGGTTCTTTATATACACGAGGGCTCCGACATGGATATGGACCTCCTGCTTATGGAAATGCAGGATCCTCAGACCAATCGGCCGGTGAGCTCCTGAAATATCATCATCTTCTCTTCGCCAACGTCAAAGCAACGAGGCATCGCCGAGGAGGAGCCTCGGATCCTTTTAGGCCTCCCCTCGGGGCCACGGGGTCGCTATAAACAGGGAGGAAAAGGGCAATAAAACCGCCCGTCCAAAACCTCCAACCAGATCAAGTCCTGGAGTCACTTCTGTGGGTCTTGTGGGTCTTTGGAAGTGCTTCAGTGATGAAGAGCGAATAAAAGAGTCGCTTGTAAAATCATCTTTTATCCGTCGAAACACAAAGTCAGGATCCCTTAAATCGCTTCACTTCTCCCCTTTTGTCCCAAATGAAAGTCGTTCTTTTGCTGAACAGATGGCAAAGCACTCGGAAGGCTAATTCATGATTTGGGAAATTAGGCTCTACAAATACAATTTTTTATTGAAATCTAAATGCGGAGCAAAAGCTCCTTTGGTGAAACTTGAGTGCCGAAAAAAAACTTTAAAGAATTTTTGAAAAAGATCCACAAGCAAGACGATTGTTACTATTAATCTGCATCGTAACTATTAATCTGCATCGTAACTATTAATCTGCATCGATACTTCTGCATCGTTACTATGAATCTGTATCGATACTATTAATCTGCATCGATACTATTAATCTGCGTCGTAACTATTAATCTGCATCGATACTTCTGCATCGATACTATTAATCTGCATCGATACTATTAATCTGCATCGATACTATTAATCTGCATCGTAACTATTAATCTGCATCGATACTTCTGCATCGATACTATTAATCTGCATCGTAACTATTAATCTGCATCGATACTATTAATCTGCATCGTAACTATTAATCTGCATCGATACTTCTGCATCGATACTATTAATCTGCATCGTAACTATTAATCTGCATCGTTACTATTAATCTGCATCGATACTATTAATCTGCATCGATACTATTAATCTGCATTGATACTTCTGCATCGTTACTATTAATCTGCATCGATACTTCTGCATCGTTACTATTAATCTGCATCGTAACTATTAATCTGCATTGATACTTCTGCATCGATACTATTAATCTGCATCGTAACTATTAATCTGCATCGATACTATTAATCTGCATTGATACTTCTGCATCGTTACTATTAATCTGCATCGTAACTATTAATCTGCATTGATACTTCTGCATCGATACTATTAATCTGCATCGTAACTATTAATCTGCATCGATACTTCTGCATCGTTACTATTAATCTGCATCGATACTTCTGCATCGTAACTATTAATCTGCATCGATACTATTAATCTGCATTGATACTTCTGCATCGTTACTATTAATCTGCATCGATACTTCTGCATCGTTACTATTAATCTGCATCGATACTTCTGCATCGTTACTATTAATCTGCATCGATACTTCTGCATCGTAACTATTAATCTGCATCGATACTATTAATCTGCATCGTAACTATTAATCTGCATCGATACTTCTGCATCGTTACTATTAATCTGCATCGATACTTCTGCATCGTAACTATTAATCTGCATCGATACTATTAATCTGCGTCGTAACTATTAATCTGCATCGATACTTCTGCATCGTTACTATTAATCTGCATCGTTACTATTAATCTGGATCGATACTTCTGCATCGTAACTATTAATCTGCATCGATACTTCTGCATCGTTACTATTAATCTGCATCGATACTTCTCCATCGTTACTATTAATCTGCATCGTTACTATTAATCTGCATCGTTACTATTAATCTGCATCGTTACTATTAATCTGCATCGATACTTCTGCATCGTTACTATTAATCTGCATCGTTACTATTAATCTGCATCGTTACTATTAATCTGCATCGATACTATTAATCTGCATCGTTACTATTAATCTGCATCGATACTTCCGCATCGTTACTATTAATCTGCATCGTTACTATTAATCTGCATCAATACTTCTGCATCGTTACTATTAATCTGCATCGATACTTCTGCATCGTTACTATTAATCTGCATCGTTACTATGAATCTGCATCGATACTATTAATCTGCATCGTTACTATTAATCTGCATCGTTACTATTAATCTGCATCGATACTATTAATCTGCATCAATACTTCTGCATCGTTACTATTAATCTGCATCGATATCTGCATCGTTACTATTAATCTGCATCGTTACTATTAATCTGCATCGTTACTGTTAATCTGCATCGATAGTATTAATCTGCATCAATACTTCTGCATCGATACTATTAATCTGCATCGTAACTATTAATCTGCATCGATACTATTAATCTGCATCGTTACTATTAATCTGCATCGTTACTATTAATCTGCATCGATATCTGCATCGTTACTATTAATCTGCATCGTTACTATTAATCTGCATCGTTACTATTAATCTGCATCGTTACTATTAATCTGCATCGATACTATTAATCTGCATCGATACTATTAATCTGCATCGTAACTATTAATCTGCATCGATACTTCTGCATCGATACTATTAATCTGCATCGTAACTATTAATCTGCATCGATACTATTAATCTGCATCGTAACTATTAATCTGCATCGATACTTCTGCATCGATACTATTAATCTGCATCGTAACTATTAATCTGCATCGATACTATTAATCTGCATCGTTACTATTAATCTGCATCGATACTATTAATCTGCATCGATACTATTAATCTGCATTGATACTTCTGCATCGTTACTATTAATCTGCATCGATACTTCTGCATCGTTACTATTAATCTGCATCGTAACTATTAATCTGCATTGATACTTCTGCATCGATACTATTAATCTGCATCGTAACTATTAATCTGCATCGATACTATTAATCTGCATTGATACTTCTGCATCGTTACTATTAATCTGCATCGTAACTATTAATCTGCATTGATACTTCTGCATCGATACTATTAATCTGCATCGTAACTATTAATCTGCATCGATACTTCTGCATCGTTACTATTAATCTGCATCGATACTTCTGCATCGTAACTATTAATCTGCATCGATACTATTAATCTGCATTGATACTTCTGCATCGTTACTATTAATCTGCATCGATACTTCTGCATCGTTACTATTAATCTGCATCGATACTTCTGCATCGTTACTATTAATCTGCATCGATACTTCTGCATCGTAACTATTAATCTGCATCGATACTATTAATCTGCATCGTAACTATTAATCTGCATCGATACTTCTGCATCGTTACTATTAATCTGCATCGATACTTCTGCATCGTAACTATTAATCTGCATCGATACTATTAATCTGCGTCGTAACTATTAATCTGCATCGTTACTATTAATCTGCATCGATACTTCTGCATCGTTACTATTAATCTGCATCGTTACTATTAATCTGCATCGTTACTATTAATCTGCATCGTTACTATTAATCTGCATCGATACTTCTGCATCGTTACTATTAATCTGCATCGATACTTCTGCATCGTTACTATTAATCTGCATCGTTACTATTAATCTGCATCGTTACTATTAATCTGCATCGTTACTATTAATCTGCATCGATACTTCTGCATCGTTACTATTAATCTGCATCGATACTTCTGCATCGTTACTATTAATCTGCATCGTTACTATTAATCTGCATCGTTACTATTAATCTGCATCGATACTATTAATCTGCATCGTTACTATTAATCTGCATCGATACTTCTGCATCGTTACTATTAATCTGCATCGTTACTATTAATCTGCATCGATACTTCTGCATCGTAACTATTAATCTGCATCGATACTTCTGCATCGTTACTATTAATCTGCATCGATACTTCCGCATCGTTACTATTAATCTGCATCGTTACTATTAATCTGCATCAATACTTCTGCATCGTTACTATTAATCTGCATCGATACTTCTGCATCGTTACTATTAATCTGCATCGTTACTATGAATCTGCATCGATACTATTAATCTGCATCGTTACTATTAATCTGCATCGTTACTATTAATCTGCATCGATACTATTAATCTGCATCAATACTTCTGCATCGTTACTATTAATCTGCATCGATATCTGCATCGTTACTATTAATCTGCATCGTTACTATTAATCTGCATCGTTACTGTTAATCTGCATCGATAGTATTAATCTGCATCAATACTTCTGCATCGTTACTATTAATCTGCATCGTTACTATTAATCTGCATCGTTACTATTAATCTGCATCGATATCTGCATTGTTACTATTAATCTGCATCGTTACTATTAATCTGCATCGTTACTGTTAATCTGCATCGATACTATTAATCTGCATCAATACTTCTGCATCGTTACTATTAATCTGCATCGATATCTGCATCGTTACTATTAATCTGCATCGATATCTGCATCATTACTATTAATCTGTATCGTTACTATTAATCTGCATCGTTACTGTTAATCTGCATCGATATCTGCATCGTTACTATTAATCTGTATCGTTACTATTAATCTGCATCGTTACTGTTAATCTGCATCGATACTATTAATCTGCATCGATATCTGCATCGTTACTATTAATCTGCATCGTTACTGTTAATCTGCATCGATACTATTAATCTGCATCAATACTTCTGCATCGTTACTATTAATCTGCATCGATATCTGCATCGTTACTATTAATCTGCATCGTTACTGTTAATCTGCATCCATACTATTAATCTGCATCGATATCTGCATCGTTACTATTAATCTGCATCGTTACTATTAATCTGCATTGTTACTGTTAATCTGCATCGTTACTATTAATCTGCATTGTTACTGTTAATCTGCATCGATACTATTAATCTGCATCGTTACTATTAATCTGCATCGTTACTATTAATCTGCATCGATACTTCTGCATCATTACTGTTAATCTGCATCAATACTTCTGCATCTTTACTATTAATCTGCATCGTTACTATTAATCTGCATCGTTACTATTAATCTGCATCGTTACTATTAATCTCATCACAAGCTTTAATGTTTCTAATGCTTTCAGGAACGAGTGGATTTAACTCAAATGATGTTTATTAACCGAGTCAACCTCCTGCAGGACGCGATTACGTCACAAACACCAACGTTTCATCACTAATTACATTTTCTTGTCCTTTAAAAGTTGGCGAGAGGTCGAGTCCCGTCTCACCCGTCTCACCCGTCTCAGCTGTGCTGGTTTGATCCTCCGTCTCCACAGCTGCCGGCGAGCTAAATAGGAGCTTTAAACGCTGTTGAGTTTAAATAGTTTGACGTATAAACACACAAATAAAACCTCTTCAAACCCCTTTAATGTGCACGGAACGAGCAACTGTTGGAGCAGTTTGACTAACATGACGTCCTAGATGTTAACGTGTGCTGTTCGCTTTATATTTCAGCTGCCTGACTTCACCCTGAGGCATGTTTAGATAGATTAACAACGATTTAAGTGCTTTAAAGGGACGTTTGGTCCCTGGAGAGCATCATCCGAACGTGAAAGCAAAGTTGCAGGAGTCCTTCACCTCTCCCTCGACAGCGTTTCATACATTATTGACGTTTGTTTTAAGAAAGCACGCAGCAGGAAATATTCCCCAAATATTAAAATGAACTGAGTTCAGAAACAGGTTCAAGATAGAGAAACTTTAATATCAACTTTAATTATTGCTCTAAATAAAGAGTGCTGAGCAAGCTCACATGTCTGCCCTCTATAAATACAAATGGCTCCCGGCTGACCTGGTTGGCGTTTCATCGGGGATCGTGGCTCCGGGCCCTTCAGAAAGGCTTCCAGACCTTCCTCTGGCTGCAGGACGTCCTCTCGTATTAACACTTGTGCTAGTAGAAATATGTGGGCATGAATTCAGGGAGGAAGAGTTTCCATGAGGGTAACGTTACATCGCGACTCGCTCATAAAAAGAATTCTTACTTAATTGCTAAAGATTCCTGTGGGTTATGTGAAAGTACATGTAGAGTGTTTATAGATGGACCTTTATGAAAACAAGTGTCTGTTTCAGGGTTCGGTACAGATTGTTGTGATTTTTCACAACCAGAGCTTTTTATTTTAGCCATATTAATAAGGCTCTATGGACGGAGATGTCGGTTCTCCAGACTGAAATAAACCGATTGGCTGGATTTCCATGACTTTTTATTTAGTTTTTTTACAGGCGTTCATGTTCCCCAGAGGATAATTCCTGCTGACTTTGGTGATCCACCAGCTGGTCAACATTTTAATTTAAAATACTTTGTGTTTAGTAACAATTAGCAATTGCTAGCATGCTACAACACACCTGCTAAACATCCAACAACGGGTGCGTTCCAATGGTCGTACTACCAGAATTATATTAAGTACGCCAGAATAATATGTAGTATGTCCCAATTCATAGTCACCAGTATGTATAACAAAAAAGTATGCAACTTGGAACACAGAAGTGACGTAGAGACGCCGTGTACGTCTCTGGTGTCGACCTGTCAATCAGCGTGTAGCCCCGCCCTAAAGCATCCCCTGCTTCATGGTCTGTGTGACTCTAAATGGACCATCATGTACTAAATGAACATCATGCTGTATTGAAGAAGACTTGAAACTAGAGATTGAGACATAAACTCATGTTTACAATGTTTACTGAGGGAATAAATCAAGAGAGAAGTAGAGTCATTTTCTATAGACTTCTATACAACCAGAGGAGTCGCCCCCTGGTGGCCACTAGAGAGAATGCAGCTTTAACACATGAATCATCACTTTAACTCGGTTGCTGCCTAGTCATACCAGAACACAACGAAACTCAATCCCGCATCCTTGCGCTGTTGAATTTTTGCAGGAAATTAGGCTACGTAGCAATCTGCTGCACCAATCAGCTCGATGCTTTTCGCGATAACATGCTAGCTCTGGGCTGACGTGACAGCATACCTAGCAGAGTCATTTTCTCATAGACTTCTATACAACCAGAGGAGTCGCCCCCTGGTGGACAGTAGGGAGACTGTGTCTCAGTGATAGAGCTTCCTCGAACGTCCTTCAATCAAAGAATCGGTGGTTCGATCCTCGGCTCGTCCATGTCGATGGCAAGACACTCAACTCTCCCCATCTATCCCGCAGGCTGGACTGATTACATTTAGTTTATAAATCAAATCATCAACAAATAAAACATATTTTATTGTAGATTAAACACTCCAGAAGTATATCAAGCAACTGAAACTGGAGACGAATTACGACCCGAAATCGTGCCAGAGGCATCGGACAAAACCCATCTTTGAACTCGGCCAGGCCAGAGGTGTAGTGGACCAATGGCCCCTTTGCCCCACTTCCACGGACCCCTCACATCTTTGTTCTCAACTACTATATTAACGGGTAAATTATTATAATCCAATAAGTACGATTCTAAAATGGGCCGTTCTGCATAATTATTTACTTTGGTGCTTTAAGTATATTTTGAGGCTAATAGTTTTGTACTTATACTGAAGTAAACATTTGAATGTTTGCAGTATTTCTACACTGTGGCATTACTACGTTTGCTCAAGTTAAAGATCCGAGTACAACTTCCACCTCTGACTTCTGGTGAGGGCAGCAGAGACCGGTCCACCGTGGACAGAACCAGATCCTACAGCAGAGACCGGTCCACCGCGGACAGACCCAGATCCTCCAGCAGAGACCGGTCCACCGCGGACAGACCCGGATCCTCCAGCAGAGACCGGTCCACCGGGGACAGACCCAGATCCTCAAGCAGAGACCGGTCCACCGGGGACAGACCCAGATCCTCAAGCAGAGACCGGTCCACCGGGGACAGACCCAGATCCTCCAGCAGAGACCGGTCCACCGCGGACAGACCCAGATCCTCCAGCACAGAGTCATATTGCTGGACCCGCTGGAGGGAAGAGAGGCACGGGAGAACCAGAACCAGGACTGAGAGGAGCAGACTGTCAGACCTGCTGCAGTAACATGAGAGGTTTTCTAAAGAGAGTCTGGTGCTCAGAGACACTACAGCTTTAGTCCACAGGGGGCGACAGAACCAACACTACATGATAGTTCCTTGTAGTAACGCCCCCATAGTTAATTTAACCCAAATCAGGATTTTTCCTAAACCTAAGTATTAGTTTGTTGCCTCAACCTAAATAAGTTGTTTCCTGTGAAGACGGAAGTTTATTTTGAAAAGATGTAAAACATGTAACGTGAGGAAATTGACGTGTTTCTGGACGTTTGTAGGAAAAAGCACGAAAAATGAGAAGCAAGGAATCCTTCATGTTCCTGATTTTGAGCCAATGACATGAAAAGGTTTGACATAAAACTGCATTCACAAGAGAATCTGAGTCATTGATCTCTGGTGATCTTCAGCAAATATAAACCTCCTGCATTCAGCAGGTCAGACTATAGAGCGAGAGCTGAGGAGGTGGTGACAGAGCTGAGGGCGGTGCAGACAGCGGGGGTGATGGAGGTGGAGCCACGCTGGGAGTGGGGGGGGGGGGGGGGGGGGGGGTTTCCTTCTTGAGCCTCTGGAATGTTCTGAACAGGCCGAGGAGCGTGTGGCCTTTCCTCACTATGCGGCAGCGTTTATAACTATATGTTTATGTTTACATGGGGTTTGATTCATAATACTGATGGTAGTAGTATAGTGTGTTTAATGCATCCACCATCTGGTAGTGTTTGTATCGTGGGACCAAGTGTTTATATATATATATATATATATATATATATATATAGGGTTAGGGTTCTCGACAATGCGGAGCAGCTGCCAGTGGAGGAAAGTAACTAAGTACATATACTAGAGTATTGTACTGTAGTTCAAGTTTGAGGTACTTATACTTGCTACTTTATACTTCTACTCCTCAATTATGTCAAAGGCAAATATATAGATTCAGAATATCACGACAAAATAGAGTTTATTAAACACAATAATCAACTAATATATGAGGACGTTTAGATACACATTCACCAGCTGCACATTAACAATACCATCATCTCAATCATTTAGCATAAACAGTACTTTTACTTGGTACATTTTGATGTTAATATATTGCACTTTTACTTAATATTTGAATGCAGGACTTTTGTATATTTATGATTTCAGTCATCTGAAAAGTATAAAGCTGTCAGAGAAATGTAGTACAGTACAAAGTACTCTGAGATGTAGTGGAGTACAAAGTACTCTGAGATGTAGTGGAGTACAAAGTACTCTGAGATGTAGTACAGTACAATGTACTCTGAGATGTAGTAGTACAAAGTACTCTGAGGTGTAGTGGAGTACAAAGTACTCTGAGATGTAGTAGAGTACAAAGTACTCTGAGATGTAGTAGAGTACAAAGTACTCTGAGATGTAGTGGAGTACAAAGTACTCTGAGGTGTAGTACAGTACAAAGTACTCTGAGATGTAGTGGAGTACAAAGTACTCTGAGATGTAGTGGAGTACAAAGTACTCTGAGATGTAGTGGAGTACAAAGTACTCTGAGGTGTAGTACAGTACAAAGTACTCTGAGATGTAGTGGAGTACAAAGTACTCTGAGATGTAGTGGAGTACAAAGTACTCTGAGGTGTAGTACAGTACAAAGTACTCTGAGATGTAGTGGAGTACAAAGTACTCTGAGGTGTAGTGGAGTACAAAGTACTCTGAGATGTAGTGGAGTACAAAGTACTCTGAGATGTAGTAGAGTACAAAGTACTCTGAGATGTAGTGGAGTACAAAGTACTCTGAGATGTAGTGGAGTACAAAGTACTCTGAGGTGTAGTACAGTACAAAGTACTCTGAGATGTAGTGGAGTACAAAGTACTCTGAGGTGTAGTACAGTACAAAGTACTCTGAGATGTAGTGGAGTACAAAGTACTCTGAGGTGTAGTACAGTACAAAGTACTCTGAGATGTAGTGGAGTACAAAGTACTCTGAGATGTAGTGGAGTACAAAGTACTCTGAGGTGTAGTACAGTACAAAGTACTCTGAGGTGTAGTGGAGTACAAAGTACTCTGAGATGTAGTGGAGTACAAAGTACTCTGAGATGTAGTGGAGTACAAAGTACTCTGAGATGTAGTGGAGTACAAAGTACTCTGAGATGTAGTGGAGTACAAAGTACTCTGAGATGTAGTGGAGTACAAAGTACTCTGAGATGTAGTGGAGTAACTAAACTTCCACTGAAACTGATTTTGGTCTGAACATAGATTGAAATGCTCGACTGGTTCTCCTCTTCGCCGTGTTTCTGTAATAAAAACAGATTTTAATGAACTGAGTTGTTATTTATTGGCATCTGATACCAGATCAGCTATTTGAGTCAGTCTCAGCTCACGCACGTCGTTCTGCAGTCGGCGACTGAACTCCAACAGTCATGTGAATGCATTCAGCCTGTTCATTCATGTTTCACACAATTATCAGAAGAATATTAATGCATCACTTCAGAAGAACATCCTCGTGGCCCCTTCAGACCCCCACAGGCAGAAGCACAGCTGTGCTGTGGACCCTCCTTCATGTGGAAGTTGGCATCTTACTGAAACACCAGAACACACAGAGTCCAGTGAAGTCACAGGACCGGTCACAGCCTCACAGCTCTCCTCCAGCCGGGGCGAGGATCATCACCTGCAGCGCTTCAGGGGGTTTGGACTGTGATCTGTTCATCTTACAGTCAACAGGATCATATGATCCTTTCACCGTCAGGTCAGCTGACACAAACAAACACAAACAGTAAACTACCAAGAACTTATGAACGCAAATATTCATTTCAGAAATATGAAGGCACAAAGTTGAAACTGTGTGTTGAGAGCCAGCAGTGTCGAGGCCTCAGTCACGTGTTGAGGCGCTCGCAGCAGCATCTAGTGGCCACTGGAGGCGCTGCAGCTGAACGCAGTCGCTTCTGACTGCGACTGCTTTTAGCTTCATACTTCAGCTTCAACTCATGAAATAAAGCAAAGCAGCGTTCCTTTCATTCGAAGGATTGAACAGCCGGGAGACAATGAAGCCGGTCGATGTCATGATATGAGCTGCGACACACCGGACACAGTGTCCTCGTGACAGCCTCACTCACGACACCTGGTCTGAACTGGAACCTTCTCAGCAGGTGTCTGGTGTCAGTTTCCTCCTTCACAAGAAGAGACTCACCTCCTGTTTGACCTCCCTCTTCCTCCTCCTCCTCTTCCTCAGGTTGGTCTTCATAATGGCAGTGCTGTCTGAAACGTAAACACAGTTGTTGCTGTCCATCATGAACTGCTGATGTGTCCTAAACCACCAACACGAAGTATGTCTCACATTGGACCGTCGTTCAAAGGGTCATCCAGTGACCGGCATGCAACGCTTTGATGCTGAAGCTGCTGCAACACGTTGTTCCATGGAGCAGCGCTGAGAGGACGTGCCATTGAGAGCAGCTGACTTCACTGATTAGCAGCCTTGATCTGCAGAGGAAGAATAATCAGTGACTTCAGCTGCTGCACAGCAAGCTCAAGCTCAAGGGCTGAGGCTGCAGCTGAATAACGTCAAATAAAAGTGAACTCACCTCAAGTACTGAATATGATGCTGGAGTCTTATCGAGCTCAGAAGGTCTGGAGACATTTTGAAGAAGTCAAACAGTGCACGTATTCATACTGAGCGGAACATTTGACATTTACAAAATAAACTGGTCAGTGCTGTCTGTTCAAGCTCGAGTTATTCATGATTATTATTTATCTTAGATCTCTGGCTCCTCCAACGGCGCTCATTCAATGTTCGGGTTGAGGTTAGTAAAATGAGATTCTAAGACATGAAATACTGCAGGAGTTCAAATATGTATGCCCACAGTATGTCCACAGTATGTCCACAGTATGCCCACAGTATGCCCACAGTATGCCCACAGTATGCCCACAGTATGTCCACAGTATGTCCACAGTATGTCCGCAGTATGTCCACAGTATGCCCGCAGTATGTCCGCAGTATGTCCGCAGTATGTCCACAGTATGTCCGCAGTATGTCCACAGTATGCCCGCAGTATGTCCGCAGTATGTCCGCAGTATGCCCACAGTATGCCCACAGTATGTCCGCAGTATGTCCGCAGTATGTCCACAGTATGCCCGCAGTATGTCCGCAGTATGTCCGCAGTATGCCCACAGTATGCCCACAGTATGCCCACAGTATGTCCGCAGTATGTCCGCAGTATGTCCACAGTATGTCCACAGTATGCCCGCAGTATGTCCGCAGTATGTCCGCAGTATGTCCACAGTATGACCGCAGTATGTCCACAGTATGCCCACAGTATGTCCACAGTATGTCCGCAGTATGTCCGCAGTATGTCCGCAGTATGTCCACAGTATGCCCACAGTATGTCCACAGTATGTCCACAGTATGTCCGCAGTATGTCCACAGTATGTCCACAGTATGTCCACAGTATGTCCGCAGTATGTCCACAGTATGTCCACAGTATGTCCACAGTATGTCCGCAGTATGTCCACAGTATGTCCACAGTATGTCCGCAGTATGTCCGCAGTATGTCCGCAGTATGTCCACAGTATGTCCACAGTATGTTCACAGTATGCCCACAGTATGCCCACAGTATGCCCACAGTATGACTGCAGTATGCCCACAGTATGACTGCAGTATGCCCACAGTATGACTGCAGCTTGCCCACAGTGTGACCCAGGGATGGCATGGTGTGGGCCCACAATAGAGCCCAGTGGAGGCCACACTCAGCCCTTGCTTTGGGCTGGGTGTGGCCCCTCTTGGGCCCAAATGAGCCGCTGTTCACACGCTGCAGACGATTTGCAGGACCGTAGAGCCCTGAAGCTCCGCCCCCACCGCGACACAGAGGGCTGTTTGCTTATTGATTCAAAGTTTATTCATCGTGAACTATCCCAAATTGCACCAAATTCGACACTGCGATCCCTCGGCTCCCCATCTGAACTACCACCAAGTGTGAGGTGGATGAGATGAGCGGTTGTGGAGATATGCAAAGAGCACACAGACAGACGGACAGCTATTCCTTTATCGTTCGATTAGATCGGACAAACTGTCGGCTGTTCCTTTTACCTGTTCGTCCTCATCACAGTTGTCATGAGATGCCAGGTCACCTGCTGCCTGCAAGGAGAAGATGTTGTATCACTAAGTCAGAGGGTCTTCCACAGTTTGACTGTATTCTCAGCTGATTAACACAGCGGCCATCATAAGAATGCCATCAGTCGTGGCTCCTCTCTCCAGATGGCTCTCGTACTCGGTCACTCGTTCTAATTCTGTCTGATGCCCGTCTGAGAGCCGGCAGCTGTTATCTGAGGATATGATACAGCTGTCAGCACAGGTCAAATATAACCGGCATGAAGGAATGACATGCCATCCCCGAGACATTGTTCAGGCTGTGAAGTGTTTCCTGATATGAGACCAGTGAAACAAACCCATACAGATTATTTACTGCCCAGTGTACCCTTAAAACAGGAGCCTGAAAAACCACGTAATCCAGATTATCATGGGAGCAACCAGGAGCCTCAAGCCTGTACTTTCATCCAGCATCCCTATGCATGATGTGACTATTTTCTGAGTAGAAATACAGAAAAAAGCATTTATTTCCACAGGTTGGAGATTAGGGAGCGTACAGATGAGGGAGACGCCTCATAATTTACATATTTCAATCTTTAAAGTGTTTGGTTTCCTGCTGACACGTCATTTTATTCTGTAACAGCTCAACAAAAGGGGAAACAGCAACAACTGCAATGTCGTCCCAAATCCAAAAGGAGCAGCTGAGACTGAAACCAACGCCCTCTTGGCTTCCACATGAATGATGTTTCCAGCTTTGTTATGTTTGTTTTTTAGCTATCGGCTGCAGTTTAAACTAAAGTAAGTAAACCTTAAAATAAATCCTGAATTATTAGTATTGTTTTAACAATGACTTAAGTGTACAAACGTTTTTAAAAGACTTTTAAAATCATCATCTTAATTAAAATGTCCCATTAGCTAAGGATTAGCATCAATTTGACATTAGCATAAAGAGTGTCGCATTAATTAGCAGGATGAGAGAAAAGCAGACATTTTATATACACAGTACGAGTCAGTTAAATGTCTTATCGCTGCTACAAGTACTTCTTAAAGCTGCTGCACAATAGTATGAAACAGTTCTTTAACTGAACACAGACCATTTAAGATTCATTTAAGATCTAAATTCACAGCATTTGAACTTGTGGTCACTGAGCTGTAACGTCTTATGCTTCTGTATTATTTACACTTATTTAAATGAAAAATAAATTAAACTCTGTCATGTGTTAAATTTCCTTTTCTCTCACTATTTCTCTGCATTCAATGCCAACATTTATACTTTGCCACAATTATAACTGCAACCAGACATAAAGGGCAAATTGCACTTAACTGCAAAACTTTACGGGCTTTGTGAGGTCCGTGATACAAACAAGACCCTGAGCAGATGAACATGAAGCGTTCTTATTTAATGTGACGCAACAAGACGAGGAACGTACATCACACTTTAGAAAAGATGACACGATGTCAGTACAGAAGGCTGAATTACACTTCTGCTGTAGAGGAGTCGCTCTTTGTCATCCATTACTGACAATGCTAACGCAGCGCTTTAGCTAACGTAACACTACCATGCAGCTAACGTCGCTAACATGCAGCTAACGTCGCTAACATGTAGCTAAAGTCGCTAACATGTAGCTAACGTCGCTAACATGTAGCTAACGCCGCTAACATGTAGCTAAAGTCACTAACATGTAGCTAACGTCGCTAACATGTAGCTAACGTCGCTAACATGTAGCTAAAGTCACTAACATGTAGCTAACGTCGCTAACATGAGACACCAATGGGCGCGGACACTCTACAGTCAGAGGACGAATGAGACAAATTAGTTGACAGATTGAAATAGTCAAACTTTAGAGAACACGTTTACATGATGAACTGTACATGTGATGCTAGTTTTATCTTTATCTCTGAATGCAGAAGAGATTCATCTGTGAGAAACTCGCCAAACAAGTGTGTTAAAAAAGAAGATAATATCACGTAAGTTTAAAGATGAACATAATAATTATTCTCAGGATGTTCAGTGAACACATTTAAGTAAATTAAGTGATTTTATTTCTGGATTTAAGTTCGACTCCATAACAAAAAACACAATTCATGCTAACGTTTTAGCTTTGAAGAAGTTGCATCGCAGGTACCACAAAGTTTGGATGCAGAAGCATGAGTCAGCCTTCACGATACAAAAGCAGTTTTGATTCACCACTCATGTACTAATACTGACATCAGTACAACACAGTACAAATACACAACACAGTACAGCGTCAATAACGGCAAAAGCAGAAGGCAGCTTAGATTCAAAGAGTTTTGTTCCAACGAAAGATATCCAAGAACGACCTGAAACCTGCCGCATCTCCCGCAGATTCATGACAGGTTTATTACAGATTCATGACAGGTTTATTACAGATTCATGACAGGTTTATTACAGATTCATGACAGGTTTATTACAGATTCATTACAGGTTTATTACAGATTTTACAAAGTATAAACTGTGTAACTTAACTTTGGATAAAACACTTTACTTTTTACAGCCTAAATTAAAAGGTAAAATGTTTGAAAGTAATGATTTGTTTGCACAGTCATCACTTTTAAAATCCTGCAAACCAACTGAGCAGATTATCGTTCATCACTTACTGGACCACACGAGAAGCTTAGAACCATCAACACCATGCCTTCAGATGGGAACCTTCAGTTGACAAATTTTCCAAGATCTTCACACATAACCGCCACGTCCCGTCTGTTTAATAAAGTAAATGGTAGGTTTACGGGGGATATGCAGCATGTTGGAATAAAACTCTTTTGTTACGAAGACGTTCGATCTGAATTCTGTCCTGAAAAGCATTCGTTTAAGCCCAACAATCCACGACGGAGCACATTTTAACTATCAAACATCTTCTTCCTGTCGGACTTGTCTTCAATGTTCTTACGCCAGTCGCCCACATCGCGCAGCTGCTTGTCCTGTGAACACACGTGATGATTCATCAAACACAAAATACAGAAAAGAGGGAAATAATCGTGTAAAAAGATGTTTAACAAGACATTACACAGTAAATGGTGGCAAGTTGTATTTTCTACTTTCTCAGAAAATACTAATTTAATTATTCAGTTTTTATTTTGCGTAGTGCTCAAACTTTGTCCTAAACCTCTAAACCACAAAATAATCTGTCAAACAAACGTTTATGATTCTTCCAGGTTTTGTTCATCAGGACAACCTTCACTAATGAACTGCACCTTTATGGTGTTTGAAGTGTCGAGTAAGACGCTAACGTTAGGCTGTGGAGTTACTCCACCACGGTCACATGACTTCACGTCTCCTCCATTAGGGGGACTAGTGTCCTAGTGAGGACAAAACCAAGACAGCGATGGCCAAGATGCCAAACTCGAGGCATCAAAACAGGCGACGTCACGGTGGCTACGTCCATGTGTTCAGACGGTCTATAGTTAGAATGCTATGTAAAGAGGGTAAGGGTACTCAACTGGGAAATGTTTTAATATATTTTATTAACCTTTAATTTAATGTCTTATTCTTATTTATTTATTTGTATGTGTATTCGTGAAATAAATAACTCCAACTATTTAGGCAATGTTTGCAAAGATTTAACATTTGGGAACGAGCAGTTACTGGATGTAACTGCAGGTCTACGAGTAGGTGCGTAGCTCTCTTTGGGCTTTGCTGTTGGAGGAGCTCGATGGGTTAATTAACCACTAACGACGCCCGATAGAGTTCACAGCACAAAATACAACTACAAACACAAGGAATTGAAAAGAACATTTCGTACTAACAGTACTAAAACAAGGCGTTATTGGCAATAATATAGACATTTTAAGAATTCAGATTCCAGTACCAAACTTGGTGAGTACTGTAGTGTTTATCGGCCAAACGTACAAAAATACAAGTTGTAATAAACCAGATTCATCTTGAAACCATTGTGCAAGTCAAAGGAGACAGCCCGTAACCAAGACAACAAACTAAACCACGGTTCAAGGAACCGAGTCGGCAGAATATTGATGGTCATTGTTTTCGGACTGGAGCTCCGATGAAGCAGGCAGCAGCTCACCTCCTCCTTGACCTCCTTCTTGACCTGCTTGAGGTTGGCCCTCAGGTCCATGTTGACCGTGTGCTTGGAGCCCAGCAGAGCCTTCAGCATGGCGTCGGCCGACATGCGCACTTTCTTCAGACGGGGTCTCTTGAACTTTCCCCTCATGTCCACGATCTTTATGTTGAGGTCTCTCACCTTCAGGAGGATTCAGGACAGAAGAATAGACTTCATCAAGGGTCAACTCATCTGATATTATCGTGGTCATCACAGCTGTCAGTTTTGAACGTGCATGCATACGCCGTCTTTTTAAATTAAACTTCTGTGATCACAGGAAACTATTGTGCAGAGTTGTGGTTTGGGTTAAAATAAGTCTCTTGTGTAAATAAGTACGTTATGTACGCAATGTAAGTTACGTTCGGCATGTAGCAGCCTGTCACATGTTACTGTACGTAACTAAGGCACGTATTTAACATGTGCCTTTGTTAAGGCTCGACCTTTTATTTTGAAAGGTAAGAACGGAGGGCGTGTATCTGGTCTGCGCTGCCGTCGTCCAGCTTGAAATAAGTAATAAAGTTTTGCCGTTTTTTACTGCAGTGGACATTTGAATATGTCCGTTCCTTACCATGTGATTGGTTGATGCTTTTATTCGTGGTGCAAAAGCTGCGAAAAATCAACCTTGTCACGTGTGAAAGTATTCATAACAAAAACAATACTTAAAAAATAAAATATATTTAGACGCAAATCAATCGCTTGAAAAAAACAACATCCGGGGGTTCGAGACCTTTCCTCCAAAACGACCAATAGTTGTGTTTGTTTAGTTTTCTTCAGCTGCTGTTGTGCTCGTGTTCAGCTTCATCTTCCTGTAGATGTTCTATGTGTAGCTACAATAAGAGAAACTTCAAACTGGAGTCCCACGAGCTCCTGTTATGTGAACGAGAAATGTAATTCTGATAACTTAAAACAACAACAGCACATCGTGCATTTCCTCCTTCATTCTGCGAATGTATTAAGTTGAGTTGAGTTCATGTAAAAAGTAAATCAAGGTGAACGCCTCAGAGCTGCCTGCAGCGTCACAAACCTCATTGAGGACCAGGTTGAGTTTGAACTCGATGCTGTAGCGCTCCTCCTCACTGATGTCGATCTGGCCGTGGAGTTTCTTGCAAAGCTCCTGAAGAGAAAACAGGATTTTAGTCATTTTTATGGCTGATTGCAAACTTTTAGCAAATTGATTTAACCAAATGTGGCTCAAATATTCTAACCGACAGAACAGAGACAAAAACAATCTGCTCGTGTGTGTGGCGGGAATTCTGCTGTTTGACAAAGAACATGAATATAATACGTCATATGTGTGAGAGGACGACTCTACTGTCTGAAGGATGCTTTTATTTTGTAGAACGTCGCTTCACCAATAGATGTTATTTAGTTCAGTAGATGGAGAACAAAACTCTGTTCAATGCTTCAACTGAAAGAGACAAAGATCCTCTGATCAACAGCTGAAGAAGAAGAAGAAATCAGCAGGTAAAAGAAACAGGAAGCTGAGATGTAAATAAAACATCTGGCGTCTGATTATAATCTTTATATCTGTTATTACTGAAGTAAATACACTTTTCATATGTAGTGCATCACATAAAGCTGACAGCAGTTTGTCCTGGTCCTGGTCCTGGTTCTGGTTCTGGTTCTGTCTCACCTCGAGCTCTTCTTTGGAGTACGGCAGGTCCAGAGCAGGACATTTATCAGACAGGAACTTCTCCCTCTCCCCGACCTTCACCCCGGCTTCAGCCTCCAGCATGTTGGTGGCCACCAGCAGCATGCAGCCCTGTGGACGGCACCGCCGGTCAACTCGAACATTCTCAGATACAAGTCTGAACAGAACCGCCGCTCTTCTTCCTCAGCAATGACGTCATGTCTTACCTTCAGAGTGTGCTTACGCCTCGCAGACAGTCTTTTCCTGCAGGTGAAAACACAAGAAGTGAATCAGACATTCAGGCCATTATCACGTCAATAAACCCGTGAATCTGTTGTTATGAATCTGTTGTTATGAATCTGTTGTTATGAATCTGTTGTTATGAATCTGTTGTTATGAATCTGTTGTTATGAATCTGTTGTTATATCACAAAATAGAACTCTTCAAGCAAAAACACGTCAGGTGATCAGAAACATGTGTTTTCTTGTTCAGATGAGTTTTGCAGTTAACGAGAAAATAGTCCATAAAATGTACAAAAGTGTCGTATTTTATTGTTTAAAAAGTTCCTCACTTGAGTATAAGAACCCGAACAATAAACGTATTAATACATATCAAACTGCTAACTCACTCGCAGGCCATCTTGGCAGCAGGAACCGGATTTTATCTGATGAAAAAAACAACAAAACACATAAAAGACAGCATTAAAATTTCATTTGTACCTTTTAATTTACAATCACACTTCAGATCAACTTCTTAAAATATAGATGCAAACTTCCTCCTATTTGTTTTGTATGAAACACGATCTGAAACACGGCAGCAGCTTAAAGTCACACAGTATGTCCACAGTATGTCCACAGTATGTCCACAGTATGACTGCAGTATGTCCACAGTATGTCCACAGTATGACTGCAGTATGCCCACAGTATGTCCACAGTATGTCCACAGTATGACTGCAGTATGTCCACAGTATGTCCACAGTATGTCCACAGTATGTCCACAGTATGTCCACAGTATGACTGCAGTATGTCCACAGTATGTCCACAGTATGACTGCAGTATGCCCACAGTATGTCCACAGTATGTCCACAGTATGACTGCAGTATGTCCACAGTATGACTGCAGTATGCCCACAGTATGACTGCAGTATGCCCACAGTATGTCCACAGTATGTCCACAGTATGTCCACAGTATGACTGCAGTATGTCCACAGTATGTCCACAGTATGTCCACAGTATGACTGCAGTATGTCCACAGTATGTCCACAGTATGACTGCAGTATGCCCACAGTATGTCCACAGTATGTCCACAGTATGACTGCAGTATGTCCACAGTATGTCCACAGTATGTCCACAGTATGCCCACAGTATGCCCACAGTATGTCCACAGTATGTCCACAGTATGTCCACAGTATGACTGCAGTATGTCCACAGTATGTCCACAGTATGCCCACAGTATGTCCACAGTATGACTGCAGTATGTCCACAGTATGTCCACAGTATGTCCACAGTATGACTGCAGTATGTCCACAGTATGTCCACAGTATGACTACAGTATGTCCACAGTATGTCCACAGTATGTCCACAGTATGACTGCAGTATGTCCACAGTATGTCCACAGTATGACTGCAGTATGTCCACAGTATGTCCACAGTATGTCCACAGTATGACTGCAGTATGTCCACAGTATGTCCACAGTATGTCCACAGTATGACTGCAGTATGCCCGCAGTATGACTGCAGTATGTCCACAGTATGTCCACAGTATGCCCACAGTATGCCCACAGTATGCCCACAGTATGACTGCAGTATGTCCACAGTATGTCCACAGTATGCCCACAGTATGTCCACAGTATGCCCACAGTATGCCCACAGTATGACTGCAGTATGTCCACAGTATGTCCACAGTATGTCCACAGTATGCCCACAGTATGACTGCAGTATGTCCACAGTATGACTGCAGTATGTCCACAGTATGTCCACAGTATGTCCACAGTATGCCCACAGTATGTCCACAGTATGCCCACAGTATGACTGCAGTATGTCCACAGTATGACTGCAGTATGTCCACAGTATGTCCACAGTATGTCCACAGTATGCCCACAGTATGCCCACAGTATGACTGCAGTATGTCCACAGTATGTCCACAGTATGTCCACAGTATGCCCACAGTATGACTGCAGTATGTCCACAGTATGACTGCAGTATGTCCACAGTATGTCCACAGTATGCCCACAGTATGACTGCAGTATGTCCACAGTATGACTGCAGTATGTCCACAGTATGTCCACAGTATGCCCACAGTATGACTGCAGTATGTCCACAGTATGTCCACAGTATGTCCACAGTATGCCCACAGTATGCCCACAGTATGCCCACAGTATGTCCACAGTATGCCCACAGTATGTCCACAGTATGTCCACAGTATGCCCACAGTATGCCCACAGTATGACTGCAGTATGTCCACAGTATGTCCACAGTATGTCCACAGTATGCCCACAGTATGCCCACAGTATGACTGCAGTATGTCCACAGTATGTCCACAGTATGTCCACAGTATGCCCACAGTATGACTGCAGTATGTCCACAGTATGACTGCAGTATGTCCACAGTATGTCCACAGTATGTCCACAGTATGCCCACAGTATGTCCACAGTATGCCCACAGTATGTCCACAGTATGCCCACAGTATGACTGCAGTATGTCCACAGTATGACTGCAGTATGTCCACAGTATGTCCACAGTATGTCCACAGTATGCCCACAGTATGTCCACAGTATGTCCACAGTATGTCCACAGTATGCCCACAGTATGTCCACAGTATGCCCACAGTATGCCCACAGTATGACTGCAGTATGTCCACAGTATGTCCACAGTATGTCCACAGTATGCCCACAGTATGACTGCAGTATGTCCACAGTATGTCCACAGTATGTCCACAGTATGCCCACAGTATGACTGCAGTATGTCCACAGTATGTCCACAGTATGTCCACAGTATGCCCACAGTATGACTGCAGTATGTCCACAGTATGACTGCAGTATGTCCACAGTATGTCCACAGTATGTCCACAGTATGCCCACAGTATGTCCACAGTATGCCCACAGTATGACTGCAGTATGTCCACAGTATGACTGCAGTATGTCCACAGTATGTCCACAGTATGCCCACAGTATGCCCACAGTATGTCCACAGTATGCCCACAGTATGACTGCAGTATGTCCACAGTATGTCCACAGTATGACTGCAGTATGTCCACAGTATGTCCACAGTATGTCCACAGTATGACTGCAGTATGTCCACAGTATGGCCACAGTATGCCCACAGTATGACTGCAGTATGTCCACAGTATGTCCACAGTATGTCCACAGTATGCCCACAGTATGTCCACAGTATGTCCACAGTATGTCCACAGTATGCCCACAGTATGTCCACAGTATGTCCACAGTATGACTGCAGTATGTCCACAGTATGTCCACAGTATGTCCACAGTGTGCCCACAGTATGTCCACAGTGTGCCCACAGTGTGACTCAGCCCTTACGTTGGGTTGGGTGTGGTCCCTGTTGGCCTCCTTCATAATCTTATGGGCGTTTTTCTGAGTTGTTCAGTTTTAAGAAACACGAGGGATCTGTGTGTCGGTTTGTTGCCATTCAGACCATTTGCAACATTGACAAAAGCTACAACTTCAAGAATACTTAACAACATTACAATCACCTAAGAGAATATATGGAAGACCCTTGTTAAATCATGGAACCCTGTAAGCTGCATTCTCCCTAGTGTCCACCAGGGGGCGACTCCTCTGGTTGTATAGAAGTCTATAGAAAATGACTCTACTTCTCTCTTGATTTATTCCCTCAGTAAACATTGTAAACATGAGTTTATGTCTCAATCTCTAGTTTCAAGTCTTCTTCAATACAGCATGATGTTCATTTAGTACATGATGGTCCATTTAGAGTCACACAGACCATGAAGCAGGGGATGCTTTAGGGCGGGGCTACTGTGATTGACAGGTCTCCACCACGGTGTTGTCCGGTCTGGGAGTTGTCCGTGTTTTTACTTCCTTAAAAGTTAATTGTAACATTTTGGGCGCCTTAAACATATCTTAATCAGCATTCCGTTGTACCCCACCCTCAGGTGTCACATCTGGTTGCAAAAACCAAGATGGTGGCGACCAAAATACCGAACTGCAGGCTTCAGAACGGCAGTCCACCAACCAATGGGTGACGTCACGGTGACAACGTCCACTTCTTATGTACAGTCTGTGATCGACAGCCAATCAGCTGACAGAGTCCTGCGACATATTGGCCTGTGTTACAAAGAATGTCTTCCCACCTGAAACAGACGAACGCGTCTCCCGGCAGCAGAAATAATTATTGTGTCAAACTGAAGCTTGCTTTGTTTGCTGGTTTTTTATATCGGTGTCCTTGTTTTAAAGTATTTCACGTGTTCTTATGAAATGTACTGTAAATATAATAACTGTATAAAATGAATAAATAAAAGTACTTTCCGTCTGAAGTGGCGTCTGCTCCGACCTGCTGGTCACATGTTCATGTTCTATCTTAAGACTTCAAAGTGAACTTTGTAACCGAGGCCGCGTTAAAGCCTCGAGGACCCGACCGCTGTATTTTTAGCAGCACGGCTCTGAGGGACCTCGGTCCAGACACCTGTGGCACGCTGCAGAAATGCCTCCACAGCTATTGGACGGATTAGCATTAACATTTAGCTTTCAGACATTTACGATCCAGAGGGTGACTCATGAGGACTTTGGTGATCCTCTGGCTTTTCTACATTACAACCAACGGGTTGTAATGTATTTTAAAGTCTCACCTCATGGTGGGAAAGCTCTAAAAATGGATCATTGTAGTTTTAATGTATTTGGGCTGAACCAAAAACCCATTTACTGTCTCCAGCTCGTCCAAAACTCAGACAATCACGACCATCCTTCCAACGTTTCCAAGATTTTCCTTTTAAAGTCTTGTTTTTGTTTGTTTCCCAGGTCGTCTTGGCTCACGAATAAGATATTATAGAAATTACAGCGCATTACTTTGAGTACGTTTAAGTACAAGCAGTCTGCACAAGAAGTCCTCCAACCCCGACACAACGAATCAAACCTCCCGGAACGCAGATACAACTGGATTCAAAGCCCCTCACGGGTGATTCATGTGCTTTTTATTGCTTTGAGCACTTCAGAGTCCAACATGTTATTGAGAGAAACATCAGAGAGCCGAGCAGAACATTTAAAAATAAATACAGTGAAACACAACCAAGACAATCCAAGTACGTAGAAGTACCAGAACAACGATGTACAAATACTCAGCAACAAGTCAAAGTCCTGCATTCAAGCGACCTCGCAGTCAAATGTTCATGTGATATGAGATGATTAATGCTGAAGCAGCATGTTACTGTCGTGGAGTTACTTTTAAATCCTCATGCAGTTTAGTTTAGTCCACTGGGGCCCAACCTCAGGGGCCGGGCCCCTCCGAAGGGTCACCAGATGAATCTGAGGGGTCCTGAGACGATTAAAGGGAGAGAAATTCTCTTTTTGCGTGAAATATTTTATACTTTTTCTTCTCTGAGCTTTAAACGTTTGTCTTGTCTTTTTAATGTGACTTTGTGATTGGATGAGTCGGATCAGAACGTTTTTATTTTAGTAGTCAACGTCAATTCTCAACAATAAAAGTAACTTCTTATTCTTACGGCTCACTCTTCCTCTCTGCAGTATTTTTAGACTTGTTTTGTTGAAGAATAGCTGCTTACCAACTTCGCTAATTTGGTGATAAACGTATTTAATTTCCTATACATTTTTCACAATAAAAGTTGTATTTTTGCTGCTCACTCTTCCTCCCTGTCGTATTAATTGAGTTGCTTTATTGAAAAATAGCCGCTAACAAAAGCTACACTAATTTGGTAGTGAACACATTTGACAAAAAATTCTTCACAATAAAAGTCCCCGTTACCTGGTATTTTAAAAGCTTTTATTTTGAAGCAGCAGCCCTCTCTTCCCTGAGAGGAACGGCCGTGTGGTTTAATAAATCGTCTGGATTGTGTCCACATGCTGTCCTCACCTCACTGAGACCTGAACTCAGTGTGAACTAGACCTCCTCGGGATGCGGTCTGGCTGATCGAAATGGATTTTGTTTTATAAATGTGTCGTATGATTCTCATTGTCAGAAAATGTAGTGAAGTAAAAGTGAGATGAAATGGAAATACTCATGTCCTATCTGCATTCACATCTCCCCTCTGAGGAAGCCGACCCCCTTTCAGGACCAGGTTTTGGAGGACCGCGAGGCCACTTCTCGAGGTACTCGGAGGCCACACAGTGTTTGGCTGAGCTGCTTGTGAGGGAGCGGTGGATTAAGACGACTATTCCTGGAGCCTCAGCTGTCCGAACATCTTCAGCACGGAGAAGAGAACATACATGACAGCGGGCTCGTCTTAGAAACACGTCAGACAGGAATCCACCGCACATCGCTGGCCCGCCAACCAATGACAGAACAAGGGTCGCCATGGAGACGGAACAATATCGCCAGGGTTAAATGTGGGGCCGACTTCTTTTTGTCTCAAGAGTGTGTGTGCGTGTGTGCGTGTGTGCGTGTGTGTGTGTGCGTGTGTGTGTGAGCGTGTGTGTGTGTGACTGTGTGCGTGCGTGCGTGCGCGCGTGTGTGTGTGACTGTGTGCGTGCGTGTGTGTGTGACTGTGTGCGTGTGCGTGTGTGTGACTGTGTGCGTGTGCGTGTGTGCGCGTGTGTGTGTGACTGTGTGCGTGCGTGTGTGTGTGACTGTGTGCGTGTGCGTGTGTGTGACTGTGTGCGTGCGTGCGTGCGCGTGTGTGTGTGCGCGCGTGTGTGTGTGTGTGCGTGCGTGTGTGTCTCTGGAGGGTTTAGCTGGACGGGTTGCCGGTAACCCAACACTGAGGAACATCCTTCAGACGAACAAGACGTTGGAGCGGACCGCAAATAATCCCTGTTGTTGGGCGGAACAGTTGATCTTCACACAGACAGAAATACAGACGCGAGGCCACGATGGCATTTAACGCCCGACGACACAGAAACAGAAGTCTGGATGTTCAGGGACAGCAAACTACGGAAACCAAAATAAAAGCTCGTCTGTTGTAGGAATATTGATCTTAAAAGACATGAAAATAAAATGTTACATAAACATACTTAAATATAACTTTAATGTTGTTACGGTAGGGATAACTTCAACAACTTAAAATACTGTCATGTACTTTAAATGTATATTCATATTGTGTTTGAATCTTGTTTTTAAAAGACAATAAATAAAACATAAATCATATATATATATATATATATAATGTCTTGGGATGGCTAATTTAAACAACTCAAGTAGTTTAAATTTAACATTTTTTATTGTTTTAATCTTGTTTTTAAAACTTTTTCAAGTTGTCTTCAAGAATGTATTATACTTCTAAAGGATGTTATGATGTCAGATGTATTAAGTGCAGTAAAAAGTAAAATACTCTGAGATGTAGAAGTAGAATAGAACGGAACAACTCAAGTGAAGTACAAGTACCTCGAAACTGTATTCGGTTACATCAATAGATGAGGTTTAAACTTCAGACGCAGCAAAGACAAATGAATGTGTAATTTATATGAAACGACATGAAGCTCCGTCTTTGTTATTCAGAAGAATGAAACGAAATCTATTGAACTTCCAGCCGATCAGCGAGAACATCCTCCACACAGATTGTAAAATACTATTTCACCGCAACACTTCAGGTCAACCAGCGTCCTGCTGCAGCAGCACCGCGCTGCAGCAGCTGCAGCTCTATCACCACGTTCACAACTTAACAAGTCTATAAAGCTGCACACTGACCTCCACGCTTGCTATGTGTGTGTAGCGTTGTATTGGGCGTCTTGTCTGTTCTTTGTGGTAAATCTTTGTATATATTATTTTACTGTGTTACCGTCTTGTCCTGGTTGACCTGCGAAGGGCCTGCAGATGCTACAATCTGGTCCAGAGCATCGAGTGGAGACTCATGTTTGTTAAAAAGATGAAAAGAAGATTTGTGCGGTGCTGACAGGAGGATAAACACTGACGGGTCCGCTTTCAGGTTCGAGCCTTGTAGTGGTGTCGCCTTTCAGAGAGCGCCGTCACCGGGCCGTACATCACGGCTGAACCCACGCTAACAAACTCCAGAAGAAGAAGAAGCCTCGGACCAACAGAGCAAACATGAAACTTTCCACTTTTTAAAATTGTGTCAACGTAAAAAAGTATGTTAAAGTCAGCGACTGCCAATTAAACGTCAACTGTTGATGCAAATTGCTAAAACACTCCGAAAGAATTCCCCAAAACATCAAACATCTGCATTGCCCGTTGCTATGGAGCACCGTGATCAAAGAACAGCCAAACGTCACGTTGATGTTTCTCTCACGGACGTAATGAGATTTTGGACAAACAAAAGATAAATTCCGAACAAGCGCAGCGACCAGATGAAGCATCTGTTCGCCTGCTGTCCTGCAGAAGAATGTGCAAAGCAAGAAGAGAGAGAGTCCTTACGTGAGACCAGGCGGAGGGTTCAGCTCTCAGACCGAGTCCCGACCGGACCCGGAGCTAGAAGCTATATATCGCAATCTGTGATAGTCCTCTAAATCCTCCACTTTCTCTTTATGGAAGCGGATTACCGGTCACACCAATGGGCTGGCAAGGTCATGAAATACAGTCCCGTGTCACCTGCCCTCATTATAAATAACCCTTTCAGGTCCTTATCGGTTCATCTCGCTCCATCCGGCTTCTGACGGAGACATCGCAGGAACGAGATCAAACCACAGAGGCATTCCTAATCAACGGCTAATAATATGAAGTGTAAATTAAAGCTGCTGCCACAGAGCGCGACTGTCCAGCCACACGTGTGAGAGGACGACTCTGCTGTCTGAAGGATGCTTTTATTGTGGAGGAAGTCCATTTGGTTCAGTAGAAGAACAAAACTCTGATCAACGGCGCAACTGAAAGAGACAAAGATCCTCTGATCAACAGCTGAAGAAGAAGAAGAAATCAGCAGGTAAACGAAACAGGAAGCTGAGATTTAAACATGAACAGCTTCCTGTTTCAGTGTCAAGAGTTTCACAATAAAAGCAGCGTAGAACAAGCTGGAATCAACAATCAACTTCAGACTTCACAACAGAAACAGAAGGCTGGTCAGTTACTGGTGGAACATCAGCTGATCTAATCACAGTTTAAACCTCTTTCATCTGTATTTACTGATCAATAATGAAACCAGCTCATCATTCTGTCATGTGACTCTGAGAGGGAGTTTAGATCAAAACATCTGGAGTCTGATTATTCAGTAACATCGGTTAGAATAATAATTATTGAATTTCAAACTGTTGTAAAGACGTTGAAGTGTGAAAGCCGGTAATAACGCTCGAGTCTCATTACTTTCTATAGCGACACAAAACAAGAAACCAAATCAATGTTTGTCCCGGAATTTAAATCGAAACAGCTTCCACACTTCAAGGGGTTCGGTCTGGAAGCAAACCCTTTCATTATGTGTGGGTTATGGATTATGTCTTTAATATAAAGTTGAACTCACTTTCTCCCTGAAAGAGGAAAACTTAAAGTAATCATTGAGTTAAAGTTGTTCACAAACATTAATAAACGCCGATATGTCCTGATATCTATATTATTATTATGTTAGATAATAATATAATGTATAAATATACATGTTTATACTTCTTATGAATGGTAAACAAAGGGTTAAAATAAGCTGTTGAGACAAAAGGTGAAAATCAACCAAAACGACATAAATACAATTATCAAAAGGACTGCTGACCTCAGGCCTGTTCTCTTTGTGATCCGATCAGTTTGGTGTTTTAAAGTCAGCGTGAGGAAGATGAATGTACTTCACAGATGTTTCTATACGACGTGTTGAAGACGACGTGAGGATTTACACGTCATGAACCAGCAACAACGAGCAACTTTAACGCTCTCACGACTCATTACCTCACATCCAGCTGTTCTGCCCACCAGCGTTACAATTCAATTCAACAGATGCATACTTGTATCATTGTTTTATATACAAGTATTACATTTGTAGTGCATGTATATTGAATATCAATTTAAATTCACAGAATTGAGTTTGAATGAACTATTACGCATGAAGCCTCCACACATTCATTGATATTATGTCGAATATCATTTAATAATTCTTCTTTCATGGCACTTAAAAAGCTATCGTGTAGTTATGGTTCAACAAAACTACTTCTTTTCCATGTTTTGTTATTATGAATGTGTTTTGTACAACACTGTATAAAATGTCAAACAGAGATGTTTTACCTTCAGGTTTGAGAAAACGTTTAATATTACGGATTTATCCGGCAGCGTATTACGGCCACTGCAGGTAAAAACACAGCAATATATAAAAAGATATATACAATTTCTGACGGTTAACATTTTTCATTTACAAGAAAAACTTTCTCTGAGATGAAAGTCACATGTTTACATATCAAATAAATAAATATAAATAAATATATTTACGGCGCCTGTGGTTGTGTTGTTCCTGCAGTGGATGACTTCATCAAATTATACTTTGCCATCAGATTCATCAATAAGGAAATGCTCTTGATTTGATCCCAAAATCACCAGAAACATCTGGACTTTAAAGAGATTTTTGTGAATCGGGCGTCTTCAGAAGAAACAACTTGATTTGAATTTTTGTTCTCATAGAATTTGTGAATTCTTTCTCGTGAATTTACCATTTTAATCTCAGAAATTCTAATTGTTTTCTCTGAATATTCCCCCCCCGTTTATTGTTTACCTACAATGTCCCTGATATAAAATAATATTCATTTTAAATTCATTATAAACACGGTCTGCAAAAGAAAAGGTGACTTGATTTTAGAAATAAGCTGAAATGAACTAATTCTGACTGGAAACGACTCTTTTTAAATATTTTCCTATAAATGCAGCAATGCTTCTGTTGCATTTCTATAATCCTGTTTGAAATGCAATATATGGTTCTTCTGATTAGACGATATAGATTACTTCATAAGCTTGACTTTGGTGTTATTGGTCCAAATTAAAATATAAACATGAACGTAGAGATGAACGAGACCCAGAATCACTCACTCAGACATCTTGGCGTGTTTGGCTTCAAAGCCTGCAGAGAAACACAAGTTTCCATTTGAAATGCTTTGTTAGGATTCAAGAGAAGTATTTGAAGATCACAGAAACGTCATTGAGTATGAGCTGACAGGTGACACAAAGAGATGTGAATAAACAGGGTGAAGGGTCAGACTCAGACATACTGACTCCACTCAGAGGAAACGGGACACCAACAGCAGCTCCAGCCGAGGGAAAGACCTGGAGTCTAAATCAGGACAAGGATCCGGGGTCCAGTTGTCCCCTCCTGGGCATCCAGTCCTGAAAGGTCTGTCTTCTGGAAGACGACCAGGAGACACTCAACATTCCTCCGTCGGCGCAAACGTCTCCGCAAATAGAGGCCGTGCAGAAAGATCCACATCGACAACAACTGCATCCAAACGGACGCGAAAGAAACGTCTGAAACACATCACAACGGTGATGTGTCCACTAATGCTGCATTCACACGGCTTCTCCGGTCCTGCAGAAGCCAGAGCTTCAGGTGTTAAAGCTGCGTTCTCTCTAGTGTCCACCAGGGGGCGACTCCTCTGGTTGTGTAGAAGTCTGTGAGAAGATGACTCTCCTTCTCTGAGCTACAGACACAAGACGTTCTGTACGGACCTCTGAGAGTTCAGTGACGTCACCAGACGAACCAGAATACACGTTTCTGACTTCAGTGGACCGTTTCAGCCTCCTGTGATGATCCGACTGTTCTTCAGCAGGAGCACAATCAATGCTGGAACATTATGACCTGAAATGACTGAAGCTCCAACATAAAAAGATTTAAATCATTTGTTGGCGTCAATCCTCAACCTGTCACACATCTAGCTGTCACTCAAACGATGACATCACTGAAGTCTTGTTGCTTCTACAAATACAAAATGATGAGATGACTTTTATCCAAGTTCTGCAAAACACATTCATTCGTTGTGTTGAGACCAGGAGCTCGTGTGTCGATGCTACGTTTACATTATTCACCGCGTGTGCATGTATTCGTAAGTTTGTAAGTTTGATCAGCGAATGAGCAGAACTGGATCAAACAAGGTTTGCAGCAAGGACCCGCAGTCTCCCCTCGGGAGCTCGATAGTGGTCCCCTAGCGCCCTCCTGTGGAGAACGTTAGGTTTGCAGGTTCAACAGACACTTAGAAAAAAATAAGAAAGTCATTGCTGGGGAAGTGTGGTTAAGAGGGAATAAAGGAGGGATAGTACGAAAATAATAATAATAATAATAACTAAAAAGAATGAATGAAACATAAATCTGTAAAACTGTATCTGAGCAAAAACAAATATTTAAAAATAAATAAAATATAGAAATAATAGCAAAGTACTGCAAAGGTCATGACACATGAATAAAGAATAGAAAAATGTACAAACAAAATACTATAAAATATAATTATGTAGTCCTGAAATAAATCCTTCCTTCATGTTGATTCAACGGTATCCTCATTTCTATTGACAGGTGTTTCTATTATTTTGTCCACCACATTTATATCAATCAGGGTATCCAAAATAACAGAAACGCCCCTCGCCATAATGCAAAGCAGCTACACAGCACCTCGCACTACATTCTCCAAAGATGATCATGGAGTTGAATCAAGTGTATTTAATGTTTCTTATTTTACAGTTTCCAGAATCAGAATCAGGTTTATCTCCAAATAAGTTTTCACAAACGGAGAACTTAGGTTGACATGTTGATTTTGCATATTACACCGGTGGCCCGCTTTTCTCTGTTTTTAGTTGTACAATTATTCTTTCATGTCATTTTTATCATATGCATTGAATGTGTTGTAATTCTTTTATGTTGTTCATTCCGTACACATGACATCAGTGTTGGGCCCTCAGGGCCAGCAAGGCCTCCTCTGCTTGCCAGACAGAATCACAAAGTTATAGCTATTTTATAATTTTTCATAAATACACGACATGTATTCTAAATATTTTTCCCATCATCTCATGTTCTCACTGCACAGCTCCTGTCTTCCTCAGTTGCTCTGCTTCTAGTGCAGCTTGTTTTATTAAGTAGAGCTTTTATCCAATCAGATCTCAGCTCTGTGTCGCTAGGTAAAATAATCTGCCCGAGTCCTGCAGACTTACACGTGAATCCCTATGCAGTTTAAGTGAATGGGGACGATGTTGTTGATTGTCATAGTGTTCAACCAATCAGATCTCTAGTTTAACATGGTGGGCGTATTCTTTGACGTGTCAGAGCTTCTAACTGAACTAACGTAACGACGGCCTGCCTCGGTCGGCGCTAGCTGCTATTGGCCTGTCTCGAACGATTCCGTCGTGACGCCCTTTCCGGTCATTACGCTGTCATTTTCTTCGCCGATCGCCAACCGAACTTAAATAATATTAATTCATACATATCAAATAATCTACGTGTCAAATGTCATGACTATATATGGTCGTTTATGTCTAAATACTATAGGGAAGTGACTTTGATGAGAGGAAGCAGAAAGAACGCTCGGGCGACGCTTAAACGGCTCAAACGGAAATGAAGGAGCTTTTATTGCATCATCTGGAGTTGTTGAAGCGTGATCTCTTATTGTGAAGGACAGAACTACGGTCCCGGATGTGTTCACAGCATTGATGGTCATTTTTGCAGGTCTTTATGCCTCAACTCTTCAGACACATTTAACAAACTCGTCCATCGGGTTTGAACACCTTTAAAACCAGCTTTAGTTTCGGTCGTAGTGGCTTCTTGTTGAAGTCGAGGCCGTGTTCTTCTTCTTCTTCTACTTCTGCTGCGCGGTTCACTTGATAAGTCAGCACCAAAACAAGCCTTAAATACATACTTTTCTTTAATATTTCAACAGTACAAATTATATTTGACTTTAGAAACATGACATGAGAAACACATCGCTTCACATTTGTGAATATCATATTCATTGAGAACATTCTGAGCCACTGAGAAATCACCTGAGAGAACGAGTTAGAAAACCTACTCAGACTGATATGATGGGACGTTACATCGAGGGATGAACCAACATCTGCGGATACTTTGTCTACTACGATGCCACCTCATCAACTATACATACATCCTCTTCTTCGGTCCCATCGCCTGCATTAGTTCAACACTGGTACAAATATATTACAGCAAGGACCTTCTTTACACAATTGTCAAGTTCGTACTTTTTTCGCTCAAAAAATAAAAACATCCAAAAAAATATTCAACAATTTCACGACATATCGAGAGGAGTTCAAAGTCATACAAAGTGTGCAAATGTCACCAAACGGTCACAAGACGACTCCAGATGAAGGTAGCGTACGTTGAGCCTCCACGTCTCCAACGTGCTGCTCCGTTAACGCGCCGGCACTCCGTTAACGGGCCGGAGCTCCGTTAACGCTCCGCTAACGCGGCGACGCTCCGTTAACGCGGCGGCGCTCCGTTTACGCTCCGCTAACGCGCCGTACATGATGTCCACTGAGGCTGCCCATGAAATAAAATGATCACAACTAAAATAAAACTAAACGTAGCTTTAAATAAAAACCATTGCAATGTTACTGTTGTCCTTTTTACACAAAACATATTTGCATGATCTTTGCAGGCAGAAGTTTTCATCCACGAGTAGAACTGTTGTACAGGGAAACGTTTTATGCTCCATGAAGGAGCGATTATCCAACTATAGGTAGACGTAGCTGCTTCACCGAACCATCACAACGAGGCTTCACTCGCTAACTAACTGAGCAAAACAAAGTTCCACACGGAATAAAGTTCAGATCAAACTCACAGCGGCATCAGTGAACGAACGTTTCGTCGAACATCCGTCTCAGTGACGGGTCGTACCGACACACGGCCTCTTGCTGTTTACTGCTCAGTGTGTTGATGTGGCCCGGCGTACTCAAACGACTGTAACTCAGTCCTCCAGGGGGTTCGGGTTGGGGGGCGTTAGGGTTAGGGGGTTAGGGTTAGGGTTCAGGGGGTTAGTGGGTTGGGGTTAGGGTTCAGGGGTAGGGGGTTAGGGTTGGGGGGTTAGGGAGTTAGGGTTCAGGGGGTTAGGGTTCAAGGGGTTAGTGGGTTGGGGTTAGGGTTCAGGGGGTTAGGGTTAGGGGGGTTAGGGTTCAAGGGGTTAGTGGGTTGGGGTTAGGGTTCAGGGGGTTAGGGTTCAAGGGGTTAGTGGGTTGGGGTTAGGGTTCAGGGGTAGGGGGTTAGGGTTGGGGGGGTTAGGGTTGGGGGGTTAGGGGGTTAGGGTTAGGGTTCAGGGGGTTAGGGTTAGGGGGGTTCGGGTTGTTCACCCCGACTAGTTCTCTCAGTACCTGCTGGGTTGTATGTCGAGTATGAAAACCCGTCATCTACTGAACGTTGGAGCTGAAACTATGAAGTGACTCAGTCGTTATTCATCAGACAGAAAAACAAGTCTGCAAATAATAATCAACTCATCTTCAGTCATGTATGGAAGCATGACCACCAAACCTGCTGTGATGCGTTCACTGATTTCCTGTTTTATATCAGTTAAGTTGAATATTTTGGACTTTGTGGTCAAAACGAGACCTTTGAATAATCAACACTAATAATAATTGCACTGTTATGATGTAATATGTTGTCCTGGGTAGAGCTGTGATATGGATTGTGTGATGTTTGTGTTGTGATGTAAACGTCTCCCTCGTGTGTGACATGGAATGCTCCCAAAAAACAATAATTCAAACTAAATAAAAAGGCAATCGTTTGCATGTTGGACAACCCGGTGAGTAGTGCAAAATCATCTCTTGCAGTGTAAACCTGCAGATCGCAGTTTAGTGGCACCGACACAGTAATACTGATAATCCACAGAGACACAAAGTCAGCCTGAACACCACCGGAGAGACCCAACCAAAGGACCGGGGTCAGCCTGAACACCACCGGAGAGACCCAACCAAAGGACCGGGGTCAGTCTGAGCACCACCGGAGAGACCCAACCAAAGGACCGGGGTCAGTCTGAGCACCACCAAAGAGACCCAACCAAAGGACCGGGGTCAGTCTGAGCCCCACCAAAGAGACCCAACCAAAGGACCGGGGTCAGTCTGAGCACCACCAAAGAGACCCAACCAAAGGACCGGGGTCAGTCTGAGCACCACCAAAGAGACCCAACCAAAGGACCGGGGTCAGTCTGAGCCCCACCAAAGAGACCCAACCAAAGGACCGGGGTCAGTCTGAGCACCACCAAAGAGACCCAACCAAAGGACCGGGGTCAGTCTGAGCACCACCAAAGAGACCCAACCAAAGGACCGGGGTCAGTCTGAGCCCCACCAAAGAGACCCAACCAAAGGACCGGGGTCAGTCTGAGCCCCACCAAAGAGACCCAACCAAAGGACCGGGGTCAGTCTGAGCCCCACCGGAGAGACCCAACCAAAGGACCGGGGTCAGCCTGAACACCACCGGAGAGACCCAACCAAAGGACAGGGGTCAGCCTG
The DNA here is from genome assembly GCA_028022725.1 of Lycodopsis pacificus. Lineage (NCBI taxonomy): Eukaryota > Metazoa > Chordata > Actinopteri > Perciformes > Zoarcidae > Lycodopsis > Lycodopsis pacificus. Next base: position 27,678,571 of record CM051698.1, read on the forward strand.
AACACCACCGGAGAGACCCAACCAAAGGACCGGGGTACAGGGGTCCTCACAGAGGACGAGGTCGGGCCGCTCCTCCTCAGAGGGACCAATAACAAGAGAAACGGCGTGAAGCGGTCGAAGCGGTCACATTTGAAACGTGCGTCCTGTTGAGACAGAATCTGATTAACCGTCGAGTAATCCAGTCAGTGGTGATCGATGTACGTCCTCAAAGGTGCAGAGTCTCTGTTTGCCCACCGACCACAACATCCAAACAAACAGCAAAATATATCGTCAGAAAGAAAACTGACTGCAAGTTCACACCTGGCATCAGAAATACTTGTGGAGATGCATCTCCTGTGAGTCCAGTGTTTCTGCTTCACTCTCACTTTAGCTCTTATCCGAGAGGAAAGAGTTCAGGCTCCAGAGGAACAAACACCACCATGAGAACGGTTCGGCTCTCTGAAAACTCTGTTGTTCCAGCCGACAGGTCCCAACTGTGTTTGAAGAGATAATAATCCACCTGTGAGTGATTCTGTCGAGGTCATACCGGTTAATCAATAGGATGAATACGCTGTATAGCAGCGACTTTTCCTAATCCTTCATCCTTAAAGGTGCTGAGCATATCTGAGCATATCTATCCATCTATATATATATATATATATATATATATATATATATATATATATATATATATATATATATATATATATATATAGATCTCTATCTATATAACTATAACGGTAGGATTGACTCAATGTGGCTCTCAACATGGCGTCGGAGAAACTACCACACACTTAATAAAACAACTCAACAGCAGTCCTGCTTGGCTCTGACTGAGCTAACGGCTAACGCTAACAGAGGTTGCATTGAGTTAGATTCTGAGGTAAATAAAACCATTAGCATGATGTGTTCAAGTGTGTTCTTGCAGAATTTAGTTTTTGGCAAGAAACTTGACCAACTCTACTAGTTTGAAGGAGATTTTAAGAGGAAGTTGACTCGTTTAACTTGCTGACACGAGCTCTGAGCAGCTTATAACACATCATTTAAACCACTAATAACTGGATCTTGGAGGTAAAGAACAGCTGACCAAGATGCATTTCAGTGCCAGGTGTGAACACGGCCTCACGCTAACCTAGTGAGTAATGTCCCACGCTGCACTGCAATGACATCAATAATCTCCTGAGATCCCCTGATTACAAACACACCACCACCACGACTGAAGCCGGACTACATCAACTACACAGCCAACACGACGACACCGTTCTACCACGAAGCTGTGCATGTTACAGTGAAGTCTATTGCGTCTCCTGTTTCTGAGAATAGGGGGGGGGGCGGTCACATTCACAGGTATTTGAAGAGGAAATACATCAAAATTCATAACTTTTACAACCACTGAACTCAAGTGGGGACAATGATATCAGTGGACCAGTGGACAGGGGACGTACAGCTGCCCCTTGGTTGTCTTTAGGAAGATCTCTAGTCACCACAAGAGGGTGAGGGTTTACAGAGAGTCTCAGAGTATCAGAGTCAGAGTCTCTGAGTCTCTGAGTCTCCGAGTCAGAGTCTCAGAGTCAGAGTCTCAGAGTCTCAGAGTCTCAGGGTCTCAGAGTCTCAGAGTCAGAGTCTCTGAGTCTCAGAGTCAGAGTCTCAGAGTCAGAGTCTGAGTCTCAGAGTCAGAGTCTCAGAGTCTCAGAGTCAGAGTCTCAGGGTCTCAGAGTCTCAGAGTCAGAGTCTCTGAGTCTCAGAGTCAGAGTCTCAGAGTCAGAGTCTGAGTCTCAGAGTCAGAGTCTCAGAGTCAGAGTCTCAGAGTCTCAGAGCCTCAGAGTCTCAGAGTCTCAGAGTCTCAGAGTCTCAGAGTCAGGTCCACGCCACCTTGCGTGAAATAGCCTGTTTGAAGCACTCGGGGTCGGTGTTGCCTCCGGGCCGCAGCGCCCTCTCCAGGCTCACCAGCACGTTCTGGTGGCACTCCCTGATGTTCACCGGGTACTTGGCCCTCAGCAGCTCGTAGGCGGCGATCAGCCTCATGTTCTGTTTCACCATCAGGTACTGGATGATGCACGTCGGCGCCAGAGAGAAGCCGTCTCGACAGTGCACCAGGACGCGCTTCCTCTTCTCGGTGGAGGCGTCGATGCACTCGTTGATGTCCTCGAAGCAGCGCTGCTTCAGCTCCGGCACGTCTCCGATGTCCACCTTGAGGCGGGACCAGCTGTGGCGGGCGCCGCGCGAGCAGGTGCACGGCACGAGGTTGAGGCTGGGGCCCGG
>CM051698.1:27685811-27695811 GCA_028022725.1 Lycodopsis pacificus
AAACGAACCTGCAGTCTGGTTTAAATAAACAGCTGTAACATACATTACACAGACATTTAGCTTTAAGTTGTTCAATAAGCTGCCAAATAAAGAAATGTTTAAAGAATAACGCTAAAGAAAGCTGAGACAATCCTCAGTAAAGGACTCACCGTGAGAGTGTGAGGGGGTGAGTGTGTGTGAGTGTGTGTGAGTGAGTGAGGGTGTGAGGGTGTGTGAGTGAGGGTGTGAGGGTGTGAGTGTGTGTTGCTGTTCCTCGCTGTGTCAGCCGACCGACTGAAGGTCTGAAGAACAATTATCTGGGAGCTGATCTGGAGCCGGTTTCTTCTTCTTGTGTTTAATTGGATGTCCGGGGTTCTCTCTCCAGGTATCCTTAGTAACCCACCGAGGCGCTGATGTCACGGCTCATAATGAAGAGTGTGTGTGTGTGTGTGTGTGTGTGTGTGTGTGTGTGTGTGTGTGTGTGTGTCTCTGCCTTTTGTCAATAACCAGGCCGGGAAATTCACAGGCGATAAGAGCGACAATGAGCCACGTCTGCACCGACACATACAGCACAGTTATATTTATATTTACCACATTATTATTTATACTCACTAAAACTGTTTAGCCTTTGGTTTCCATTCACTTACCTCGATATGAAACAAAATATCTTATTTCTTTCATCTTAAACATCCACAAATGTAGCAATTAAAACGATGTAGTTGATGTATTTTACGTGCATCATGTTACTTGAATAATTACATGTATTGTAACACTTTAAAGAAGTCAAATGTATCAGGATGATCAGGATGAATTCATGGATTATCGTAAATAAAGGGTTATTAATGGACTACTTTCACAGTTAAGAGCTTTTTAAGGAAGAAAAGCCCATTAAAACAGCTTGGCTAGCTAGCTAGCTAGCTTAGCTCGGTTTGTAGAGAAAGAAGCAGTGAGACCTCGTCCCAAACACAGACGTCATAGCTTGTGTCGTCTTTATAGTTACGTATTTTCAGTTTAATACTTCAAGAATTTTCTGACAAAATGCTACTTTGTTGACGTAGAAACGTATCTTTTAATTTGACAAAGATCATTTGTGTAATTCATGACACAATACAAACTGATCAAAATGTGTTCGTCTCTTCCATTCACTACCTCACATATTATTTCTGATATACGGTCCAACTGGAAGGGGCGGGACTTAGCCTCTCTACAGTTCTTAAAGTTTAAACCACGTGATAATGTAATGAGTCATGTTTGAACTACAGCTCCCAGCATTATATAAGAAGTCTAAATAAATGATGTGATGTGTTGAATAGCTGGGTGGGTGGGCGGGACATTTGCATTCCAAAGAGACCCCTTGAGCTCTCGGCTCATTTCTGTTGGACCTTAACTGTGATGCTGACAAACACCTGCCTGAGTAATATAGAATAAATACTATATATCGGAATAAATACTATATATATAGAATAAATACTATATATCGGAATAAATACTATATATATAGAATAAATACTATATATATATATATATATATATATATATATATATGTATATATATATATATATATATATATATATGTATATATATATATACATATATACATATATATATATATATATATATATAGAATAAATACTATATATATATATATATATATATGTATATATATATATATATATATATATATATATGATCGTAGGAGGAAATTCACAAACGTTGTAATATATAAAGTGTATTAGATGAGCTGCAACATGAACATTATGAATACATTAATGAATCAATAATCAAACTATTTATGTATGGTAGAATATTTCAGACGTACGGTTATGTATTTAAGTGTTCTAGGTGTGTCTCCTCTGCTTGTGTATTTCCTGCTCCAGGTGAAAGCAGATCAGGCGTCAGCATCAGCTGCAGACAAAGTCAAAGCTCAGGGACGTTGAGCGAGTCTGATCTCTGGAGGCCTGAAGCAGCAGGAACACTCGCCTGCTGAACTCAGCTTGATTGGTCTCCAGTCCGGGTTTAAGTCCTTCGTGTATTTGATGAAAGACGAGCGAGCACAGAGCTCCAACCTCACAACTTCACAACCTCACAACTTCACAACATCACAACCTCACAATTTCACAACCTCACAACTTCACAACATCACAACCTCACAACTTCACAACCTCACAACTTCACAACATCACAACTTCACAACCTCACAACCTCACAACCTCACAACCTCACAACATCACAACCTCACAACATCACAACCTCACAACCTCACAACATCACAACCTCACAACATCACAACCTCACAACCTCACAACTTCACAACATCACAACTTCACAACCTCACAACTTCACAACCTCACAACATCACAACCTCACAATTTCACAACCTCACAACATCACAACTTCACAACATCACAACTTCACAACATCACAACTTCACAACATCACAACCTCACAACCTCTCAACCTCACAACTTCACAACATCACAACTTCACAACCTCACAACCTCTCAACCTCACAACCTCACAACTTCACAACATCACAACTTCACAACCTCACAACCTCTCAACCTCACAACTTCACAACATCACAACTTCACAACATCACAACTTCACAACCTCACAACTTCACAACATCACAACTTCACAACTTCACAACATCACAACTTCACAACATCACAACTTCACAACATCACAACCTCACAACCTCACAACCTCACAACTTCACAACCTCACAACTTCACAACATCACAACTTCACAACATCACAACTTCACAACATCACAACATCACAACCTCACAACTTCACAACCTCTCAACCTCACAACTTCACAACATCACAACTTCACAACCTCACAACTTCACAACATCACAACTTCACAACCTCACAACCTCTCAACCTCACAACCTCACAACCTCACAACTTCACAACCTCTCAACCTCACAACCTCACAACCTCACAACCTCACAACCTCACAACTTCACAACCTCTCAACCTCACAACCTCACAACCTCACAACTTCACAACATCACAACTTCACAACATCACAACTTCACAACCTCACAACTTCACAACATCACAACTTCACAACATCACAACTTCACAACATCACAACTTCACAACTTCACAACATCACAACTTCACAACCTCACAACTTCACAACATCACAACTTCACAACCTCGCATCTGATAACTTTCGTCACTTTACTTTGATTAAAGTTATGTTTTGTTATGTTGTTCATATTCTTAGTTTATAAACTTAATCTTTGGTTTTTACATTATTTTTAATCCCTGTTGTTAATTGTACTCTATTGACTTTTATTTATTGATTTTCACCATTTTATTTATTGATATTGATTTTCTCTATTTCCATGTTAAACGGATCCAATTATTTCCTTTGTCCACACGAGGGCACTTCATCACTTCATCTCTTCATCACTTCATCTCTTCATCTCTTCAGGGTTCTTTCCTTTCAGGTGAGCTGTATTTTCTTCATAATGGGAATAATAAATACACTTAAAAAGACGGAAGTGATTTAATTTGATTTTAAGGCTGAAAGCAAGAAATGAATTATCATCAACATATTCATTTATATTCAAGTGATGTAAAATTCCCCACAAACATTCGTCACTTCAAAATAAAATAACTTTCCAGAAAGTTTTCAAAGTTTAAACATTTGAAATAAGGTGAGCCGGTGCATAAAATACGTTCTGATTTTAAACACATAGATGTGAGATAATACTAATATCACAGCAAACTTTAGAATATCATCAGAAGTTTGAGGGATGAACTTTGTTTTGTATCATACAATTCATACAGGAAGTGCTCAAAATTAAAATATGATGAATCTCAATTACTCTCGAGTGTAAATATATTTAAGAAGAGCAGCGGAATGATCTTTAAAGAGAGTTTTAAATCTCCGTTCTCTGAAGCGCATCAGAGGGGCCGTTTATTTTGGAGGGGCGTCTTCCTCTTCAGGGTCAGGGTGGAGTTGACCTGCTCGGCCGACAGCAGGCTGTGCCACTGAGCGACCGGCCGCCGCGGGTTGGACAACATGTCGGCCCAGTGCTTCAGCTGGTTCCCCGAGGCGTCGCAGCCCAGGAAGATCTTCCCCATGGCGTCGTTTCGGGACATGGCGTCGTGGTCCCACACGGAGATCACCAGGTGCACCCTCTGGGGAGCAGGAGAGGGGGTTGTTTCTCATTAATACATTCATTTTAATATTCTTCCTTTCCTCCAGACAGACGTTGGATCTTAGTAACTTAGCTCACTTTAAAGCAGAATGTTTTAAAGTTAAAATTAACAATAAACTAAAAATAAAATGTAATTACGGGATTTCGTAAAAGGTATTTTAAGGAGATAATGTTTAATGGATGACAAATTATTTTTTATGTGATATCTATGTGAATAAAGTTTTTTTAAAGAGTAAAATAAAGATGCAAATTCATGGTATTAGGAAGAATTCATGGATTATAATAAATTAAGAGATAAATTCCATGTTTTTAAGGAGGTAAAACTTATTCAAATTGTAAAAAAACTATTAATATATGAAAAGGGTGATATTTGTTAAATTCCTTAAACATGGAGATAATTCCTTACAGATACCTGAAGATATTAAAGAATATTAATTATTCTATGGGGTGAACCTTCAAACATTATTCATCTGACCAAAATTAAACAAAAAACACTTCCTGCTGCTGCTGCTTCACAATAAAAGCATTTAACTGGAGAAACACGGGGAGGCTTTTAATGTGAAGAAGTTAAAATGTCCAACAAATGTCTGGTTCTCTTCACTAAACAGATCCTTATGAAAAACGTTGGACTGCGTAATGTGTATCAAAACACATATTAAAGCTTCAGCTTGTATTTCTAAACTCTCACCTGGATTTGGTCAAAGGACACGTTGAAGGTGAAGGACTCGTTGTAATACGGGTTCAGCGTCTTCTTCTTAATCGACGTCTTCTTTTTCTTCCACTTCCTCTTGTCCAGAGCGAGGTGCACCTTCACATACGGATCTACAGACAAGAGCTCCGTAGAGTCACGCAGAGAAGACGCTGGAAATGAATGAATGACTGTTCAAGAAGATGAAATGTCTCTTCACTTGTCTGAGGAGTAACAGAGCCTGTAACTCCAATAAAAAACAAGAAAATACATGTTTTAATAAAACATGTAAATTATTAAAAATCTCACAATGTTCAGAAATACTTAGAAATATTTTGGGATTTACACCAAAAACATTTGAGTCGATTAGTTTTCGTTTCACATTAATGCGAACGAAACAAAGAATTCTACACGACACCAACTGGGTCACGCCTTCGTCTCGTTGTCATCGTCATGATCGTCATCATCGCCTACGTCCCAGCGTCATCACCTACGACCTGTCGCCGTCAGCGCCTGATTCTCGTTGCCTCCAACCTGTTGCCGTTCCCTACGTCCCGTCGTTCCCTACGTCCCGTCATTATTACCTACGTCCCGTCATTATTACCTACGTCCCGTCATTATTACCTACGTCCCGTCGTTCCCTACGTCCCGTCATTATTACCTACGTCCCGTCATTATTACCTACGTCCCGTCATTATTACCTACGTCCCGTCATTATTACCTACGTCCCGTCATTATTACCTACGTCCCGTCGTTCCCTACGTCCCGTCATTATTACCTACGTCCCGTCATTATTACCTACGTCCCGTCGTTCCCTACGTCCCGTCGTCATCGTCTACATCCAGTCATTATTACCTACGTCCCGTCATTATTACCTACGTCCCGTCATTATTACCTACGTCCCGTCATTATTACCTACGTCCCGTCGTTCCCTACGTCCCGTCATTATTACCTACGTCCCGTCATTATTACCTACGTCCCGTCATTATTACCTACGTCCCGTCGTTCCCTACGTCCCGTCATTATTACCTACGTCCCGTCATTATTACCTACGTCCCGTCGTTCCCTACGTCCCGTCATTATTACCTACGTCCCGTCATTATTACCTACGTCCCGTCGTTCCCTACGTCCCGTCGTCATCGTCTACGTCCCGTCATTATTACCTACGTCCCGTCGTTCCCTACGTCCCGTCATTATTACCTACGTCCCGTCATTATTACCTACGTCCCGTCGTTCCCTACGTCCCGTCATTATTACCTACGTCCCGTCGTTCCCTACGTCCCGTCATTATTACCTACGTCCCGTCGTTATTACCTACGTCCCGTCGTCATCGTCTACGTCCAGTCATTATTACCTACGTCCCGTCGTTATTACCTACGTCCCGTCGTCATCGTCTACGTCCAGTCATTATTACCTACGTCCCGTCGTTATTACCTACGTCCCGTCGTCATCGTCTACATCCAGTCATTATTACCTACGTCCCGTCATTATTACCTACGTCCAGTCATTATTACCTACGTCCCGTCATTATTACCTACGTCCCGTCATTATTACCTACGTCCCGTCGTTCCCTACGTCCCGTCATTATTACCTACGTCCCGTCATTATTACCTACGTCCCGTCATTATTACCTACGTCCCGTCGTTCCCTACGTCCCGTCGTCATCGTCTACATCCAGTCATTATTACCTACGTCCCGTCATTATTACCTACGTCCCGTCATTATTACCTACGTCCCGTCATTATTACCTACGTCCCGTCGTTCCCTACGTCCCGTCATTATTACCTACGTCCCGTCATTATTACCTACGTCCCGTCGTTCCCTACGTCCCGTCGTCATCGTCTACATCCAGTCATTATTACCTACGTCCCGTCATTATTACCTACGTCCCGTCATTATTACCTACGTCCCGTCATTATTACCTACGTCCCGTCATTATTACCTACGTCCCGTCGTTCCCTACGTCCCGTCATTATTACCTACGTCCCGTCATTATTACCTACGTCCCGTCGTTCCCTACGTCCCGTCGTCATCGTCTACGTCCCGTCATTATTACCTACGTCCCGTCGTTCCCTACGTCCCGTCATTATTACCTACGTCCCGTCATTATTACCTACGTCCCGTCGTTCCCTACGTCCCGTCATTATTACCTACGTCCCGTCGTTCCCTACGTCCCGTCATTATTACCTACGTCCCGTCGTTATTACCTACGTCCCGTCGTCATCGTCTACGTCCAGTCATTATTACCTACGTCCCGTCGTTATTACCTACGTCCCGTCGTCATCGTCTACGTCCAGTCATTATTACCTATGTCCCGTCATTCCCTACGTCCGGTCGTCATCGTCTACGTCCAGTCATCATTACCTACGTCTCTTCGTCATCGTCTACGTCCAGTCGTCATTACCTACGTCCAGTCGTCATTACCTACGTCCAGTCGTCATTACCTACGTCTCGTCGTCATTACCTACGTCCAGTCGTCATTACCTACGTCCAGTCGTCATTACCTACGTCTCGTCGTCATTACCTACGTCCAGTCGTCATTACCTACGTCTCGTCGTCATTACCTACGTCCAGTCGTCATTACCTACGTCCAGTCGTCATTACCTACGTCTCGTCGTCATTACCTACGTCCAGTCGTCATTACCTACGTCTCGTCGTCATTACCTACGTCCAGTCGTCATTACCTACGTCCAGTCGTAACCCTAACGTGTCTTTTGGAGGACTGAATGATTTCGATGTGAGAACTTCTCTCAGTCTGACCTGAAGATCCTCCGGTGTCCATGGGCTTCAGGCCTTTGGCCTCCAGCACCACCATGGTCAGTTTGGAGGCGGTGGGAACGTAACGCAGAGAGAAGCAGATATCGCCCAGGTTCTCCTCCTGCAGCACACAGAAGTCTTTACAGCAAAGATCACCAGACAACTCAATGAGAAGGAAACGTGTCAGTCCAGGTGCTATGTGAATAAAATGAATGTCATCATTATTAACATTAATAATATTAATATCATTCTTGTTTTAAATTGTTATTACTATTATTTTTATTTGTACCCAATTTGTGTGGCGTTTTTTTTCTTACAGTATTATGTAAACAAAATGAAGTTCATAGGATTAAAATAGTGAAAACGAATACATATTTGGTAGTTATGATCAGGACTGAAGATGATGATTTAATTTTTAATATTTAATATCTATATTATTTATATATATTTTATATATTTTTAATATTTAATATCATTTTATGGTCGTTTTTGAAGCGGACATCAGAGCAACTTGTTTAAAGTGAGGCAAAAAATGTTATCGATACAAAAACAGCAGCGAGGTTGTAAAAAATCAAAAGAACGTCCAGAGTGAAAAACGGGAACAAGGACAAAGAAAACCTCAAACTCGGCGGGCTCGGCGAGGTCCTGCCACTCCTCCATGACGTGGTTCCAGTCCACGTTGCAGAGCTCAACTCTCAGCTCACCGATGATGTGGTGTTTGGTGAACCTGTGGAACTCAAAGATCTGCATCACCACCGTCGACTTCAGCAGCGACGACTTTGATATCTGAGAAAACAATAATCACAGAGGAGAAAGCAACAGTCTCAGGTCACATGTTATCCCAGTGTTGGGGGGAGATCTCCACCATCTAGTTATGTGCCTTAAACCGCTTAGATTGCAGAAGTTAATTGTTGATATTGTTCAATATCCCAAAAAAAACCAAAAAGTTCAAAAAAAAAAACAAAAGAGTTCCAAAAATAGAACTTAAAGAATTTAAATTTATGAAGAAGAACTTGGATAATCTCTGAGATTTTAGTGGTAAATGTACAATAAAGAACAATAACAGATGTTCTCTCCTCTGAATGATACCCGTCTTCTCTCAGCTGCAATGGCCCCAACACGTCAAAGACGACGTCCTGGTGCGAAATAAACAGATTCTGATTCCAGACCTGCCGATACTTTCCTCGACCGCCTCGTACCTGGAAGCTAAACCGTTCGTTGAAGGCGGGCTTCAGCGTGTTTCTGAACACTTTGGTCTCAAAGGTTTTGGACTTGTCGGGGCAGGTGTAGACTTTGACGTACGGGTCCGAGCTTCCTCCCAGCTGCATGGACTTCAGGCCGTCGGCTTGTTTGATTCCGACCGTGAGCTGTGACAGACGGACAGGAAACAGACAGGAAACAGACAGGAAACAGACCTTTAGTGACACCATGAGTTAAAGGGCAACTCTTAAGCTAACTGTGATTAGATAGAAAGTCAAGGCAAAGACGCAAATGGACGTAAACAGACGTGAAATCTCTCTGGGTGGCGTGAATGACACTGTGTCATATCTGTACAGTCGAAGCTATGTGTACAGATGTACCTGTGTAAACCAGAGTCGACTCTGCCGTATTTACGCCTATATGACGATATTCTGAGTGTTGATGGAGCAGCTACAATGTTAGCGTAGCCTAGCACCGATCCATCCGGACTCAGAAAACAAGCATTTTAAAAATTAGCTTGTCGTCTTGCGGAGAAAACTAACAAAACATGAATTCTGACTTTTTACAAATTGGTATTATTATGTTGTTATTTCGGCATCATTTTTATCTGTTTAATGCATTTAAATGATTGCAAACCCTTCTTACTTTGGGTTCATACAGCTGTAGTAAACAGCCGAGATGTAGCTCACTAGATTCAGTGAATACAGCTCTGTGAAATTCACGGATGATGTTATGAACCAAACAAGACGGTGTTTAGTAACGTCAAATGATGTCACTTGAGTCAGCATCACTTAAAGACTACAAGCATTTTCAAAGTAAAATAATGAAAGTTATGAAGGTTTGGATTTAGAAGTGAGCCCTCTGTAGCCGCTGATCATCGCTGCTCCAGGCTCCAGGCTACATTAGCCGCTAACGAACACAACACACCTGCACTTAAACGTTGTGCATTGTGGGTAAAGTAGGCGCCATGTTTTGAAAAGTGAAGATATCTCTGATTCTGCTGCATCGATTTCGACTCTTTTTTGTTGAAACCCGTCCGTGTGGAGTCTGTCAGCGTTGCGGGAGTGAAATGATTAAATCAGTGGAGTCCTGTGGTGATGCAGAGGGACACATGGAGGCTCAGAGGTGGGATGTGCTGGTTTAATCACCTCAGACTGAGCGGCGTTGTAGTCCAGAGAGTAGAGCAGCTTC
>CM051698.1:27703311-27705811 GCA_028022725.1 Lycodopsis pacificus
AGGTTCGCTTCTCTGAAGGCCTCCGACACCGTCTGGGGGGGGGGGGGGGGGGGGGGAAGAGAGAGGAGGAAGAGGAGGAGGGGGAGAGTTGAGTTCTAGCTTCAGTCTGGTTGAGTATTAACTGGTTATATTTCTTGTCTTTTTTATTGTGTTGAAAAAAAGATCCGTGTTATAACGAGAAGCTCAAAATAGAGAAAGATGTTATTATTGTTATTATTAGAATCATAACGGCTGAGGGGACATTTTCTTTCATCACAGTGGCAAAATCAATCTTCCATATTTATAGAACAATGATGCAAAGCTCTCAACTAGGACTGTGTGTGTGTGTGTGTGTGTGTGTGTGAGGACATACAGGGTGGGCGTGGCAGACTCTGGCGATGTCCTCACAGGAAGCTCCGTACTCCATGGCCAAAGCAGCTTCGTTGATCATTTCTCCGGCTCCCTGCAGAGAGAAACACACACACACACACACACACACACACACACACACACATCACAAGTGTGCACGTTACACGCACACTACCAACCGCAGAGAGCCGGAGTAAAGGAGTAGACTTCTATCACAGGTTAGGAAAGCACATCGCTACCTGTGTCGGCTCATGTTCTGGAACCAGTGTAGCATGAAAGCGTTGGTGGAATTAGCGAGATAGCTAGCTGCATAACTCCACCATGCGTCAATGCTACCTAGCAGCCGCTGATTAGTATAGAAGCCTAGTTTGCTAATCGCACTCTACTTTAATGCTAGCTAGCATATCGCTGAAGGGCTAGCTAGCTAGCCTGCTGATTCCACCGTGCTGTGATGCTACACGTAGCGTTGGGAGTTCCACTCGTGCGTTTCCTGCTGCGTATTTGGGCGTTTCGGCATCAACACGTGGAACCCCGAGAACTTGATGAACTACAAACAGCTGGTAAGTCAACAGTCGAGTCTTACGGTTCCCACGATGTGAGCTCCCAGCATCCGGTCCGTCTCCTTGTGGGCGATGATCTTCACCATGCCGTCAGTGTCGGCGTTGGTCTTGGCTCGGCTGTTGGCGGCGAAGGGGAACTTGCCGACTTTGTACGGGACGCCCTGAAGGAGGAAGAGGAGGAGGAAGAAGAAGAAGAAGAAGAAGAAGAAGAAGAAGAGGAGGAGGAGGAGGAGGAGGAGGAGGAGGAGGAGGAGGAGGAGGAGTGTAAAAACACTGCTGGAGGAATATCTGTGTGATTGTTAGAGGACGTCAGATCAACTCCACCAACAAAATAAAAACAGCAACTGACAGACAACATCCAGCGCGTGGAGGACGTCACTTCACTTGTTATGGAGTCGACCGTCTTTAGAACCATCATGTCGACAATCAATTCATCACGTAAATCAAATACAAGTGTCACATTTCAGAATTACCTTCTTTTCTCCGTGATATAATCGTTATGAAATTCATCTTTTGGGGTTTTGGACGGTTGGTCGGACAAAACGAGACGTCCTCTTAAAGGGACAGTACACCCAAAAATCAACACTACGCGTTTCCCCTCTCACCTGTAGAGCCATGCATCGGTCTCGACGCGTCTAGCATAGCTTCCATCAGTTGCCACGTGTTGATGTGTCGGCTCACCAACAAAAAACATGAAACTCTAAATGAATGCGTCTTTTCCAGAGATCAGGTCCCGTTTACTGAAGATAATCCACAGACCGCGAGCGGCTTCATGCAGGAAGCGTGCGTCTACTCATGACTAAGCAATGACTAACGCAGCGTTCACAGCGTGGTTCTGCTGCCCCCAAGTGGCCAATATGAGTCAGTCATCGCTAGATAGATGGATAGATCCTCCTCTCCTCCTCCTCACCTCCTCTTTGATCTGCTCCTCCGTCTTGCCCACCCAGGCCACCTCTGGGTGCGTGTAGATGACGGAGGGAACACAGTTGTAGTCGATGTGCACGGCGCCGCCGGCGATCCCCTCCACGCAGATGATGCCCTCGTCCTCGGCCTTGTGGGCCAGCATCGGGCCGGCGACCACGTCGCCGATGGCGTAGATGCTGAAGGACGAGAGTTTATTACGCTTCAATTCATTCACGCTGTCAAATCAACACGGATGAGACCTTACAGTCATTAAATGTTTCTTTCTCTGCAGCGTTATGTCAAGTTCCAGGACCTTGAACTGAGCTTCTACTCTCTGCAATGACTCCAACTTTAATAAAAGAAAACGTTGCATTTATTAACATCAATAACTGATTAATATGACGATGAAGCTCCATCTTACTGCAGATATGATCACCACACACATCACTCCATTCAATGTGTGCTGTGGCTCAGATGTGCACTCAGCATTATGAGCCACATTTATATATAAATAACATTTGATCATGTCGCCATTTCCTTCCTGCGTTGATATTGATGCTAATTTAGTTGATATAATAAGTGTTCTATGGACTGTGATGACTAACAGCAGGTTCTTGGTAGGGAGTGTGGTTCTGTCACTGGATGAGAAGGTTCTACTGTTCTCCGGTGACTCGAGGTACCTGGGCACT
>CM051698.1:27713311-27735811 GCA_028022725.1 Lycodopsis pacificus
CCGCTCCTAAAGAAGGCTAGTTTAGACTCCGCAACGATGAAAAATGATAGGCCAATATCAAACCTCCCATTTTTAAGTAAAATAATTGAAAAAGTGGTTTTCCAACAGCTGACCAACTTCTTGGCCGTAAATAACTGCTTTGATGTTTTCCAGTCAGGCTTTCGACAGCACCACAGCACTGAAACTGCTCTTGTTAAGGTTTTCAACGACATCCACTTAAACATAGACAATGGCAGAAGTTCAGTCTTAGTGTTACTGGATCTCAGTGCTGCATTCGACACGGTCGACCATGCCATACTCCTAGAAAGACTAAAGATCTGGGTGGGACTCTCTGCACAGCACTTAACTGGTTTGAATCCTACTTGAAGGACCGAGAATACTTTGTGTCTGTAACTGATTACACATCAGAGCTGACAAAAATGACATGTGGTGTTCCCCAAGGTTCAATACTGGGGCCTCTTCTGTTCAACATCTACATGCTTCCACTAGCTCAGATTATGGAAAACAACAAAGTGTGTTATCATAATTATGCAGACGACACACAAATCTACATAACTATGTCACCAGGGGACTATAATCCCATACAAGGGCTGGGTAACTGCATTGAACAAATCAACAACTGGATGTGCCAGAATGTTCTTCAATTAAACAAAGATAAAACAGAAGTCATTGTTTTTGGTACCAAGGACGAACAATTGAAAATCAGCGCTCAGCTTCAATCACTGATGTTAAAACCCACAAACAAGCCAGAAATCTAGGTGTAGTTATGGATTCAGACCTCAACCTGAACAGCCATATCAAGACAATTACAAAATCAGCCTCCTATCACCTGAAGAATATATCAAGGATTAGAGGACTTATGTCTCAACAGGTAAAACGTGTCCATGCATTCATCTTCAGCAGACTGGACTACTGTAACGGTGTGTTTACAGGTCTCTGTAAAAAGTCTGTCAGAACGCTGCAGCTCGAGTCCTCACTAAGACCAGGAGGGTGGATCACATCACCCCAGTTCTGATGTCTTTGCACTGGCTTCCTGTCCAACAAAGACTTGACTTTAAAATCCTGCTGTTGGTTTACAAAGCACTGAATGGTTTAGGGCCAAAATACATCTCTGATCTGCTGCTACCTTATGAACCATCCCGACCCCTCAGGTCGTCTGGGACCGGTCTACTTCCTGTTCCCTTATGAACCATCCCGACCCCTCAGGTCGTCTGGGACCGGTCTACTTCCTGTTCCCTTATGAACCATCCCGACCCCTCAGGTCGTCTGGGACCGGTCTACTTCCGGTTCCCTTATGAACCATCCCGACCCCTCAGGTCGTCTGGGACCGGTCTACTTCCTGTTCCCTTATGAACCATCCCGACCCCTCAGGTCGTCTGGGACCGGTCTACTTTCTGTTCCCAGAGTCAGAACTAAACATGGAGAAGCAGCGTTCAGTTTTTCTGCTCCACATATCTGGAACAAAGTCCCAGAAAGCTGCAGGTCTGCTCAGACCCTCAGCTCCTTTAAATCAAGATTGAAGACTTTTCTGTTTGCTGCTGCCTTTAATTGAACCACATTCAATTAATATATTAATCAATTTTCTGCATTTTACTACTGCATTTTATTTCTTACACTGTTTTTTAATGTTTTAATGAATGTTCTTAATTGTTTTTAAATCTCTTTTGTCTTATGTTTTGATGCTTTTAATGGTTTCATGTGAAGCACTTTGAATTACCTTGTTGTTGAAATGTGTGATACAAATAAACTTGCCTTGCTGCATTAATGTGTATGTTGCATGTTTTTAACTCCTTTATATGGTTTAATCTATATCAATTCATCATATTATATGAAATCATCATATGTTTGTAGACATGAGGAACACTTCATCCTTCAGTTCACATCATCTTCACTGTAAAAGGCGTAAAGCTCTCAAAGAACTACACTTTGTTGTCTGATGCCGAGTTTCCTGCTTTGATCGCCTCCAGGTTCTCAGGGAGGATCGAGAGAACCCCTTCAGAGGGGTTCAGGAGGTGGAATCGGAATGTTCTGGGTCTTTATTGAACCAGGAAGGTTTGGATTTAAAGCTGATGCAGATACGCTTTTGCTTACGACACCAACTGTTAAAGATAGACTCCGAAAGATTGTTAAAAATGTTTAACTTTACACCTTTTCTGCAAGTGTAGAAACATTACAAAACATGTGTTGCGTTGTCTCAGGAGCGTAGCGCTCTCCCTCCGGTTCCCCCTCAGCTAAACGCTCTGTCAGCACTGTTAGCTTCCAGCCGCCGGCTCAGCCATCAACACGTAGAGGCAATAGATATGCTCTGAATATCAAATTTGGCACCTTTTAAATAGAGAGATTATGATTTGTTTTTCACTTTTGCATGCACAATAATCAAATATCAGTCATTTGTAGCATCAATCGTCCATTCTCATGGAAGTTTTAAACCCGCAAGAAAAACCTCTTATTGTATATTAAAGGTATTTTCACTCTCTTCTTTGGAATAAATATATTTATACCTGTGATTTAGTGAATAGAAATGTAATACACTCACATTGTTCTTTGTCAGAGGTCAGGAGGTCCTGACAGCTTAATGCATGTACAGTAGGTTTACTGCCCCTCACTCAGTATTAATGTCGGTTCTTTGCATATTCTGTGGATGACTTTTAAATGACTCTTCTTTGAGCTCCTTTGTTGTGATGTCCACTTGTTTTGAATGTGTATTATTCATGATGACCTGAAGAGATATCTCTGGAGGACCAGTTATCCTACCGAGCAGAGAAAAGTGAACCACATATATCTTTAAAGTATAGCGTTAAATTAAATGAATTGTCAAACACAGGTGAAACTGGCACGGATATCTCTGGTACTTGGATCAGAACCAGAGTCTAATCTCGCTCCATCAGAGAGTACGACAAACACTAACATGAGTTAATTAATACTACCAACATCTTCACATACACTGCCAAAACCGCTGACATCCGTCATGTCAAATTCCTTGTATGTTCAACATACAATGGCAATAAACGGTTCTGATTCTGAAAACAAAGACTACAAATTGAACCTTGGGGCTGAACATAAGGGGAACAAAAGCAGTGATAAGAATCTTATAAAAACAGCACATCTATACATCGTTCATCAAAAATACATTTATTACACTACATGAAACTGAATCGAGAAAATCAAATGTATTACTGCGCAGAGTGATTGACACGAGAGATGATAAGTGGGGCAAAGTTGTCATTATCAACATCATCATCATACAAACCAGGACTAAAGTATGGGAAGAGATTCTCAGTGAAGCTGCAGCCAGTAAAGGAGTAGATAAGAGCTGCAGCATCAACGTCATAGAAGGAGACCAGACCCTCCTCATAGTCCACAAACACCCCCACCTTCTGAGGCCGAGACTTCAGAGAGAGAAGGACTGAAGGGTCATCACAAGCTATGTACTCATTCTCATTCCTCAACCATATCATCCAGTAACCTTTCTGAGGAGACACTGTGATGCTTCCCTTCCTGTTGATCGACTCTCTGGCCACTCCTAAATCCCAGTCAGTCTTCCCTTTAACCTGAACCTCGTAGTAAAATCTTCCTGAAGAGAAACTCTGCTTTGCTAAAACAATAAGACCAGTATCAAATCTCTTTGAGTTATCTGGGTGATATGTCCATTCTTCACCATCATGTACTTGTTTTCCATCATCAGACAGGATGAGGTTGGGATGTGCTGTATCAGGATCAAGTGTCACATCCACTGCAGACTGCTGGACCCTCTTCAGCTCGACGAAAAGCAGATAAGTTATCTCTTCATTAAGCATCTCATCCAGCTGGTTCACAGCTCTCCTCACAGTCCCCTCATGTGAAGGTGGACTGACTCTGACTCCTGTCCAGTTCTTGGTGGGTGGAGCAGTGTTCAGGGCCCTGAAGCTCTGGAGGAGGTGGAGGTGGTCTTCAGAGCGTGAGAGCTGCTCCACCTCAGTGCTTCTCTTCTCCAGCTCAGAGATTTCATGTTCCAGCTGTTTGATGAAGCCTTCAGCCTGTTTCTCTGTCTTTCTCTGCTTCTCTTTGATGGTGTTGATGAGCTCGACCTGGCTTCTCTCAACAGACTCCTTCAGAGCGGTGAAGACCTGAACACCATCTGCTATCTCTCTGTCTGCAGCTTCCTCACTGATCTCCACTGAGTGTTTGATCTCATGAATCTTTAATTCTCTCTCTTGGAGCATCTGCTGGATTTCAGTCTTCGTCCTCTCCAGCTCGGCCTTCGTTCCTTCGTATTCTTCCTTCAGTAGAACAACAACCTGTGTTTTGTGGTGTAAAGCTATCCAGAGCATGAAAACACACATCAGACCCAACAGGTAGAACATCCAGGGCTTCTGTTTGGTTCCAGTGCAGACGTCACAGGGAACTTCTCCTGGTTTGGCAGCTTGTTGCTCTGAGCTGCTGCTGCTGGCTTTCTGTTGAGCTGACTGTCTGAACTGAGCAGCCATCTCAGAGATGAAAGTGTTGACCTGCAGCTCAGGTCTGGTGTTGAACACCTCTTTACAGTTGGGACATTGAGTCTGGACATTAACGTTCCAGTGTTGAGTGATGCAGGTTTGACAGAAGTTGTGTCCACATGATGTGCTGACTGGATCAGTGAACACATCCAGACAGATGGAGCACAGGAACTGATCTTCAGTCAGCAGACAGCTGGCAGCAGACATGTCTACACTCTGAGGACAAGAACAGTAAAACAATGAAACAGTTATGACATAACTTTTGATTGTTTGTTTAATAAAATCAAACAAGGATCAGTGGAATATAAGGAAAATCATCATTACTGCTGTTGGGGAAAACACCTTCTCTGTTCAAAGTGCAGAGCAAGTCATTGCAGTTTCCTCTCGACACAGTTGTCATGTTCATGGCCAGCGCCCACATTGTGTAAGTACTTGTGTGAGGAGCGGATTGGGGGACGGCGGAGGCAGAGGGTCCACCGGCCGAGGACCACAAACCTGTCCCGTCCCTCCCTTCACAATATGTCAGGGCAACATTAATTCAGCACCCGCCATCAATGGACAGCGACATATAGCCAACTATGAATATCAACATGTGAATGCTGCGGAGCTGTTTGTTTAGCGTGTGTATTCATTGTGTTTAAACAGTGTTTCTGCACCGGTGCAGGTAAAGATCAGGGTCAGTGTTAAACTGTTTGTACGATTAGATTCCAGTGGTGGCTGAGTAGGATTGTTTGACTTGTATGACTTTAGCGTTCTGAACTCCAAAAGTCAAACTTTATTCGGGAGTATCGCTGCGTTTATGAGACAACGCGCGATCGTAGACATCACCGATTTTTAGCATATGGTTAAATTGCTTGAACCCCGAGTGCCGTCGTCTTTTTTAAATTGTTCCCAATGAGTAGAGAGAGCATGCGGCCACCTGGAGAAAAAGCAGTACCGAAACGTACCGTACCGTGGCTCCACTGTATCGTACCCAACCCAACCGGGAGTTTTGTGAACCGTTACACCCCTAATTAATATATTAATATATATATATATTAATATATATATTAATATATATATATATATATATATATATTAATATATTAATATATATTAATATATATATATTAATATATATATATATATATATATACATATATATATTAATAATATTATTATATATTATATATATATATATATATAATATTTATATATTTTTAAAACGCATTAACGCGCGATAAAATAATTATCGGCATTAATTAATGAATGCGTTAACGCGAAATTAAAGCGTTAACTTGCCCAGCACTAATTATAACGTTATCATGATGTGTTCACATGTCATCTGTAAAAAGTAGTTTTGGTGATGAACTAGAATAAAGTAGTTTGAAGGATATGTTTTCACGTTAATATAAAACAGATATTAGAGATGAATTATGAGCTGTTTAACTTCCTACACGAGCTCTACGAACATTATTATACATCAGTATAAATAATAATGATGAGATGTGTTTCTTACACTGTTCTTAATTGTTTTTAAATCTCCCTTTCTTTTGTATGTTTTGATGCCTTTAATGGTTTTATGTGAAGCACTTTGAATTACCTTGTTGTTGAAAAGTGCGATACAAATAAACTTGCCTTGCCTTTCAATCAATACAAATAAAATCTTTTATTTCCTTTTTTATGCACAACATAATGACTATAACAGTCCAACATTTAGAATTTCTGACTGACTTCAGAGCGGTGGAAATTATTTTTTGGGATGGTAGCGGAAAAAATGAATAGCCTGAGCTAACCAGTCAGGCACGCTCACATGCACTAACATGCACGCTCACATGCACTAAAAGGCACGAGGCCGGCTGTGTCAACAAAGACTGGAGAAGCTCTGACAACAACACACACAGACTTTAATCTCTGCTCAGGTGCACATTCGTCCTCTGCACAGAGATCATGTGTGCTTGATGCTAAAATAATGTGCAGAATGTGAAACAACTTCTTTAAAGTTCAAGGCTATATTCTGTTATCAGACATATGCTTTCTGTATATTAGACAATACAAAGGGAGCTAAGCTAAAGGCTAGTTAGCTTCCAGCAGGCCTAGTTTATCTGCTGTGTTGTCTTTGTTCTGGATCCTGGTTTGAACTAAACGAGGACCAAACATGACGTTTCTCTGTAGAGCAGTGAACTCACCAGAGTTGGTCAGAGGCTCTGCTGGATTCACTGGATGTTTCTTCAGACAGAAGCAGAGAGACTTGTCTCGACTGCAGCTCTGCTGTCGCTCAGAATAACTTTCACTTTCACTTCAGGAGAAGTGAGTCTGCAGCTCCTCTTTCACAGCTGCTGCTCCTCACTGAAGCTCTGTGAACGAGCTTTCACTGAAGCTCTGTGAACGAGCTTTCACTGAAGCTCTGTGAACGAGCTTTCACTGAAGCTCTGTCAACGAGCTTTCACTGAAGCTCTGTGAACGAGCTTTCACTGAAGCTCTGTCAACGAGCTTTCACTGAAGCTCTGTCAACGAGCTTTCACTGAAGCTCTGTGAACGAGCTTTCACTGAAGCTCTGTCAACGAGCTTTCACTGAAGCTCT
This sequence comes from Lycodopsis pacificus, assembly GCA_028022725.1. Classification (NCBI taxonomy): domain Eukaryota; kingdom Metazoa; phylum Chordata; class Actinopteri; order Perciformes; family Zoarcidae; genus Lycodopsis; species Lycodopsis pacificus. The sequence continues at coordinate 27,720,350 of CM051698.1, forward strand.
GTCAACGAGCTTTCACTGAAGCTCTGTGAACGAGCTTTCACTGAAGCTCTGTCAACGAGCTTTCACTGAAGCTCTGTCAACGAGCTTTCACTGCCTCTTTAGGAAACACCCGACATAGATTTGGAGAGATGAGTTTTTACTTCAAGGAGAACAAATACTTACAAACAGACATCATAACAACAACATTGTGGTTTTGAATTATCAGGTTACAGAACAACAGTGATATGAGTTTATTTTATGTCGAATGTAAAATGTAAATCTGCATTTATTGAAGTAAAACGTTCAATAGTTCCCTCTTAGATGAAGAGGAGGAAAAGTAAAAACCTCCAAAAAATGGAAAACCACAAGTAAAGTCTGACAACCTGACTTTTCTTTTGTACATTAAATGTAACTTGTTGTTTCTCTGCTCGTGTGTCATTCTGACTGTAACATTTCTGTTCCACACACGACACAGTCTCAGGAGCTACTCTGTGGTTGTTTTAAAGCACTCTTTAAGTTTAATTCTTCTTCACTGAAAGTAAAGTTACTGATTTTAGATTGAGCTCAAAACTACAAAACACACAGAATGTTTGCAAACTATATCAGAGTGTGTTTGGACCATAATAGACGAGTTATTCATTAAGAGCACGTCTTCATATGGACACAGAGACACTAGTGGTCTAAGATGACTTCATGTCTTCATATGGACACAGAGACACTAGTGGACTAAGATGACTTCATGTCTTCATATGGACACAGAGACACTAGTGGACTAAGATGATTTCATGTCTTCATATGGACACAGAGACACTAGTGGACTAAGATGAGTTCATGTCTTCATATGGACACAGAGACACTAGTGGACTAAGATGACTTCATGTCTTCATATGGACACAGAGACACTAGTGGACTAAGATGACTTCATGTCTTCATATGGACACAGAGACACTAGTGGACTAAGATGACTTCATGTCTTCATATGGACACAGAGACACTAGTGGACTAAGATGACCTCATGTCTTCATATGGACACAGAGACACTAGTGGACTAAGATGACTTCATGTCTTCATATGGACACAGAGACACTAGTGGACTAAGATGACTTCATGTCTTCATATGGACACAGAGACACTAGTGGTCTAAGATGACTTCATGTCTTCATATGGACACAGAGACACTAGTGGACTAAGATGAGTTCATGTCTTCATATGGACACAGAGACACTAGTGGACTAAGATGACTTCATGTCTTCATATGGACACAGAGACACTAGTGGACTAAGATGACTTCATGTCTTCATATGGACACAGAGACACTAGTGGACTAAGATGACTTCATGTCTTCATATGGACACAGAGACACTAGTGGACTAAGATGACTTCATGTCTTCATATGGACACAGAGACACTAGTGGACTAAGATGACTTCATGTCTTCATATGGACACAGAGACACTAGTGGACTAAGATGACTTCATGTCTTCATAGAGACACTAGTGGACTAAGATGACCTCATGTCTTCATATGGACACAGAGACACTAGTGGACTAAGATGAGTTCATGTCTTCATATGGACACAGAGACACTAGTGGACTAAGATGACTTCATGTCTTCATATGGACACAGAGACACTAGTGGACTAAGATGAGTTCATGTCTTCATATGGACACAGAGACACTAGTGGACTAAGATGAGTTCATGTCTTCATATGGACACAGAGACACTAGTGGACTAAGATGAGTTCATGTCTTCATATGGACACAGAGACACTAGTGGACTAAGATGACTTCATGTCTTCATATGGACACAGAGACACTAGTGGACTAAGATGACTTCATGTCTTCATATGGACACAGAGACACTAGTGGACTAAGATGACTTCATGTCTTCATAGAGACACTAGTGGACTAAGATGACCTCATGTCTTCATATGGACACAGAGACACTAGTGGACTAAGATGAGTTCATGTCTTCATATGGACACAGAGACACTAGTGGACTAAGATGAGTTCATGTCTTCATATGGACACAGAGACACTAGTGGACTAAGATGACTTCATGTCTTCATATGGACACAGAGACACTAGTGGACTAAGATGAGTTCATGTCTTCATATGGACACAGAGACACTAGTGGACTAAGATGAGTTCATGTCTTCATATGGACACAGAGACACTAGTGGACTAAGATGAGTTCATGTCTTCATATGGACACAGAGACACTAGTGGACTAAGATGAGAACATGTCTTCATATGGACACAGAGACACTAGTGGACTAAGATGACTTCATGTCTTCATATGGACACAGAGACACTAGTGGACTAAGATGAGTTCACGTCTTCATATGGACACAGAGACACTAGTGGACTAAGATGACTTCATGTCTTCATATGGACACAGAGACACTAGTGGACTAAGATGACCTCATGTCTTCATATGGACACAGAGACACTAGTGGACTAAGATGAGAACATGTCTTCATATGGACACAGAGACACTAGTGGACTAAGATGAGTTCATGTCTTCATATGGACACAGAGACACTAGTGGACTAAGATGACTTCATGTCTTCATATGGACACAGAGACACTAGTGGACTAAGATGAGTTCATGTCTTCATATGGACACAGAGACACTAGTGGACTAAGATGACTTCATGTCTTCATATGGACACAGAGACACTAGTGGACTAAGATGACCTCATGTCTTCATATGGACACAGAGACACTAGTGGACTAAGATGAGAACATGTCTTCATATGGACACAGAGACACTAGTGGACTAAGATGAGTTCATGTCTTCATATGGACACAGAGACACTAGTGGACTAAGATGAGTTCACGTCTTCATATGGACACAGAGACACTAGTGGACTAAGATGACTTCACGTCTTCATATGGACACAGAGACACTAGTGGACTAAGATGACTTCATGTCTTCATATGGACACAGAGACACTAGTGGACTAAGATGACTTCATGTCTTCATAGAGACACTAGTGGACTAAGATGACCTCATGTCTTCATATGGACACAGAGACACTAGTGGACTAAGATGAGTTCATGTCTTCATATGGACACAGAGACACTAGTGGACTAAGATGACTTCATGTCTTCATATGGACACAGAGACACTAGTGGACTAAGATGAGTTCACGTCTTCATATGGACACAGAGACACTAGTGGACTAAGATGACCTCATGTCTTCATATGGACACAGAGACACTAGTGGACTAAGATGAGTTCATGTCTTCATATGGACACAGAGACACTAGTGGACTAAGATGACTTCATGTCTTCATATGGACACAGAGACACTAGTGGACTAAGATGACTTCATGTCTTCATATGGACACAGAGACACTAGTGGACTAAGATGACTTCATGTCTTCATATGGACACAGAGACACTAGTGGACTAAGATGACTTCATGTCTTCATAGAGACACTAGTGGACTAAGATGACCTCATGTCTTCATATGGACACAGAGACACTAGTGGACTAAGATGAGTTCATGTCTTCATATGGACACAGAGACACTAGTGGACTAAGATGAGTTCATGTCTTCATATGGACACAGAGACACTAGTGGACTAAGATGACTTCATGTCTTCATATGGACACAGAGACACTAGTGGACTAAGATGAGTTCATGTCTTCATATGGACACAGAGACACTAGTGGACTAAGATGAGTTCATGTCTTCATATGGACACAGAGACACTAGTGGACTAAGATGAGTTCATGTCTTCATATGGACACAGAGACACTAGTGGACTAAGATGAGAACATGTCTTCATATGGACACAGAGACACTAGTGGACTAAGATGACTTCATGTCTTCATATGGACACAGAGACACTAGTGGACTAAGATGAGTTCACGTCTTCATATGGACACAGAGACACTAGTGGACTAAGATGACTTCATGTCTTCATATGGACACAGAGACACTAGTGGACTAAGATGACCTCATGTCTTCATATGGACACAGAGACATTAGTGGACTAAGATGAGAACATGTCTTCATATGGACACAGAGACACTCGTGGACTAAGATGAGTTCATGTCTTCATATGGACACAGAGACACTAGTGGACTAAGATGAGAACATGTCTTCATATGGACACAGAGACACTAGTGGACTAAGATGACTTCATGTCTTCATATGGACACAGAGACACTAGTGGACTAAGATGACTTCATGTCTTCATATGGACACAGAGACACTAGTGGACTAAGATGACTTCATGTCTTCATATGGACACAGAGACACTAGTGGACTAAGATGACTTCATGTCTTCATATGGACACAGAGACACTAGTGGACTAAGATGACCTCATGTCTTCATATGGACACAGAGACATTAGTGGACTAAGATGAGAACATGTCTTCATATGGACACAGAGACACTAGTGGACTAAGATGAGTTCATGTCTTCATATGGACACAGAGACACTAGTGGACTAAGATGACTTCATGTCTTCATATGGACACAGAGACACTAGTGGACTAAGATGAGTTCATGTCTTCATATGGACACAGAGACACTAGTGGACTAAGATGACCTCATGTCTTCATATGGACACAGAGACACTAGTGGACTAAGATGAGAACATGTCTTCATATGGACACAGAGACACTAGTGGACTAAGATGAGTTCATGTCTTCATATGGACACAGAGACACTAGTGGACTAAGATGACTTCATGTCTTCATATGGACACAGAGACACTAGTGGACTAAGATGACTTCATGTCTTCATATGGACACAGAGACACTAGTGGACTAAGATGACTTCATGTCTTCATATGGACACAGAGACACTAGTGGACTAAGATGACCTCATGTCTTCATATGGACACAGAGACATTAGTGGACTAAGATGAGAACATGTCTTCATATGGACACAGAGACACTAGTGGACTAAGATGAGTTCATGTCTTCATATGGACACAGAGACACTAGTGGACTAAGATGACTTCATGTCTTCATATGGACACAGAGACACTAGTGGACTAAGATGAGTTCATGTCTTCATATGGACACAGAGACACTAGTGGACTAAGATGACTTCATGTCTTCATATGGACACAGAGACACTAGTGGACTAAGATGACTTCATGTCTTCATATGGACACAGAGACACTAGTGGACTAAGATGAGTTCATGTCTTCATATGGACACAGAGACACTAGTGGACTAAGATGAGTTCATGTCTTCATATGGACACAGAGACACTAGTGGACTAAGATGAGTTCATGTCTTCATATGGACACAGAGACACTAGTGGACTAAGATGACTTCATGTCTTCATATGGACACAGAGACACTAGTGGACTAAGATGAGTTCATGTCTTCATATGGACACAGAGACACTAGTGGACTAAGATGACTTCACGTCTTCATATGGACACAGAGACACTAGTGGACTAAGATGACTTCACGTCTTCATATGGACACAGGCTGCAGTGTGTTATGAACTCCTCTAGGGGGCGTCCTCACATCTCACTCATTCTCTACTGACTAGCAGAACTGGTTTAAAATGATAAAACAACACATGACGTTACACGACCAACCATCTGATGTGTGATGTGGTGCTGCAGCTCAACATGATTTTGAGGTGATTATAAATATCATCAATGTTTTATTGAACTTGTTATTAATCAACAACAAAGTACCTTCATCAGACAACATGCACACTTTATTTAACTTCTGTTTATTTAGAAAGAACATCAAATGACTTTTGTCTTATTTATAAACTGTTCTTTAGTAATTTGTGCCAGAATGCAAACCTTATAAACAATGATCAGATGATAAAGTTATTTAATTTGGCAGCGAGACATTAAAGGAACATGCAACAGCTTCTCATTTCAGAGTACATCGTGTTTTCATGACTCAACAGTCTTGAAGGCAGGTAATGCAGTTATTACAATACATTATACTACATCAGATGTATTCGTCAGTTTGGTCAAATCTGTGTTGTAGTGAGAAGAAATGTGACACATCAAAGAAAGACAGTTACGGAAAAACCACATTGATCAGAATCTGAAAAAACCCAACAATGTATAAACTACATCATCTATAAATCTACATGTATTCCATCAAATCATCTTTCTGTTGAAAATCAAATGGTTGTTCTACTCGGTGTGACTGACAGGAGAGATGATCAGAGGGGAGTTCGTCATAAAAGACACGAATAATCCCATACTACCCCCACGATTGAAACTAAAGAGTGGGTGGAGTTTCTCAGTGAACCAGCAGCCAGTAAAGGAGTAGATAAGAGCTGCAGCATCAACGTCATAGAAGGAGACCAGACCCTCCTCATAGTCCACAAACACCCCCACCTTCTGAGGCCGAGACTTCAGAGAGAGATAGATATCAGGGTCATCAAGAGCTTTGTACTCATTCTCATTCCTCAAACATATCGTCCAGTAACCATTCTGAGGGCTTGCTGTGATGCTTCCCTTCCTGTTGATCGACTCTCTGACCACTCCTAAATACCACTCAGTCGTCCCTTCAACCTGAACCTCGTAGTAAAATCTTCCTGAAGAGAAACTCTGCTTTGCTAAGACACTTTTAGATCTATCAAATCTCTTTGGGTTAACTGGGAGATCCTGCTCTTCAGCACCATATTTAACTTGTTTTCCATCATCAGACAGGATGAGTTTGGGATGTGCTGTATCAGGATCAAGTGTCACATCCACTGCAGACTGCTGGACCCTCTTCAGCTCGACCTCAAGCAGCTTCTTCATCTGTTTACTGAGCGTCTCCACCAGCTGGTTCACAGCTCTCCTCACAGTCCCTTCATGTGAAGGTGGACTGACTCTGACTCCTGTCCAGTTCTTGGTGGGTGGAGCAGTGTTCAGGGTCCTGAAGTTCTGGAGGAGGTGGAGGTGGTCTTCAGAGAGCTGCTCCACCTCAGTGCTTCTCTTCTTCAGCTCAGAGATTTCCTGTTCCAGCTCTTTGATGAAGCCTTCAGCCTGTTTCTCTGTCTTTCTCTGCTTCTCTTTGATGGTGTTGATGAGCTCGACCTGGCTTCTCTCAACAGACTCCTTCAGAGCGGTGAAGACCTGAACACCATCTGCTATCTCTCTGTCTGCAGCTTCCTCACTGAGCTCCACTGAGTGTTTGATCTCCTGAAGCTTCAGTCGTCTCTTCTGGATCATCTGCTGAATTTCATCCTCCAGCTCGGCCTTCTTTCCTTCATATCCTAATTTCAGAGGAACAACATCATGGTTCTTGTGGTCTGAAACAGAGCAGAGCATGCAGACACACATCTGGTCGGTCTTACAGAACAGCTCCAGCAGTTTATCGTGCTTCGTACACATCCTGGCTTCCAGGTTCTCCACGGGGTCGATCAGCTGATGTCTTTTCAGACCTGATCTTGTCAGATGAGGCTCCAGGTGAGTCTCACAGTAGGACTCCAGACACACCAGGCAGGACTTCAGGGCCTTCAGTTTGGTTCCAGTGCAGACGTCACAGGGAACTTCTCCTGGTTTGGCAGCTTGTTGCTCTGAGCTGCTGCTGCTGGCTTTCTGTTGAGCTGACTGTCTGAACTGAGCAGCCATCTCAGAGATGAAAGTGTTGACCTGCAGCTCAGGTCTGGTGTTAAAAACCGTTTTACAGTTTGGACACCAAGTCTGGACACAAACGTTCCAGTGTTCAGTGATGCAGGTTTTACAGAAGATGTGTCCACATGGTGTGGTGACTGGATCAGTGAACACATCCAGACAGATGGAGCACAGAAACTGATCTTCAGTCAGCAGACAGCTGGCAGCAGACATGTCTACAGTCTGAGGACAACAAGAGTAGAAAAACAAAACTGTTATTATCTTTTGATTGTTTGTTTATTAAAATCAGCACGATGTGCTGAACGTCAGTTCAAGGTGGAGGTTTAAAGTCCAATCAGATGTTGGATAGTTTAATGAATATTAATGCATCATAGTTTAATTGTTATATTTGTTGAGTCAAACCAGTAACATTTGCAGGTAAATGTCGTAGTACAACTCATGCGTCTGAAGTAGAAGTACACAGTAAGTAGTATGCGGTTGATTTGCATATTCTCTAAATGTTTACACCTGGTCTGAGCACCTGTCTGGGATGATGTCATGACAACAGGAAGGTTGGAGGAGATGACATCACGATGAGTCACTAACATCATGCATTCATGTCTGTCTCTTTTATGACTGTAGCGTTTGACTCTTAGCTGCATGTTAGTTATTCTAATAATAGAATAAACTAAATACTTAAATAAAACAATGATAAACCAATCTGATGTCTTCAGCATTGCAGTGAAAACATCCCAACACATCTGGTTCTTGTTTATATCATTTAAATAAGAAAAGTTATTTAAACCCTACAAAACACAAAGTGATCCCTCCATTCCTGTCACATCACACATTACATAATATAATAATACTAATACTGCTACTCTGCTGCTTATGTTGTTGTTAGAGTGAAATATTGAACATTTTAAATCAGATTTAATATTCCACTCAACACAAAGCTAGTATTTGTCTTCATCACTTGTTGCATTGAAGTGTCTGAGGGAGACCTTTAGCGTCAGAGAGTCAGCTCGGACAAAGAGGAGGAAGAGGAGGAGCAGAGAGATGATGATGAGGGGGGGGGGGGGGGGGGGCTCACCTGAGCCTCTGACCCAAGGTGGTGGATTGAAGTCAGATTGTAGGAGTTAAATGTGATGTGATGACTCTCACACGTTTAATGTCACTTCATATCACATGTTGCTTTGCACGTCTAAATCCTCTTCATCATAAACTCTCAAAGCAGCAGTATTATTAGTGCTGATGAGTCACAACTACTACAACGCTTGTGTTCAGTTTGTGGTTGAATGTGGGCTTAGAGGCTGAAAGATGAGGCTGATCAGGTCTTACAAGTCTGATTGTTGTTAAAGTGGCCGTGAGCCATTTCCTGCTTTTGTGCACACGTACACTTTAAGTATGGATCCTACACACTTCATGAATGAGACGTATTATTACACTATATATATATATATATATATATATATATATATATATATATATATATATATATATATATATATATATATATATATATATATATATATATATATATATATATATATATATATATCTCATTTCTCTCCACAAGCCCACGGTCACCACGTGGACCTCAGCTCAACATTTGTCCAGTGGAACTTCCTGTCAGTAGTTGTGAGGTTTCATGTTGCATCAGATATTATCAGCTGAGCTGCGTCACAAAGACAGACAGCAGTAACCACAGAAACACTCACATTGGATATTTACCAGATTGTGTAACAGCTTGTTGTAATACGTCACATTTCTGCCTTTACAGGTCATTAAAGTCAAGAGATGAAATCAGATGCATTAAGCTCCATAGTTAGCTTCCAGCAGGCCTCGTTTATCTGATCTTACTGATGTTTCCTGCTACAGTATTGGTTTCTCTCTTGAACTACATTTAGTCTGTAGAACAGTTTACTCACCAGAGTTCGTCAGAGACTCTGTTGTGTTGTTGAGAAGAAGCTGCTGGATTCAGTTGAATGTTTCTTCAGAGAGAAACAGAGAAACTTGTCTCGACTGCAGCTCTGCTGTCGCTCAGATTAACCTTCACTTATATTCAGGAAATGTGACGTAGCATCCCTCCTCCTTCAGAGTTGCTCCTCCTCTCAGTGTATCAGATTGTTATGGAAGCCCGTTTCCGCCACTGTGAGGAAAAAATAAAGGTCCTGTTATCTCGAAATTTCGACTTAGTAAGTCGAAATTTCGAGATAGTAAGTCGAAATTTCGAGATAGTAAGTCGAAATTTTGACTTAGTAAGTCGAAATTTCGACTTTCGATGAAGTTACGGTGCTTTTATTCTGAAATTGTATTTGATGTTGCGAACTATTTCCGCTTCCGTTTGCGGTCGAATCAGACGAGTCTTTGACGATGTAAGTCATAGAACTGTAACTCTGAACCTATGTGGCGTAACTGTTCCGTTTGTAGTTGTAGTTAATGTTCTTAAGTGCATTTACTGTCAGTAAGTGTTTGTCATGTAATTAGCCGTTGAAATAATAGCCCAAAGTTGAGCTAAGTGGCTAACCTGGCTAGCGAGCCTGTATTCCTGTGAATGTATGTGTGTTTTATGTAGGATGTATGTATGGTGATATCCTCCAATAACCTTCCTTGTAATGCATGCCCACAGAATGGATGATCTAAGTGTCTTCCTGAGACAGAGAAATGTTCCTGAGGAAACAATAGAGACCCTGGAGCATGAGAAGGTACTTAACTGCAACTATCAACTAACAACTGTACTTTTCATAGACACTTAAATAAATAAAATATAAATAAAAATAAAATAAATTACCAAATTATTGTTTCTGAAAATAAACATGAGCTTTCTTGTTTTGCTGTTTCATTAAACTGTAGGTAACTAAATATGATCAAAAATGATGAGGTTATCTAATCAGGATTGCTGTTTCTTAAACAATTCCATTGTCCTTGTTTAGATTGACGCCAGCACCATACAGCTGATGACAGATGAACAATTAAAGACATATTTGCCATCATATGGCGATCGCCTAGCAGTGTTAGGATTTTGTAGGCGGAAGGAAAACAACCACAACACTCGCAAATCAAAGCTTTTTGACCGCCTGAAACAGAAATTGGCCAAAAGAAAACCTGGTGATGAAGGAGGCAGCAGCACAAACCAAGGGGAGCACTCACAACCACCTCAGAAAAGAAATGCTGTGAAAACAATGAGAAAAATAGAACTAGGATGGATGCATTATGATGATGAAAAAGAGACTTTCAAGCAAGTGAGAGTCAGAGGAGGAGGTGGAACAAGAAAAGTCAATGTTTCAAAGGATGCTCAGAAAATGGATTTGATTGAGGAAGCAACTGGCCTGTTCTTTCCAGACAGGAGAAATAGTCTGGGGCCCTTAACAGATTTTGAGTTAGATCTCAAAGATTATCAAGAGGTGACAGTTGACAATATAGTTACAGTTGGACAATTGTACACTGACACGAAGCTCAATCTTCTTAGGTTTTATTTGACCACACAGAAAAAAGCGATGGACAGTCCACACAGTCACAGCGCGGGTTTGGCTCCATCTTTGGAGAGACAAGAAAGCTCTCAGAATGAGACCTCCACTTCTTCTCTCAGTGTTGCTACAGCCCCACCATCTGTTACATTTGAAACAGTCAACCCTGATTTGATATTTCTTGGAAGTACTACAAGCAATGATAATTTTGACTTTGCACTATATTCCACACAGGGTGGGAGTGAAGATGAGAGTAGCAACGTTGTTTTTGTAGGAGACTTTACTGAAAATGAGCAACATAATCTGGATGATACACTGCCTGTTTCACCACAAACCATGCCATCCAGTGAGAAACTGAAGAGAATATTGGTTGTTCACAGAGGGCAGGTACTCCCAGAGCTCATGGCACATTTCTCTGATGATGGACTTCGAGATGATGACATCAAAATCCAGCTTGTACTGCCAGATGGAACACCTGAGATGGGATATGATGATGGAGGAGTTGTGAGAGATTGTCTTTCAGAATTCTGGAGTGAATTCTATGACCGATGCACAACGGGAAATGCTCTTAAAGTGCCTTTTCTAATGCATGATTTTGGGCAGCAGCAGTGGGATAGTGTAGGTCGAATAATTGCTTTTGGATGGGCGAGGGAGAAATATCTTCCAGTGAAGATCGCGCCTGTCATATTAGAGCAAGCTGCCTTTGGATATGCGAAGAGCGATGTAGTGGAGAATTTCCTCAAATACATGCCTGAGTCTGAGCGTACAGTGTTTGAATCATGGAGATCAGATTTTAACAGCGTTGACCAGGAAGAATTAATCGAGATCCTAGATAACCACAGCTGCAGAAGAATACCAACAGCCAGCAATGTCAATGACATCCTCCAGGAGCTTGCCCACAAAAGGCTTGTTCAAGAGCCTGCCTATGTCATTGAACAATGGGCAAAAATACTCAGCACCGCCGGGCACAGCCTTCAGGACCTCACAACTGTATACGAAAACCTGCAACCAACTGTAAGAAAGGTTGTGAAGTCTCTCACCTTCCCAGAGACAATGAATGTCCAGCAGAAGGACATTCAGAAGTACCTAACCACATATTTGAGGAATGCTGATACGCAGCATCTGTGTTTGTTCCTCAGGTTCTGTACAGGGTCAGATCTATTCCTGGGGAAAGAAATTATTATTGGCTTTACTCAGATTCAAGGTTTTCAGAGAAGACCTGTGGCCCATACTTGTGGCTGTGTGCTGGAGCTGTCAGTCCATTATGACAGCTCACCTGACTTCAGCTCTGAGATGAACAAGGTGTTGGAGTCTAATGTGTGGGTAATGGACATCATCTAATCTAGTCCAGGGAGTATGTGTGTGTTAAGCATAACACCACAGGACATAATAGCATCACGCTAGTGGAGATCAAGGAGGGCAAATATGTACGTTTAAGTAACTTTTGTTGTTTTAGGTATCAAGGTCTATGGAAACAATGCTTTTAGCTTTCTTTTCTTTTGTGTGATGAAAAGAGCACTATGGCACATAAAGGGAAGCTAGAAATATGGATCTTTACAAAAAATATCTTTGGCTGTTACTGTTAAGTCATGTTCTTTGATTGTTTGTTAACTTTTGAAAAATGTAACCATATGAGGCATACTGTTACAGATGCTTCTATATGTAGCTGCCTGGGTTATGCCTATGATGTTCATTTTGTGGTCTTGGCATTTTCAATTAAGAAGCAGGAGGCAGCACTGGTTCTCAGGTCTTCACTTTTGATCTGGTTAAATATATCAAAAGTAACAAAATCATCAACTTCTGGTGTGTTTTTGTGTGTTACAGTTGTAACTCTTTGGGTATAGTTCAGCTTGTGAAATTGTGTGCTGATGATCAAGCTGCACAGTTACAAAAAAGAGATCTGTAGCTCCAATTTCCCTGCTTAATCCTATTTGAAAAAAAAACAATTCAATATTTTCCAAGGTGCCAGTTGTGTTATGTATTTGCACTAGTACAGAGAGATGAGATGCTTGAAAAAAATGTATAACAACATACATTAGCACAACAGCTTGTGACCGCTGAAAGCGGCTTTCAGTGTCACTTTCTTGTAAGAAGCAGCTATAAGGCTATATAGACATGGGGCAACAAAAACATCTGCCCATAACTTAAATCTCATTTCCATAGGCCTGTATTTCAGATGGCATTTACATTGAACAATTCAGGACATAGATATATACAATGGTATACCTAGCTGACACTACTGTTTCTCATAGCACAAGCTTCATTCCCCCAGCCCATCAGTAATCATTTGACGAAGTCTTAGATAAAGGTCTGTAATTTCATACACATCATCAGACATTGCCAGGTTGTGCTCTGCCATAAGTTCCACACACAGGTGAAACACGTCCTCATCACAAGGACAGTCCTTGAAACAACAATCCTCTCGGCATATTTCTATTTTCCTTTCCTCAGCTGGCTGCAAGCAATTCTGAGCCCCATAAAGGTTGGGAACTGCATACATTATGGAGGGACGACCATTAGGAGCCCGGGGATTGTTTGTTCTTCTTATGCGATGGTCATTCCAGGCAGTTACAACTTCATCAAGCTCCTCCTTTATAATGGACAGAAAAAGAGTGAAAATGTTTGTTAGAAAATAATTTGCGTTTTATGCGTATTATCTCATAGTTAGGGGAGACCAGGGATGGTTGTATCAAAGGGATGGTTTTAACAGCACCACTTTCACCAAGAAGGGATGACCTAAGAGTCATGTGATCAATCTAATGTATGACTTCTTCTTTCCTGACTTTGCATATGAAATGTCATATCTAGAAGTATGCAGATTTTACAGCAACAACACTGATTTTCAGGTAAGACAAAGAGATTTGGTGGATGTGACATGAAGTCTATATTTTGATTAGTACTGATACTGTTGAAGTCAGAATTGTTTAAGATTAGAGAGTAGTCACTTAAGGTAAGATGTGACACTTTTCATCTATGCTTATTTCAAACCACCATGCTGCTACAGCCAGCTATACATGGCTGACAGGGGTGGGGATGGATGTAACATTATTTTAATCGAATTAACCCTAAATTGACAACTACACACACACATATGTTTTGCTCACTGTAATGTTTCTGTATTGTAATTATGACCCAGACGAACAACGACTTGATGCACTGCAACAGGCTTTTACTCCGAGCTGTTCATGCGGTCTTGCTGACTGACTGTGTATATCTTGTTCCACCCACAAGGTGGCGTGGTTCTACTGTGAACATCACACTCACTACATAGCTGAAATATTGCTATTTGTAGTAGACAAATAAGGGTACGTTGTGTCAAATGTGAGAGCTCTAAGTGTTACAATCGTCCCCGGTCTCCCCTACATCTGTGTTGATACTGTATAAATAGGTTTTTAGGATACTGTACCTGTATGGTATTTTGGAAGCAAAACTGGATCAGTGATTTGTCAATGAAGCTGTCAACGAAATAGCCATCTGCTTTCAGCTGGTCGAAATGGTCCATCCAAAACTGGGCGCATTCAGTTCTCAAGGTGCACCACCAACGTTCAATCCTTTGATTTCCAGTACTTGGACCTAAAGTGACACACTCAGGACCATTCTCATCCTCACTGGTGTGCAAAAACGTTTGCATTGTTGCAAGGTGGGTATTCTCTGTACCGTGATCTAACCGAATTTTTTGCGGACATCCATTGTTTTCTGTCACAGCATCTATGAAGTAACCTGCGATAATACGAGGGTCATTGTTGGTTTTGTATGCCTCTAGCCACATCATTTTTCTCGAGAAGCCATCTATGCAACCACTGATGCATATTCCATAAGGCTTTAATTTGTCGTATCCATCTATATGCCATACATAGTTTGGCCCACGGCTGACATACATACGCCGTCTTAAACGGTTGCGGGCCCGCAGATCAACCCCATTCCCGTCCATCAGTCGCATCAATTGACGCACAGTTTCTCTGTCCGTAATTATCCCGGCCATCCAACATTTCTGGTGCATCCATCTGTAGCCGTGCAGTTTGCCAGACGTCTGTAGCTGTTGGTGAATGAAGGATGCTACCTCAGCTTCATCTGTTTTATTTCTTCTCCGCCAAAGTTGGTTCTTTCGTAGCTTTCTCTCTAGGGTCCGGAGGCTTAGTTTGATGTAATGCGATTCCTCCAAAACGACTAAAATTTCACGATTTGTGAATCCACGTCGAAAGTAGTCTTCAATTATGGTGTCCATTTTGATCTGCCAAGCTTCGTCTCATTCACTTGCTAATTACATGGCAAACACTTACTGACAGTAAGTGCACTTAAGAACAATAACTACAAACGGAACAGTTACGCCACATAGGTTCAGAGTTACAGTTCCGACCGCAACCGGAAGCGGAAACAGTTCGCAACATCAAATACAATTTCAGAATAAAAGCACCGTAACTTCATCGAAAGTCGAAATTTCGACTTACTAAGTCAAAATT
>CM051698.1:27740811-27755811 GCA_028022725.1 Lycodopsis pacificus
CTGGTTTATTCTGGTTTATTCAGGGTTATTCTGGTTTATTCTGGTTTATTCAGGTTTATTCAGGTTTATTCTGGTTTGTTCAGGTTTGTTCAGGTTTATTCTGGTTTATTCTGGTTTATTCAGGTTTATTCTGGTGTTCAGGGGGGGGGTGGGGGATTGCATGGTGTTATTCAGTTTTAATTCAGGTTTATTCTGGTTTTAATTCTGGATTATTGCTGGTTAATTCTGGAATTATTCAGGTTATTTCAGTGTTTGATTCAGGTTTATTCTGTTTAATTCAGGTTTATTCTGGTTTATTCAGGTTTATTCTGGTTATTCTGGTTTATTCAGGTTTATTCAGGTTATTCAGGTTTATTCAGGTTTATTCTGGTTTATTCAGGTTTATTCTGGTTTATTCAGGTTTATTCTGGTTTATTCAGGTTTATTCAGGTTTATTCAGGTTTATTCTGGTTTATTCTGGTTTATTCTGGTTTATTCTGGTTTATTCAGGTTTATTCTGGTTTATTCTGGTTTATTCAGGTTTGTTCTGGTTTATTCAGGTTTATTCTGGTTTATTCTGGTTTATTCTGGTTTATTCTGGTTTATTCAGGTTTATTCTGGTTTATTCTGGTTTATTCTGGTTTATTCTGGTTTATTCAGGTTTATTCTGGTTTATTCTGGTTTATTCAGGTTTATTCAGGTTTCTCTCCTCGATGTCCTGACTACGCGTCCTAAATGTGACGAGGATGAGAGTGAGTTTTGTTGGACGTGTTCAGAAACAGGCTGAGAAGCTTCTGTACGGAATCTACCGTCGTCTTCTCAGTTAGACGCAAAGTTTAACTTTTTGATACCAAGAAGAAATCAAAGGTGATAAAAACAGTATTTACACGTCTGAGGGTTTTACAAAGAAGCTCAATTCATTTTGAGATGTTTTAGAAACAGGAAGTGTTAAAAATCTACATGAGTAACCAAATCAAAGAGTTTACAGGATGTTAAACCTTTGCTTCTTTATAACACATTTAATACTTGACTTTTGTATAAAGGTAATAAAGTAGTTCATGAATATGAGATATGAGTTCACAGTGCCTCCTCTCTCTCGTGGAGGTTTATGGTGTTTAGTCTCGGAGCAGATCTCAGAGTTACACTCGCTGTGTTCCTGATTCTTCACATTCAGTCTGTTGGTCCTCTGGTGTCTCAGAGAGAATAAACGCTTTAAGGAGCCATGTACGAGTACAAACAAAGCTTAAGTCCTAAGTCGTGGTGTGAATGAGAGGAAATATTGAACTCACTTTGCAGTCCATTGAGAGGCGTTCAGGGTCCCTGCAGGAGGATCCCAGCGTCACAGCGTCACAGTGACCCTCATGAGGTCTGAGCGGTAGGTTCTTAGGTCTTCTGGCTAACTGGACCACGTTCTCCCTCTACCGGCTGAGCTGCTGTTACTCGCTTTGAGGCGGACTTTTTTTAGTTTGTTGCAAAAAGACGAGAAAGGTCCTGTGAGCAGAACGCTGAAGCACCTTTCCACTCAGAGAGAGCAGCGAGTGAACCAGCTGGCTGCTCCGGGGTCAGCATCAGACCAAAGTCTTCCTTAAGATTTAAGATCTTTTTTGAGTGGAAACAAAGGAATTGTGCTTTGAGTTTCTGAAAATCCACATTAACCGGCTTTTTGTGTGCACAGAATGGAGAAAACCTTCACAGGGATGTCGCCATCGACACCCAGTTTGTAATCCTGCAAATATATAAATATTGCACCATACCTTCATGAGTGGGCCGTCGGCTCAATCGCTGTTGTGTTTCCTCCCTCAGCGATCGATACTTAACGTTTTATTGCCACTTTAAAGTGAACTGCACCTCTTTTTGTAGAGCTTCCTCTGCACAACAACACAGTCTGTGTCCTTGTTTCTTGCCACCTTCAGGAGGCTGCAGGATGCAGGAGGTGAGTCGGTCACTTCCCACCTCTGCAGCCCTCCACTGGATAATTTATGTCTGGTTATGTAATGGCCGTCTGTGCCACTTGGCTGCTTTCTGCCGCGCTACTGGTAGCGCTGTAGTCTGAATGTGTCGGATCTGCTGGTACTCACTGCATACTGAGGCTCCGGGCAGGAGGGATTGTCCCGGCCTGAGTGATGGCCTTTACCTCCTTCTCTAACTCACTCCGGTATAGAGCTCTTTGTGATCTAATGCCCTCCGTATAAACTCGGAGGGGAAGAGTTTGGATTGTGCAGACTGAGCTCTCTCAACAGCTCACTGGTGGAGATGCTCCGGGTGATGCATACCATGAGAAAGCCCCAAACCAGTCACATGGGCCGTGTGAGCATGCTGATGCTAATGTGTTCATGTTGGGCTGGATTCATGTGTTTATCCTCACCAGCTGTTAGCTTCTTTATACATTGAAGAAATTAAAGAATATGCAGCGCTGAGGCAAAGTCTTTGTTTTGCTGTCAAGTCAAAACCAACAAGTCCAACAAGTCAAGTACGTAGTGGACGTAGTGGTGACGTCGTCCATTGGGTTGCACACCTACAAAAAATAATGCGCCATAATTCAAAGATGATTTCGTAAGTTATTCTTGTAATTATGAACGAGGACGTATAAAGACACTAAGCACACACGGGCGGGAGTCCAACAAGAATCAGCGTTGATTTATTTGTCGGGTAACTTGCGTAACGTTTCAGCACTTTCATGGTCGTTTCTACGACGATCTTTCCCGAAACCTAACCGAGTCGTTTTGTTGTCTAAACTTAAAGTTTGCTGTGAAGACAGAAGTTTATTTTGAAAAGACTGTTTTCATATAACGAGTGGAAACTGACACGAGTTGCTGGACTTTTGTAGGAAGTGTGCTGTACGAACCGTTGTACGGACACGTTGCTCGATGCTATCAGTGTCATCAATAGCACCATCGATGTGTAATCCAGGTCACGTGACTCGAGTCCACACCTGTGATTACATGCAAAAACACAACAAGTGCAAAGACGCATTCACACAGGAAGGAAGAAGTATATGGTGTAGCTCAACAACCATGAGCCAGATTCCCTTTTCTCCGACCTCAAGTCCACCTGCTATCAACGTGTGATCTCCATGTTGTATCTGGATAACAAGTGGAGGCTTTGTTTTATTTCGTGAACAGAAATGATACACCTCCTGATACCTTCTCCCTGCTCTCCTCAGGGAACATCATCGGCTCCGGCATCTTCATCTCTCCAAAGGGGGTCCTGGAGCACTCGGGCTCGGTGGGCCTGGCGTTGGTGGTTTGGGTTCTCGGCGGCTGCATCGCGGCCTTGGGCTCCCTCTGCTATGCTGAACTGGGCGTCACCATCCCAAAGTCTGGGGGCGACTACTCCTACGTCACCGAGATATTCGGCGGTCTGATGGGGTGAGTGAAGAGCTTCTGCTGAACTATCAGGAGGAGCCCACGCAGAGCGTCCGTTACTCAGCTCGTCATGATGGGAGCTCGCTCTCGGTTAGTGGGAAGGTTTGGGTCTTCTGCAGAGGACGGGGTGCAGCTTTCACCAGACGGTAGCACCACTAACTATAGTGGACTACTAGTGTAAGATACCTTCATGCTGCCGTGCTGCGAGACCGGAGACATTATGTTTTTGGGTTGTCCGTCCATCGGTCCGTTCGTTAATCTGTTCGTCCGTAACCCTGAATACGATATCTCAGGAAATACTTCAGGGACTTTCTTCAAATTCTGCCATAAACGTCCATCAATAAGTCAAAGTAAGTGACAACCAGGTGAAGCACATTTACCTGCAGATGAAGCAATTCAGCTACCTGGGTGAAGGTGGATTTATTTATTTATTTATTCACTCATTTACTATTTATTATCGTTGTTTTGTTTTGTTTTGTTTTTTTAAACATTAAAACTCTACACTAACATCACAGCTATCACACACCATGAGCAACAACTTCATAAAGTCATGGAAAGTATTTCCACACGATGAAAGTGCTTTCTTTCAGCATCAAGCAAGTATGTTGCTCCAACTTAATTTATTAAGGTTAGTTCAACTTATTTACCAGGGTTGGGTCCGACTTAACTTACTGGGTTGGTAGAACTCATTTTACACTCGTAAATGAAGTTGACCAACAGAATTGCTTTTTTTGGGTGCAGTCAACCCAAAATATGTTTTACATTTCCTTTATTCACCAACACAGCACTGATACATTTAACACGTCAGTGCACTTACACAACAATGCATTCACATATTTAGGATTATAAGTATAACGCATTACAGCTGCAATTATAAGTTTGTTGTCAAATAGAAATAATAATAATAATAATTTTCAGACTAATCCGTAATGAAAACAATCAAAAGTTAGTTGCAGCCCTAAAATAAACCGTTATGGTGCAGCATGGTCCAACGCCAACTGTTGTAAACTGCCTTAACGCAGTACAAAGCTCACCTGTAGCAGTAGTAGTACATGTCATGTGTATTCAGGTGTGTAATCGACAGTAAATGTTTAATGCTGAATTAAAGAGTGCTATTGCTGAGTGCCTTCCTCTCCTCCAGGTTTCTGCTGTTGTGGAGCGCCGTCCTCATCATGTACCCGACCACGCTGGCCGTCATCGCCCTCACGTTCTCCAGCTACGTCCTGCAGCCCGTCTTCCCCGACTGCGTTCCTCCTTACATGGCCACACGGATGCTGTCGGCCACTTGT
Source organism: Lycodopsis pacificus (assembly GCA_028022725.1). Lineage (NCBI taxonomy): Eukaryota > Metazoa > Chordata > Actinopteri > Perciformes > Zoarcidae > Lycodopsis > Lycodopsis pacificus. The sequence goes on from CM051698.1 coordinate 27,745,445, forward strand.
CTCCGTAAGTGGCTTCCTCACCGTCTGCAGTCTTTCATCGATTTCTTCCTTTCTTCCTCAGATTACATGGAGCGAGAGATGAAGGACTCTTTATTCAAAAACAATATATGTTGAGCATCGTCTGCTGAAACAGGCGCTTACTCAAGTACTGCACTTTTGTACTTAACCACAATTTTGAGGTACTTGTACTATACATGAGTATTTCCATTTTATGCAATTTGATACTTCTACTCCACTAAATCTGAGAGGGAACTATTGACTCCCAACATTAAACACAATAATGCATCAATCATTTTAACTCAATACAATGATATATATTATAAGTATATTTTGATGATACTAATATCTTCATTCTTTAACTTGAGTGAGATTTTGAATGCAGGACTTTTATTTTTGCAAAACAATCTCAGAGATTAAAGTTTAAATTTATTTGAAAAAGTAGATTTTCTTTGAGATTTAGACGGGAATTTCCGAGAAGAAAAATCACAAATTTTCACAAAATAAATAGTACATTGCACGTTTAGATATTCTCTGAGATTATTAGCAAATTTACAGGAAAAAAAAAGAAAATCTACGAGGAAAACAACGAGGAAAACAACGTGCTACCTTGACAAAACTTTTTACGATTTTATTATTCCCAGAAATTTACGACTTTCATCTCATGAACCTTGAGTTTTTTCTCTGAGTATTACCCTCCCTCCCCGGGCTCCTATGGCCCCAATACACCATCGCACAGAGCAGCGCCGGATGATTGACTTGCGGCTGCTGCTGCTGGATGCTGGTCTTTCCTCTCTAATGCTTATCAATAAACTGCAGCTCTGGTCCTGTGAGTCAGAGGGGAAGTGGTCACATGTGAAGAGTCTCTTATGTAACAGCTGCCTGAAGGCTTTTTAAATAACTTTTTGTATGGCTGTAGGAGAGCAGGACTAGAAGATGGTTCTCCTCCGGTTCTGCCAAGAGAAGCCGATGCTCCATGTCTTAAAGCTGCATTCTCTCTAGTGGCCACCAGGGGGCGACTCCTCTGGTTGTATAGAAGTCTATAGAAAATGACTCTACTTCTCTCTTGATTTATTCCCTCAGTAAACATTGTAAACATGAGTTTATGTCTCAATCTCTAGTTTCAAGTCTTCTTCAATACAGCATGATGTTCATTTAGTACATGATGGTCCATTTAGAGTCACACAGACCATAAAGCAGGGGATGCTTTAGGGCGGGGCTACACGCTGATTGACAGGTCTCTAATAGACCATAAAGCAGGGGATGCTTTAGGGCGGGGCTACTGTGATTGACAGGTCTCTCCTCCTCAGTCCAGATATGGTCACTTCCAACAAGCACACCCGAAACCTTTTTACAAAGTTGACAGTCGGACTTGAATGATTAGCAAAGGGCTCAAAGGTGACGGACTCACTTTGCGTTGTTAATATTTCATGGAAGGAAAAACGAGATAATTAACCTCAGCAAAAAGTATCTGCAGAGTTTGGGGATGTGAGAGCAGCTTCTTCACTCCTCGTGTCCATCAAACATTGATTCTCTCAAGAAAGAAATGCTGCATCAGGACTTTCAGGGCTGCCAGAACTAAGTGACAGGACTAAGGCCCGTGATGCAGGATGTCAGTGTTGTGCAGCCCGGAGCTGAGTCCACATTCGTCCGTGTGGACCCGTCAGGCTGCCTAATTGCTTGCTACCTGCACTGAACGCCATTAACCCACAAAGCCTCTTTGTCCTGTCAATGAGTGAAGAACCGTCTGGCGTGAAATCACGTCAGCGAGGTGAAACGGCGAGACTTCAGCGCGTGATTCCTCTCCTCTGACTCCATCGTTCACTTGTTTGTTTTCCTGGAGCTGGATGCTGAACGTGAGCTCGGCCCAGGATTCTTGGGTCTGCAGTGTGTGTGTGTGTGTGTGTGTGTGTGTGGGGGGGGGGGGGGGACCTTGCCACGTTTTGTTTGCTCTTCGCAACGGAAGTGGTCTGTGTTGTGGGGCTGACAGCTCGTCTTTGTGTGGGAGAGCGAGGCCACCATGAGAGCGAGCGGGGCAAAGCCGGTGACAATGATGGACGAGGTGAAACAATCGTGCCCTCCCTCGCTCGCCCGTTTCCCACATTCCTGCCTCCCATGGCAACCGGCTGCTGCCGCCCACCGCCGGCAGGAACACCGGCACCGGCTCCCCGCGTAGTGACTCTACGGGCGCTGAAGCATTTAAAGGAGCACAAGTCGACCTTTTTAAAGTCACTTTTTCTCAACGTGGTCAGTAACTAGAGGCTGCTGTATGAAGTCTTCTCTTGCTCTGAACTTCTGTCAAGTCTCAGGAAAACCCCGGATGATGTCACACTGTGGTGATGTCATCACGGTTATCTCAGTTTGGGTTTTGAGACAAAAAAAATAATGATAAATCAATACAGACTCATAACAGAAAGTTTTGAGGATGTTTGTATTCAATGAAACGATGCTGCTGAGTTGCATTATGGGAAATGTAGGATCCAGTGTTTTTGAAGCTTGACCCATACTCGTAGATTATAAGGGCCAGGTTATGCTAGAAGACTACGACGTGTGGAATTCTGTGACTATTGAAGGTGGAAACTTTCCATTGGAATTAACGTGAAATATACCACAGCACTGACTCCTCTGGTTTATAGAAGTCTATAGAAAATGACTCTACTTCTCTCTTGATTTATTCCCTCAGTAAACATTGTAAACATGAGTTTATGTCTCAATCTCTAGTTTCAAGTCTTCTTCAATACAGCATGATGTTCATTTAGTACATGATGGTCCATTTAGAGTCACACAGACCATAAAGCAGGGGATGCTTTAGGGCGGGGCTACACAGTGATTGACAGGTCTCTACCTCTCCTCCTCAGTCCAGATATGCTCACTTCCTGTTCACTGGTTGCTAATAAAAACCAACATGGCGACGGCCGTAATCCAAGATGGTGACGGGGAAATCGCTGAACTCCAGACTTCATAACGTCAGTCCACAAACCAATGAGTGACGATGTCACGATGACGACGTACACTTCTGACACAGTCTGTGTTCGTACTCACAGCTGTTAGGCTAACAGGCACAGTGACGGTAGGTCGACAGGAAGTCTAAATGACTGGACCTCTTGGCTTATTACAGCCATGTGACAACAGCAGATACCTGAATCCTGTTTGTTGTCAGAGTATTTGATGTATTGATTGCTGTTGGGATGTAAAGGGAGTTGCAACAAAGTATTTTTGAAGAAGATGACCAACCTTACTGAAGTCAGTTTTCCCAGAGTCGTCCTGGTTCGACTGCGATCCTCACGGTGTTTTTCCTGCTCAGTGCTGCTGACCTGGGTGAACTGCTCCAGCGTTCGTATGGCCACCAGGATCCAGGACGTCTTCACGGTGGGGAAGCTGATGGCTCTGGGCCTCATCATTGTGGTTGGCCTGGTCCAGATCTGCAAGGGTAGCATCCTCAGCCTGCGACCCATAAAGCTTTGCTGCTCCCCTGAAGAAGAAAGAAACCACTCAAATGTCTGATTTCTCTTCCAGGGAACTACGAGGCGCTGACTCCCCAGGTGGCCTTCGCCATGGAAAGGACGCCGACGGTGGGTCAGATCGCTCTGGCCTTCCTGCAGGCGTCCTTCGCCTTCAGTGGCTGGAACTTCCTCAACTATGTCACGGAGGAAGTGGTTGAACCCAGACGGTGAATATGCCCACTGTTGTCGTCACCTTCTCAACATCTTCCAGCTTCCGACTCAGCGTGTTTGTTTGCTCCGCTTGCTCAGACTGCTTTTCCAGGGGCCGCTTTTGTCTAAATCAAATCTTAAACGGAATAGTTTGACATTGTTTTTCTGGGTTAGAAATAGAGGGAAACAGTAGCCTGGCTCCGTCCAACGGTAACAAAATCCACCGAGCGGCATCTCGTGTGCATGTTGTGTCTCTTTAATCTGTAAAAGAAACAAAGAGGATCACGACAGTTTGTCGTTTCACGAGGCAAAATGTGCAGGAATAGTTCTGTAACATGAACTCTTCCTTTCATATCCGTCGTTGGCCTTTACAGCTACATTTTCTTTGTGACGTCATGTTTGGTGTGATGTCAATTTCACTTTCACTTTCATCGAGGTGCATCACCGGTGGCTCGTTGCTCTGAACTACTTCATGAAGTGTGTCCGTCGAAGGAGATCCATGTTTTCTGTTCATGTTGTTTTGGAGGTACAGTTCAAAACAATGAGCCGAGCTGTTGGAGAGTTTTGTGTTGGTTGCCATCTCCCATCCACACCGGCTGCGTTCTGCCACCAGTTCCTACATGTTGTGATTGTGACCTTCATGCATGTTTGATGGCTCTTTTTGGTTTTGATTGTATCATCTGTGCATGGCGTGTGACCACGGTCAGGAATCTACCTCGTGCCATCTACATCTCCATACCATTGGTGACCATTGTGTACACGCTCACCAACATCGCCTACTTCTCCTCCATGTCGCCCGAGGAGCTGCTGTCATCCAATGCCGTGGCTGTAGTGAGTAACGTGGCGATATGACGACGAGTCGCAATTATGCTTCATCGCTCACATACTTAGGTCAAAGAAACACTTTCTAGATCAGGAACAAGCAACCAGTGGTGGAATGTAACCAAGTACATCTACTCCAGTACAATCGTGAGATACAGAATAACGAATAAATATTACATTTCCATTTACACTTGAGGACGAGTAGATCCAGAATTCATACATTTCGATAAGATACTATAAATATCATAGAGTATAAAGCACATGGATATCAGATAAAAGGCTACAAATATAGATTGAGGCAGAACAATTCGTCAGTTAAAAACATCTTGTGAATTTTGGAAATTATAACATCGTCATCATCATTTTGACTTCTGGACGAGATCACGCGAGTCTGAATCAATGCTATGGAAGCCACCACTGGAATCTAATTCTACTAAAAGTACAACATTGTCTGATCCTCATCCGCACCGACACACGGCACGAAACACAAAGAACAGAGGAAGAAGCTGTGCAGCGCACAAATGTTGAGTCAGAATTTGAACGTCAAGGTCAAACTACTCAGTGCAGCGCTAGAACGGTCCATCTCTCACAGTCATGTCGTGGTGTTTCATCACTCTGTCGTTCTGCTGCCAGACGTTCGGAGAGAAGCTGCTGGGAATGTTTTCCGTCGTCATGCCGATCTCCGTGGCTCTGTCCACCTTCGGCGGGATCAACGGCTACCTGTTCACCTCCTCCAGGTGAGAGCTGCTTCCTCGTGCTCCCTCGTGCTCCGGCACTCTGCTGATGGGCCGTCTGATGTTTCTGCCCTCAGGTTGTGTTTCTCTGGAGCCAGAGAGGGTCACCTGCCCAGCCTGCTGGCCATGATCCATTATAAGAACTGCACCCCCATCCCCGCCCTGCTGGTCTGCGTACGTACAACCTCACGCTGATGATACACCAATGTTTGTGCTTCACTCAGACGACGCATCCGTCAGTATACAGTGTCTCTCTTCTTATTGTATGTTTGTGTTTATTTGAATGTCAGAAGGATATTAAAAAACGTATCAATGGACATTTGGATTACAGATTTGCTAAGTGTGAAGAAATAGTTGATTTAATATGAATTGAAGTTGGAAATCCGGTCCTGCTTTTGTGCTTTATTTCTGACTCTTAAATTGAAGCCACGAAAGCTTGATCGTGTCCAGTCAGATGTCTGAGAGGACGACTCTACGTCTGAATGTTCTTTGATGCTTGTAGCTTCCTCTTTACCAGATGTTCTTCTAGTTTAGTACAATGGTTCAACCAGACTGATAACTGAAAGAGACAAAGATCCCTCTGAGCTCTGATCCCTCTGTCTTGTATGAAAGAAATCTCATTTAAATGGGCTCAAACGGGCGACCAGATGCTAGATTTACCCACAGGCCTCAGCCGATGGACTGATATAACTGCCAAGTAGACCTTAGTCGTGGAAAAAGAGAGACCCTTATGCAGTAGCTCCGGAAAGAAAGTCCAAACATTGACAATGGAGAACTGAATTGGGTGTAAATTTCAGTCCTGACAACACTGGTTGAACGCCCTCGATCTTTGGATCATGCCACACTTGGGGGCAGACTCTTACTCATTTAATTGGACCTCTCAACAGGTAGGTATGTAGCTGCTGCAGTTCTGGGTGTGGATGAGTTCTTTCCCGAACAGTATCCTGTAACGTTATTCGTCACCAGGCCCTGGCATGTAGTTGACATTATCGGGTCAAGGGATTGGACGGTCCTTTATCCAGCCATTTGGGGTGTTGGGGTCTGTCCTTTGGGGTCTTTGTATTCTGAAGATGTTGGGGTTTGCGACTGTGATGCGTTGCAAGATTTTATGCAAGGGAGTTTGCATCTTGAAGCAGGTCTCTGAAAGGCAGCAGAGATTCATTGAAACTGTTGGGCTCCCTACCTGGTGGGCCATGCTGTATGAAATGCTTCAGCAATGATGCTTCTACTGCAGCTTAACCTTCGCCTGGATGGCGTCGAGTGACTAAAACTAACCTTCAGTGGACGCTGGCTTATCCAAATAAATGTCCCTGTCTCTATCTAGAACGTAGGAAAGAGTCAGCAACTGGAATCTCTGCGCCACCAACATAGATGCCATGGCAGTCCTGAGCTCATTGAGAAGAGGTGCCAGCGGGCCGTCAGGGGGCACCAGTGTACCGACCTCTGCCAGACTTGATCTATCTGGAGTAAGAGGATGGAGCTCCGTGCCCATCTGAGCTTGGTAAATCCTCTCCAGCTGAGAAGCAAATAACCGACAGTCCCGGGTTGAGCTGGCTAGAAAAGGCACAGGACTTGGGCTCAGTGAACGCTCTCCCGGCATGGATGGACAATCCACGAGCATCCCTCCTGATGGTACATGAAGCCCTTCCCCCGAGGACAGGGCCGGACAGAAGACTTCTTCTTCGCCTGTTTATGCCTGAAGCTCAATCCGAGACATAAAGCTTGTGGAAAGAGGACCAACAGGCTGTCAAACTAACTTTGAGCCGGCAGTAGAACGCTAACGAAACAAAGTTAACGAGCTGTGGCTAATTGTCCTTACTCGGCAGAGATGTTCTTCTCGAAGTCAAGAGCGTAAGAACGTAATTATAAGCGTCTTTAGTTATGTGGCGCGGGGCGTGATATCCATACTATGTGTGTTGTACTGAACATACAGAAAGCAAAGCCACACTTTTGTCTTTGAATTCAAAATGCATGTGATGGTATATTTCCAAAGTACTTTTGATCTTTTAAGATGGAACTCTAACATCTGTGGAGTGCCTTTTTAATATTCATCACATTGTCAGGCCTTGCTGTGTTTTTCAGTGCGCTGCCACGATTGTTATACTCTGCATCGGAGAGACGCACAACCTGATCAACTATGTCTCCTTCATCAACTACCTATCATACGGCGTCACCATCGCAGGCCTGCTCTACTACCGCTGGAAGAAACCCAACCTGTTCCGACCCATCAAGGTACCGACGCGTCTTTATACCAGTGGTGGAATATAACCAAATACATTTACAAAAGTACTTTACTAAAGTACAAACTTCAGGTACTTTACTTGCGTGTCAGAGGGAACTCAATTCTCTCTAGTGTCCACCAGGGGGCGACTCCTCTGGTTGTATAGAAGTCTATAGAAAATGACTCTACTTCTCTCTTGATTTATTACCTATTTCCTACCTATATATATATATATATATATATATATATATATATATATATATATATATACATATATATATATATATATATATATATATATATATATATATATATACGTATATATATATATATATATACGTATATATATATGTGTATATATATATATATGTATATATATATATGTATGTGTATATGTATATGTATATGTATATATATATATGTATATATATGTATATATATATATATATATATGTATATGTATATATTTGCATAATCTGGGAATGATTGTGAACTTTAAACCACATGTTTCCTCCAGGTCAACCTGTTGGTTCCTGTGTGCTACCTGATGTTCTGGGCGCTGCTGCTGGGTTTCAGTCTTTACTCAGAGCCGGTGGTTTGTGGCGTCGGTTTAGTCATCATGCTCACCGGCGTACCCGTCTACTTCCTGGGCGTCCATTGGAAAGAAAAACCAAAGTGCATCTACAGCTTCATTGGTGAGTTTCCAAAGGCAGGTTTGTTAAAGGATTGTGACTCTGTCTGTTGGAGCGAATGTATAGTGTGTATTTCATTTAACGTCTCTTGTTTCCCTGCAGAGAGGGCGACGTACGTGGGCCAGAGGTTGTGTTTCGTGGTCTTTCCTCAGTTCGACCCCATCGAGATCGCCGATCCTTCAGAATGGACTGACCGGTCATCAGGCAGGAGCAGTTTGTCTGCCAATTCTTAAAAAGACGTTTCTCTGAAAATATGAAGATCATTTTTTGTTTTTGCCTCTTTGTTTTTATTCCATCACTGTGTAAGTCCAGACACTTCTTCCTGGTTTGGGAGCTTCCTGTCTGACCTTTGACCCTCTGAGACTCTGGTTTCCCCTGCGGTCGAGTGGAAACGCCGTTCTTCTGAGCGGGCGGCTCGCACTTGTTATGTTCTCCTCTTTTCTACTAAGCCGTGAAGTTACAACAACCTAATGCCAACGGTTTCACACTGTTGGAAATGACTTTTATTGCCATTCTGGATCCCATTTGATGCTGTTTGTCCTGTAGCGTGTTCCTGTTCACACCACGTCTCAAGCCAATCTGTCGCCAGTGTTCTGAAAATAATGAAGAAAATATATTATTTCAGAAGAGACCTGCAGTTGAGTGAAACCCCAAAGTACAACTCCAACAGCCTTCATGTATTTCTGTTCTTCTTTCTTGCTGCATGACTGCTTGTAGTGTCATGTTGTTCCCACTAATATACACATTTTTACCAATCTTCATCCTGTTCTAATGGAAAAGGAGGCTGAGACACGCGTGTCAGAGATCGATAATGCACACGATAGTACCGTCCATATGAAGAACCAGAACCTTGGGTTCTTTAACAGAAATAAGGAAACTTGATTTTAATCACATTGGCAGAAATGCTAAAAAAGAAGCATTCTGTGAACGTCCTTGTGTCTCGATGAGGGTGGCCATGATTTGCATGGATTTAAGTACAGACATTCATGTTCCCCAGATGATGAACCCTAATGACTTTGGTGATCCTCTGATTGTTAATTGTTGATGTGTCCAACACTTTGGTTCATGACCAAATAGCTGCAGAACTACTGACATTCACATCAGCCTCAGATGGACTTTGTGTTAGCTCAAAGTAGCTAATGTTAGCATGCTAACACGCTAAAGTGAGAAGGTGAACTTGGTAAACCTTATACCTGCACAGAGCTGCAAGGCTGCAGACTCTGCTTTCAATTAGATGTTAATGTTTATTTCATTCTACTGTCGTAGCCCAACAGAGGAGCTAGCCAATCCGATAGTCAGGTTTTTATCAGGACTGGAGTTTTCTGTTTCATGCTAACAAATGAATTGTTGCTAACTTTGGCGTTTGAATTCTTACATCCTCTGATAGGAACTAATTTATCTCAGAATATGGAAACAGAACGCGTTTCACTTTTTCAGAAACAGCAGTAAAAGTTTCTCTCAATGAGAGAGTGCATTGAGCTCAGGAGCCAGCAGAACAGCGTACCGGCCGGATGTCACACGCTAATATTTCCACATGTTGGTAACCTGCCGCAGGTTGACTGAGCCATCTGGATAAATCTGGAACATGTGCTGATGTCAAATCTTGGAACTCATCCCGTTCATTATACAACTGCTGGTGCAATATCAGCTGTTCGGACGATGTATTTGTTAATACTATACATTGAATATCAATTTAAACTTCAAACAGCGTAGAATAAAAATGCACCAACAAAGCACCGTGTTTGCAGACAGCAGTGGTGGAGAAACATATCACAGCCTTTACTTTAGTCGCAGTACTAGTTAAGTTAGTATCCTACTATGTGTAATATAAGACCCGCCCACAGGTAACAGCTCACCAGCTGTAGAGAAACTATGGAACATCACAAAAAGGTAAATGAGTCATTATGCAGACTGGCCCTTCCAGAATACTATATATCCTATGATTGGATGATAGTTCTTGATGCATCACTTTTGTTCATTATATTTTGATTATTTGTTGATTATATTTTGTCTTTTTAATCTGAATCTGCAAAGTAACTAGAAGCTAAAACAAATGTAGTGAAGTGGAAGTATGAAGTAGCAGAAAATGGAAGTACTTGGGTAAAGCACAAGTACCTCAGAGGTGTACCAGAGTAAATGTACTTTCCATCACGATCATAGATTGAATGTGTTAACTTTTGAAAAAAGTGTTATTTTCATGGAAACTGAAGACTTTGTGTGAAAAGGCCTTTACGGGGGAATGTATATT
>CM051698.1:27760811-27795811 GCA_028022725.1 Lycodopsis pacificus
TATTATTTATTTATTTGTCCATATTTTTCATTTTCAAGTTTTTACATTTCTATTTCTCACACGTTTTTTAAATCCTTTTCAGATATTTTTCTTACATTTTCAGTTATGATTTTCACATAATGTGTGAATAATGTTTGGCCATATCTGTGTTGATATCGTTCATAGTTTCATCGTGTTGTCGGCCGTTTCTCTCGTATTTTCTGACATGATTTCTGGACATGTTTCCATATTAATTCAACGTTGGTGAGTTCATGTTGCTCGTCTTTTATCCGTAGATCCTCAAGAAGCTCGTCGCAGGAGTTTCTATACCGGTCACGTGTAAAATACGAATCCTGCCTTCGGTAAGATGTGAACCGCTTTATTATCGTCTTATGGTTGTTTTTGCTTCTGGTTAAATATATCAGGTAAATACGCTTTCGTTGAAAAGTTATGATTGAGCTGTTGGATCGATGTTTTTCATCCTTCCTTCAATAATAGTTATTCTTTTCTATGATGACGTCTAAGGAAGCGCTTTCATAAAGTTAATTCCAGCTTTTTCTAGGCTGCTTTTATTGTGAAACTCTGAAACAGGAAGCTGTTCCTCTTTAAATCTAAGCGTTCTTCACTGGTTCCGTGTCCTGTGACTGGTTCCGTGTCCTGTGACTGGTTCCGTGTTCTTCACTGGTTCCGTGTCCTGTAACTGGTTCCGTCTCCTGTAACTGGTTCCGTGTCCTGTGACTGGTTCCGTGTTCTTCACTGGTTCCGTGTCCTGTGACTGGTTCCGTGTCCTGTGACTGGTTCCGTGTCCTGTGACTGGTTCCGTGTCCTGTAACTGGTTCCGTCTCCTGTAACTGGTTCCGTCTCCTGTAACTGGTTCCGTGTCCTGTAACTGGTTCCGTCTCCTGTAACTGGTTCCGTGTCCTTCACTGGTTCCGTGTCCTGTAACTGGTTCCGTGTCCTGTAACTGGTTCCGTGTCCTTCATTGGTTCCGTGTCCTTCATTGGTTCCGTGTCCTGTAACTGGTTCCGTGTCCTGTGACTGGTTCCGTGTTCTTCACTGGTTCCGTGTCCTGTGACTGGTTCCGTGTCCTGTGACTGGTTCCGTGTCCTGTGACTGGTTCCGTCTCCTGTGACTGGTTCCGTCTCCTGTGACTGGTTCCGTGTCCTGTAACTGGTTCCGTCTCCTGTAACTGGTTCCGTGTCCTGTAACTGGTTCCGTGTCCTGTAACTGGTTCCGTCTCCTGTAACTGGTTCCGTGTCCTGTAACTGGTTCCGTGTCCTGTAACTGGTTCCGTGTCCTGTAACTGGTTCCGTGTCCTGTGACTGGTTCCGTGTCCTGTGACTGGTTCCGTGTCCTGTGACTGGTTCCGTGTCCTGTAACTGGTTCCGTCTCCTGTAACTGGTTCCGTCTCCTGTAACTGGTTCCGTCTCCTGTAACTGGTTCCGTGTCCTTCACTGGTTCCGTGTCCTGTAACTGGTTCCGTGTCCTTCATTGGTTCCGTGTCCTGTGACTGGTTCCGTGTCCTGTAACTGGTTCCGTGTTCTTCACTGGTTCCAGTTGGAGGAGACGGTCCGTCTGGTCCAGAGGATCGAGAAGACGGGCGTCGCTGCCGTCGCCGTTCACGGCAGGTAAACGAAATGTAGACGACGTGAAATATTACTTTAAATTATATTGTACATATAATTGTTTATTTTAGTTTATTTTTTAACTATGTTTTAACTATGTACTGGCTCTGTGGCACTCTGAGATTAAAAAAAAAATGAAAAGTGCGTTACAAATAAAATGCATTATTATTATTATTATTATATTATTATTATTATTATATTATTATTATTATTATTATTACACGTTGTCAATTTTTGGTCTTTTCTCATATTCATGTTTGACATGTTTTGAATATTATTTCAACATCTTTATATGTCTTTTAATAATAATTATAATACATTGTATTTGTACAGCACTTTACATGGTAAAGACAAACAGTGAAAGTAATAACAATATAAATGACGTTTTAACAGTAAACTAATGAAGGAAAAGAAGCATTTACTATCATCACAGGTTAAAAGCAGATTTAAATATTTTCGTAGTTCTGTAGTAAATATATATAGTTTTGTGTATTTCATGTTGCGTCTCATCGTGCTGCCCTTCATACATGCTATAACTAATGATTGATTAAGTCAGCGGGCGGATGCGTCTGGCTCCTGATTGGCTGCTTCCTTCGTGTGTTGGGTGCGTTCACTGACCGGGTGATGTGATGTTCAGGTTGAAGGAGGAGCGTCCTCGCCACCCGCTCCACCTCCGTCACATGCAGGCCGTCGCTCGGGCGGTTTCCATCCCCGTCATCGCCAAGTAAGCTTCAACGCCTCCTCCTCCTCCTCCTTCTAGCGCCAACAGGCGGACAACTGTGGTTTCAGTTTGTTAAACAGGGCAGTGAACGCATCTAGCAGAGACTGGAGATCAGTTTGGGACAGAAAAGAATCCGTCACAGGGAAACATGTACACCGTTATCCATAAAACTCAGCCAGGTACCTCTGAGGTGTAGTACAGTATAAAGTACTACATGTACCTCTGAGGTGTAGTACAGTATAAAGTACACTATGTACCTCTGAGGTACAGTATAAAGTACACTATGTACCTCTGAGGTGTAGTACAGTATAAAGTACACTATGTACCTCTGAGGTACAGTATAAAGTACACTATGTACCTCTGAGGTACAGTATAAAGTACACTATGTACCTCTGAGGTACAGTATAAAGTACAGCATGTACCTCTGAGGCGTAGTACAGTATAAAGTACACTATGTACCTCTGAGGTGTAGTACAGTATAAAGTACAGCGTGTACCTCTGAGGTGTAGTACAGTATAAAGTACAGCGTGTACCTCTGAGGTGTAGTACAGTATAAAGTACACTATGTACCTCTGAGGTGTAGTACAGTATAAAGTACACTATGTACCTCTGAGGCGTAGTACAGTATAAAGTACACTATGTACCTCTGAGGCGTAGTACAGTATAAAGTACCTCTGAGGCGTAGTACAGTATAAAGTACCTCTGAGGCGTAGTACAGTATAAAGTACCTCTGAGGCGTAGTACAGTATAAAGTACCTCTGAGGCGTAGTACAGTATAAAGTACCTCTGAGGCGTAGTACAGTATAAAGTACCTCTGAGGCGCAGTACAGTATAAAGTACCTCTGTGTCTCAGTGGAGGATCTCTGGATCTGGTGAAGACCAACATGGACATCGAGGACTTCAGGAAGGCGGCCGGAGCTTCGTCGGTCATGTTGGCTCGAGCCGCCATGTGGAACGCGTCGGTGTTCAGAGACCGGGGACCTCTTCCTCTGGAGACCGTCATGGAGGACTACCTCAAACACGTGAGAACAGCCCGTTCACAGATTGTGGTCAATCTTTCTTCCATAACTCGTCTTCTTTCTGACTCGTGGAAATAAAACATTTATTTTATACTTTGTCTGTTTACGTCTGTACAGTTCTACTAAATTCACCAAAAGTTACCGTTACATAACTCCTCATTTACATATTTAAACATCGCATGTCAGAACACTTGTAATACAATAAATAATCATCTTAATGTGAGGAATGAAGTTTCATGTTGATAACTATGAGTTATTTATATATTTTTTACCATATTCACCTGGAGAGTCTCCTCTGCAGCGTAAACCTCTTCCTCTACTACTTTCTTCTTCTTCTGTGGTGTCGTAGGCGATCCGGTACAACAACCACGCCTTCAACACGAAGTACTGTCTGTGTCAGATGCTGAGAGAGAAGGTGGAGTCTCCTCTGGGGAAGCAGGTGCAGGCGGCTCAGAGCAGCGCGGAGCTCAGGTACGACCACTGGTTTGTATTTGTTATTGAAATGACTCGTGGTGGTTCTGAGCGTCGGGTCAGTGACGTCGTGTGTTTTTTGCAGCGAGGCGTTGGGGCTGCAGGAGTTCTACCAGCAGACCCAGGACCAGCTGCAGGCCAAGAGGGACGCCCTGCAGACCAGCAGCCAGCCGGAGACGCTGGTGATGGACGGAGACGTCGCCACCATGGCCGTCAGGTTTGAGCGGTGAGTCAGTGCACTCAACGAGAGCTCCTTCTGTTTGATCTGTAGGACCGCGGGGAAACCAGTAGGACCGCGGGGTCACGCGTGGGACCGCGGGGTCACGCGTGGGACCGCGGGGTCACGAGGTTGCGCGTGCGGCGATCTGGTGTGTGTACGTGCGGCGATCTGGTGTGTGTACGTGCGGCGATCTGGTGTGTGTACGTGCGGCGATCTGGTGTGTGTACGTGCGGCGATCTGGTGTTTGTACATGCGGTGATCTGGTGTTTGTGGTTCCAGGAGGGAGTATCCTCCTCACATCACTCCTAAGATGTTCCTGCTGGAGTGGAGCCGAAAGGAGAAGCTGCAGCAGCCGCTCTATGAGATGGTGAGAGTGTGTTGCACCAATAAGATGACGGCTACATGTGTGATCAACATTTCATCAATATATGATCAAATCTTAGTGAATTCACCCGTCAGAGACAGTAAAAGCTGCTCAGAAACACTGAAACAGGTCAAAATGATGGATTCTGGTTCTGTTCTTCTTCTGCTGGAATAAAGACGGTTATCTAATAGATCACTGCTCTGGTGCTCTGAAGGAAACATAGGTTACTTCTATCAAAACTACATGACGAGGCTTTAATATAATATCATTACTTATTACGATGTATACTGTCATTATGATGAGTGAGTGGGAGAGATTCTTCTTCGTCTGCTCCTCCTCCTCTTCATCAAGGCTCTGTTGAGATGTGAAGTTTGACTAACATCAAAGCTACTGTGTTAAAAATAGCTTCTTCTGTGGTATTAATTCCATCCATATTCCACACAGTCTGCAGAAACTGATGATAAAATATCTGATATCACATTCAAGGAATGAACCTTTTGTTTTGGTGCGTAACAATAATTCCAAGATCTTTGACTTCCAACAGTCAAAATATATTAAAGATCATATTTGTGTTTTATTGATTGATGGAGATGAAGTTTACTGTTTTGTTGTTTTCAGGTGCAGCGTTCTGAGGACCGATCGTTTCAGTCAACCGTCACTGTGGAGGCCAAGAGATACAGATCTACTCTGTGGTCAGGAGACTCACACACACACACACACACACACACACACACACCAGTGGTGGCCGTCAGGGCCTGCAAGGCCTTCTCTGCTGGCCTAAACAGAATCACAAAGCTATATATATTTAAAAAAAAATATATATATATATATATAATTTTGTATTAAATGCATTACATGTATTATAATTTATAGAAATATTTTTCCCATTATCTTATTTTCTCATTGCACAGCTCCTGTCTTCCTCCGCTGCTCTCAGTTGCTCTCAGATCTCACCTCTCTGTGTGTCTGTGTAAGAACAGATGTCTGCAGACTCGGCTCTGTGCAGGTTAAAGTACATGGGGACGATATTGTTGATTGTCATCGTGTTCAACCAATCAGATCTTTAGTTTGACATGTTGGGCGTATTCTTTGACGTGTCAGCGGCGGCTAGCCGCCTATAATGACGTCAGCATTACTGCAGCTCAGTGCTCATCTGTAGCTTTCCCGCGAGGTGCAGTGTGCTGTGATTGGTCAGTGGGCGAGCACGTGACTATCACGAAATTTAACAGCCAGCAGAGGCTGATGGGTAGTGAATCACATCACGTGATGTAGCTCAGCCAATCAAAATGCATTGTGACTGAGTTGAGCTGCACCATGACACAAGGTGCTGAGAGGAAAGACTGCAGAGAGGTGCGTTCAGCGCTCATGTTGTGAAAGTAAAATCCTCTGATACTCTCTTTGGGTCGCGGCTCGTCATGAAGTAATGACGGTGGATCCCACAGCCAGACCAGCTGAGAACATTATGTTTTCCTGAGTTTAGGCTTTTGCATTCTCTAAATGCTCGAGCGTTATTCAGACGACTCGTACCGAACGGTTTAATAGAAGACGTACATAGTTACAGCCTTAAGAATGAGCTGTGGTGCCACAATGTGGTTATAAGGTGTATTTCAGCTGCAGGACAGCAGTGAAGGCCCAGGTATGAAATGCACGGCCCGCCACTGACACATATACACACACACACACACACACACACACACACACATATATATATATATATATATATATATATATATATATATATATATATATATATATATATATATATATATATATATATATATATATATATATATATATATATATATATATATATATATATATATATATTTAGTTTTTGATCTCGTCATTTTTTTTCAGGGAGAAGTCAAAGAAATTCGCCGAGCAAGCGGCCGCCGTCGTCTGTCTGCGAGTCCTCGGGGTACCGGAGGGTCGCATCGGCGAGGAATACTCCGGCCTGGTCTGCAAGAGGAAGAGGGAGGGGGAGGGGAAGCCGAACGGCACCGCAGGGGAAGAGGAAGAGGGGAGCAACAAACGTCACGTGTTCGAGACCCAACAGGAGACGGACGACAAGAAAAAGAACGGTGAGCGTCACAAACAACCGATGACGTCATGAGGAGTCAGAAGACGAGACGTTTGTGTTCTCATATGAAGTTCAGATTATTGTCTCTCAAACACAAACAGCAGCTATGACAGCGTATTGGGGCGGTCATACAATGGTTATAATTTATATCTTTTTATTTGAATAGAATCCATGTTTCTTTGTTTACCTGGTCACTGAAGAGCTTCAGATGTTCACCAGTAGGGGGCAGAGCTGAACCTTCATATTCACGATTCATCATTTCATATTCCTGAATGAACTCGGTGCCTTATGGAACTTTTTTAAATCATGGTTTTGGAAACTTATCGTTTGCTTCATCCGTTGATGACGGATCGAGTTTTATTTTATTCGTCATCGTTCACTGAAGTTTTGAGCTGAGGAATCTTCCTCATGATGAACCTGAAGGTTTCATGTTTGTTTATTTTATTGTTTTCTGAACTTAAAGTCTCAACTGAAAACTATTAAACAACACAAACAAAGGTGATGAATTTCTTTATCTGTGTGATATTATTATTATTTATTTATGCAGTAGTGGAATGCAACTAAGTACATTTACTTTAGTACTGAAGTACACATTTGAGCTGCTTTACTTCATTCTCTTCGTGCCACTTTCTACTTCTACTCTACTTTTATCTGACAGCTTTAGTTACTTTACAAATAAACATGTTTAACACGAAACATAGTTTATAGAATATTATGTTTAGTTATGAATTCAACAAGTTTATACAAGCAGCTGAAACAATTAGTTGTATTATGTAATGTTTTATAATAATAATAATGACAATGTTTAGTAATACTAATAATGTTAAAGTATTTTCACAGTGTGGTATGAGTACTTCTACACTAAAGGATGTAAATACTTCCTCTGTCTCTGCTCTAATGATTTGAAAGTCCTGAATTGAACCTGAGAGATGTTGACACCCAGCTACTGACGTCATCACCGGGCTGGCTAATGGTACCTTCAACGGCACTGGGAAATATGAGATTAACTCTGACACCATGTTTGTTAATGCGGCTGAGTCTCAAAATAAACTAAAATGAAAATATAAAAGTTATTGCGCTACATTTATTATTAAGTTAATATTGTTTAGCCATATTTAAAACATGTTGTTGCAAACTGACGTGTGAAAACAAACATCCGATAAACTTTACAGGAAATTTGTGTCTGTAGTAAAAGTACAAAAACATGTGAGAAGTACCGATAAAAACCAGCTCTATTAAATCTATCAATATATGAATTAATAATAGTAAAACAAAAAAGTAAAAAAAAAATAAAGGTACTACACCATACAAACATTGTGTTGAAGAAAATGTATAGTTGTGTAAAATATATATACAAATAAATACAAAACAAGAAAAAATGTCAAATGGAATTTCCAATATGCAAATTACATAATTTAATTTAAATGTCAAATTTGACACAAGTGGGAAATGATATTATTTTGAGATTACATTTTTCATTTTAATTTAGTCTGTTAAATGCTCCCGTATATTTGGCGTTATTTTTATATTTAATATAAATATATATTGTTTTAATTTATAATTATATTTAATGTATATTTTATATATATCTAATATGTATGTAAATATATATATATATAATATATATATATTTTATATTTCTCTTTAAATAATGTCCTAACGTCGCTGGAGAGGGTAACGTACCGAGTTTTTCGAGTGGAACGTGAACGCATCACAGGGATCAACCTGGAGGAGAGTAAAAAAAAAACTCTAACCAGAAACCACCGAAGAAGAACAACAAGTTTACACAACAATGGGACTTTTTCCGGTTTTCACACTTCGGAGTACGATACTTTATTTATTGATCGAGTCGATTACCGGTTAACAACTTTTACTCAAGGGGGAAATTAGTTATAAATTAGTCGACGTGTTTTATTGTCGTTGTCGGAGTTCTGATGGAAGTGAGTGAGACGGGTCACTTTTAACAGACAGACAGGTCGTTTTAACGGCTGTCTCTCTGAGGACTCTCTGCGTGTCTTCCGGTTCAATGTCCTCAGCAAACTGCGCGGAGGAGCTGGACTTCAGGCTCGTCTTCGAGGAGGACGCCAGACGGACGGCGACAGGTACGGGTCAGTTCATTTTGGCGACGTTAGTTAATTAAATTGTCAACATGAAGCGTGAAGCTGGCGGGAACTAGCGAGCGTTACACCGGAAGTCATGTGGCCGTCAAAATAAAACACAATATGCGAACAGTTCCGGAAACATAATTTAAGATTAGATAAGTCACTAAACCATCTTTTATATGACATTTCTTATTTTATTTAATAGCTGACATTACATTTTTTAATGGACTATTTATTTTACTGTGCAACTTGATTTATATAACGTTAATTAGCTTATTCTAACTTGCACTATTTTATATTTAAATTATCGTGTTTTTATTCTTACGTGAAATAAAATAAACTTATTTAATGAGTGTTGCTGGAGAGAGCCTCATACCTTTATATTAAGGACTACTTCTCTGTATTTATTATGCACAGTAATGTGTGTTTATGTCAGTGCGTGCACAGTAGTGTGATCGAGCAGCTCTATATATAATTCAGAGGTAATCATTTAAGGATTCAGTAAAATATAAAACAATAATGCTATATAAAATATGAGCAATTATGATTGAAACTCCTAATAAAGAGCATCACGCTTGATAAATGTAGTTTGTATATTTATGTCTTAGAACCTACTAGTAACAATAATGTTTTCATATTATGTATTATTAGACTGTTACATGTTAGATATTATAAAAACAGTCAGCCATCTCATCACCTGGACCTGAATTATTATATAATATGTAATAATGGTACATGTTTATATCAGATGTGTAGAAGAGAACACTTTCCCTGTTGGGTTGTTAGAGCGCGGGCTTTTACTTTGAAAACCGGAAGTTGTGCTGTCTGACTTTAGTGGATGTGACACCTCCAGCTGTCTGCTGTTAAATTTAGTTTTTAAAAATAAACCAGTGAAAGCTGTAGAGACTCTTTACATTGATTATTGTTATTGATCAGCTTATCAGCTCGTGTTTTATATCGCGGTCAACAATTATATTTTAGGATTTAACTCTAAACCTTCATATTATAGGAAGTTAAATTATACTAAATATGAGTTATGATTTAGTGCTGACTGTGAGCGCTGCAACTGATTGTTTTTTATTGGTCATTAAACTCACAATTATTTTTGATTAATTGATTCGTTGTTTGCTCATAAAATGGCAGAAAAATGGGGGAAAAAGCCCAAGATGACGTCATGAAATGTCTTTCTGTGTTCACAACTCAAATATATTAATTTACTGTCACAGAGGAGGAAAATATTCAATATTTAAGAAACTAAAATGACAAACTATTAACCGAGTATCATCGGGGCAAATCATTTGCTAGTTCACAACTCAGCTCTACTCACTATAGTCTGTTCTTCACTTTGATTATTTGATTTCTTATGATTCACATTATATGTTTCTAGTTAATTTACCAATTGTTTGATTCATAAAATGTCTGAAAAAAGAGATGAATTCACATCACATTTGCTGGTTTTCTTTAACAAATCAAAACTGTGAAAAGTTGTTAATTTGTTGATCAATAAATGTTTTTGGTCAATTAACCGATTAATCATTAAAATACTTTATTAAGCAACAACACTTAGCGTCTACAGTCACGCTAGCAGCTCTGTACTTTAGCACAGTGGTGTTGAGCTAAATGCTAACATGCTAACGTTTAGCTGGTGTAAAGTTGACTACGTTCACCATCTTAGCTCAGTGTGTTAGCAACTTAGCATGCTAACATTAGCGAATATCCAGCTGAGGCTGATGGAAGGTGTTTAGTTCTGCAGGTTTTTGGACCTGATGGTGGCGCTATGACCAGATGTTTCAGTCTGGACCAAACAGAGGAAACGCTGCTCTCGCCGCTAAATATGGCAAAAAAATCCCAAAAGTTCCAGTTTGTTAACGGGAAGAATTTGCTGCTTTTCAACTGAATGTCTGAAAGACGTTTGAGGAATTCACCGCGAGCTTTTTGTTGAATGGTGCGGCTCATTTGTCTTTCCTCTCTAGATAGTCCTCTGCAGCCGTGGTTGAGTTCAGTGAATATTCCTCGGTTCTCCTCATGAACAGGGTTCCAGACGAACAGTATTTCCTGCACTAACCAGTTCACCAGCGATCCTGCAGCTCCTCACTGCTTCCTGTGCTTTTACATGAGCAGTGAATGTAAAGACATGAAACCAGTTATTCATAAAGTCCACATACCGGGACAATATTACTCTAAACCTCAGTGTGAAGCATCCTGCTCATGAAAATAACAGTTATTAGTTTTCATCTTCTGGTGGCTCTCTGAGAGAGAGAGAGAGAGAGAGAGAGAGAGAGAGAGAGAGAGAGAGAGAGAGAGAGAGAGAGAGAGAGAGAGAGAGAGAGAGAGAGAGAGAGAGAGAGAGAGAGAGAGAGAGAGAGAGAGAGAGAGAGAGAGAGAGAGAGAGAGAGAGAGAGAGAGAGAGAGAGAGAGAGAGAGAGAGAGAGAGAGAGAGAGAGAGAGAGAGAGAGAGAGAGAGAGAGAGAGAGAGAGAGAGAGAGAGAGAGAGAGAGAGAGAGAGAGAGAGAGAGACGGATCAGACGTATGTTGTGTGACTGTGTCGCCTGTCTTGCTGCAGGTTTTACTTCCTGGTTTTCTAACCGCTCTTTGGCAGCCAGCTGGCGGCGGGCATCGCCCCCCCCCCCTCTCGTTAAGGGTTTCATGCAGAAGCAGCAGCGAGTGGAGCCACTGAAGCAGATCACCGTTGTCACTTTGACGCCTTTTTACATTTTTATGTATTTGCATGTAACCCATGAGGTGTGTGTCGGAGCGACAGAGAGAGTAATAATAGACGTGTGTGTGTGTGTGTGTGTGTGTGTGTGTGTGTGTGTGTGTGTGTGTGTTGGGTTGGGTGCAGCTGTGTGAATGAATTCACTGAGCTGTAGATAAGAAGTCTGGAGTGAACATGTGACACCAGACGTCCACAGGTGTGAACTACGTCACATAGGTAGAGACGTGTGTTAACAGGAGCTTTGTATCAGCGGTTAATCATAAACAGTCGCTAACTGGTCGCATAAACAGTCGCTAACTAGCTCAAATGTCTTGTTTTGTCCGACCAACAGTCCAAAACTTATATTAATATATTCAGTTCACAGCGATATTAATACTTCATACTACATATGTAACACTTGTCTCTCTGCTGAGTTCTGCCTGTGTTCTGTGTGAATTAGTTCCTTTTTATTGCGTGACGGTTCTAGAGTGTCGGCCTGCTGCTCGTGCTCCGATGATGGATGAGTGTTAGCTGCTCGTCAATAAAGAAGAAAAACAAAACAAGCGTGTTTGCAATGCAAATGATCACACGTCTGATTTACATGTTGGTTCATCTCCACCTCTCAGGTCCAGACCTCAATGTGAGGACTCCTCCCTCCTCCACTCAGGCGCTGGCCGAGCAGCTCGTCAGCCAGGAGCTGCAAAGTTTCCCCTACCAGTATAATGACCATTACCAGTCTCAGGGGCCCCAGTACGGCGCCCTGGGGAACCCCAGAACCTTTGACTGCCCGAGTATCCAAATCACCGCCATCGCACCCAACAACCATGTGGAGCCGGTCAGTAACCAGGGAGCTTTGGCGGTGGGTGGTGCTGAAGGGGGTTACCCCGAGGGGTCCTGGTCCAGAGGCCAGCTCTACCTGCCCCTGGTCCCTTGCTACCGGGACCCGGCGCTCTGCCCGAGCCCCTGCAGCAGCCTGTCCTCCAGGAGCTGGATGTCTGACCTCTCCTCCTGCGAGTCCTTCTCCCACGTCTACGACGACGTGGAGGTGGAGCTGAGCGACACCGCCCGCCTCGCCCTCGGTTCCCCCACCGGGTCGCCCCTGGGGTCTCCGGGCTGCGGGGGCGGGGCCTTCGGGGTGGAGCTGTGGCAACAAAAATACCAACATCCTTCAGCCTTCAGTCCGGCGCTGTCGCCCCACCAGTCGCCCTGCCACTCGCCTCGCAACAGCGTCACCGAGGAGAGCTGGCTGAACCGCCGGCCCACCTCCAGGTACGTCCTCCAGGTCCACGAACGTCTGATTAGTACCTTTATTGATTTCACGAGGTCAAAGATCTCTCGTCTTCTTCTTCATGCTGGTAAACCCTGCTAATCCTGACCAAACCTCTTCCTCAGGCCGTCGTCCAGACCGACGTCCCCCTGCGGTAAGAGACGGCACTCCAGCGCCGACCGCCCCCACACCCGCTCGCCCTCGCCTCTCCACTCCCCCAGCCCCACCCCGGGAGCCTCTCCGCGGGGCAGCATGCCGGACGACACCTGCGTGGTGGGAAGCCCCGGCGCCCTGGGGCCCCTCCTGATGTCCGGCTACCAGGAGCTAGACGTCCCCTCCAAGACCAGGAGGACGTCGGGGATCCAGCTGGGCCTCCTGGCCGGTCAGGGAGACCCGGGGCTGGAACCCTTCCTGGACTCTCCCGGCGAGGAGGGACATGAACAGGACGTCCTGGAGGATCTCTTCCTTCAGGTGCCGTCCCACTTCAGCTGGAACAAACCCAAACCGGGGAACCCTCCTCTGTTCAGGTTGGTTTATCTTCAAGCCGCTATTATTACTTTCACACATGCTAGTTCTCTGTTTTTGTTATCGTGTAAGTAATGAATTTAGTGCTGAAACAACAGAAATAAAGTAGAGTGAGAACATTCTGAATGACATGAGAAGATTGACACCACTCTAATATCTAATGGTTAAGTATAGAGCTACAGCCAGCTGCTGCTTAGCTTAGCTTAGCACAAAGACTGGAAACAGGGGGAAGCAGCTAGCCTGGCTCTGTCCGAAGGAAACAAAACCCAGCTTCATATTTATCTCACGAACATGAGAGGGATAGCAAATCTCCTCGTGTAACTCAAGTGTTCTAACTTCCTGTCCTCTAACTGCAGTTACAAGCCTCAGAGGTCCAGCACTTTAAGGATCCAGCACTTTAAGGATCCAGGACTTTAAGGAACCAGTACTTTACTCTGTATGTGTCTGTTGCCTCCAGGACCTCGTCCCCCCCTCCTCTGGACTGGCCTCTGCCCAACCAGTACGACCAGTGTGAGCTGAAGGTGGAGGTCCAGCCCAGATCGTACCACAGGGCTCACTATGAGACGGAGGGCAGCCGAGGCTCCATCAAGGCAGCTGCTGGAGGACATCCTCTGGTCAAAGTAAGACACACACACACGCACACACACACGCACAATCACACACACTCACACACACACACACACACACACAATCACACACACAATCACACACACACGCACAATCACACACACACACACAATCACACACACACGCACAATCACACACACACACAATCACACACACACACACAATCACACACACAAACATACACACACACACACACACACACACACAATCACACACACACACACAAACACACGCGCACACACAATCACACACGCACACACAAACACACGCACACACACACACACACAATCACACACACACACACACAATCACACACACACACACACAATCACACACACACACGCACACACACACACAATCACACACACAATCACACACACGCACACACACAATCACACAATCACACACACGCACACACACACACACACGCACACACACACACTCACACAATCACACACACAATCACACACACAATCACACACACAATCACACACAATCACACACACACAATCACACACACACACACAATCACACACACACACACAAACACACGCACACACACACACACACACAATCACACACACACACACAATCACACACACACACACACAATCACACACACACACGCACACACACACACAATCACACACGCACACACACAATCACACACACGCACACACACAATCACACAATCACACACACACACACACACACACACACACAATCACACACACACTCACACAATCACACACACAATCACACACACAATCACACACAATCACACACAATCACACACACACACACAATCACACACACACACAAACACACAATCACACACACGCACACACACAATCACACACACACACACACAATCACACACACGCACACACTCACACAATCACACACACAATCACACACACAATCACACACACACACACACACAATCACACACACACACACACTCACACAATCACACACACAATCACACACACAATCACACACACAATCACACACAATCACACGCACACACGCACACACACACTCACACACACGCACAATCACACACACACACACACAATCACACACGCACACACACACACAATCACACACACACACACACACACTCACACAATCACACACACACACACTCACACAAGCACACACACACACAATCACACACACACACACACTCACACAATCACACACACACGCACAATCACACACACACACACACACACAATCACACACACACACACACACAATCACACACACACACACACACACACAATCACACACACACACACACACGCACAATCACACACACACACACAAACATGCACAATCACACACACACACACACACAATCACACACACACACAATCACACACACACACACATGCACAATCACACACACACACAATCACACACACACACACAATCACACACACACACACACACACAATCACACACACACACGCACAATCACACACACACACATGCACAATCACACACACACACACACACACAATCACACACACACACAATCACACACACACACACACGCACAATCACACACACACACGCGCACACACAATCACACACACACACAATCACACACACACAATCACACACACACACAATCACACACAAACACACGCGCACACACAATCACACACACACACAATCACACACACACACACACACAAACACACGCGCACACACAATCACACACACACACACACAATCACACACACACACACAAACACACGCACACACACACACACACACAATCACACACACACACACAATCACACACACACACAATCACACACACACACACGCACACACACACACACAATCACACACAATCACACACACGCACACACACAATCACACACACACACACACAATCACACACACACACACACACACACAATCACACACACAATCACACACACACACACAATCACACGCACACACGCACACACACACTCACACACACACACAATCACACACACACACAATCACACACGCACACACACACACAATCACACACACACACACACACACACTCACACAATCACACACACACACTCACACAAGCACACACTCACACAAGCACACACACACACACACTCACACAATCACACACACACACGCGCACAATCACACACACACACACACACACACAATCACACACACACACACACAATCACACACACACACAATCACACACACACACACACACATGCACAATCACACACACACACACACAATCACACACACACACACAATCACACACACACACAATCACACACACACACAATCACACACACACACAATCACACACACACACAATCACACACACAATCACACAATCACACTCACACAATCACACACACACACTCACACAATCACACACACACACACACACACAATCACACACACACACACACACTCACACACTCACACAATCACACACACACTCACACACACACACAATCACACACACACACACACGCACAATCACACACACACACACACACACACACAGACACACACATGCACAAGCACTCACAATCACACACACACAGACTTGTAACTGACTTGTAATCAGTGAACGTGACGGTTCTCTCACAGACGGGTCATTTAACAAACATTAAAGGGCAACACACGCCGTGAAGACATGGAGGCTTCAAGATATGAAGTGTTTACACAACATGAGCAACCCCTTCAGAGAACTCCTGTAATGAGCCCATAACAGGGTCCATGACTTTCTCTGGTACTTTCTGAAATGAACCGACAACACTTGAGATAATCATGAATCGTTAAAGTTATTCATAAAGTCGGTCAGACATTCTCTTGAGGATGTTCTGTCTCTCAGGTTTGTAACCGAGAGGCTTTCTGGGTTTAGAGACCAAAGCAACATTTCAAGGCTCTGAAACACCGAGTGTCACCAGCTTGGGTCGGTTGGTGGACCTGAAGGTTCTCGGGCAGCTGAGCTGCTGGATCAGAGGAGGCGGAGTAAAGCTCCATCAAGGCCTCGTATGTAACGGACACCAGCAGGTCTATTCTGGTGTCACATTCTGAGGCCCTGCTGTCATGTGACCAGAGGGACGGAATCCATGTTTTACATGTGTTCAGATTCATGAAGACGCTTTTATTGTGTCGTAAACTACGTTCATTTGTTTCATTTATATTTATTTTATTAGTATTTACTATCTTATTATCATTTATTATTTTCTATTTATTATCTGTTATTTATTATTATTTTTAGTTTGTTTCTCATTATTTACTCTTTTTATTGTCATCATTCAGTAATATTTTTGGCCTTTTTTATAAAGCAAATACAAAGAAATGTATATTTCAGTAAACATGTCTTTCCTCACTATTAGCATAAAGCTAAGCTAGCCTGACTCTTTAACTTCTAATTATGAAGTAAATGTTGATCTTCCCTTCCCTTGTTATATCTATTATATATTATATGTATACTGTATATACTACAGTATATCATGTATATACAGTATATACATTATATACTTATGAAAACACAAGGACATGCTGCCAACTTCACTCCGAGTTTAGTCCAAATTGGACTGATTTTATTATTATTAATATTTTACATTTAACTGTATTAGTGTTTCTGGTGGTGAAGATGCTTCACGTGTCTGGTGAGATGTTGTGCAGCTCTTCATTAGACGTGAATCCTTGTCTCTTTGTCTCTTTGAATCTCTGTCTCTTTGAGTCTCTGAATCGTTGTATCTTTGAATCCTTGTCTCTTTGTGTTGTCTCTTTGAACCGCTGTCTCCTTGGATCTTTGTCTCTTTGAGTCTTTGAATCCTTGTATATTTGTCTCTTTGCGTCTTTGTGTCTTTGAATCCTTGTCTCTTTGTCTCTTTGAATGTTTGTCTCTTTGTGTCTCTTCCAGTTGAGCGGGTCCGGCGAGCAGCCGCTCAGCATGGTGCTGTTCATCGGCACGGCGGACGACCGCTACCTCCGGCCTCATCCCTTCTACCAGGTCCACCGCGTGACGGGGAAGACGGTCACCACCACCTGCCACGAGAAGATCATGGGCGGCACCAAGATCCTGGAGGTCCCTCTGCTTCCAGATAACAACATGGCCGCCAGGTAACAGAGGTTCACAGTCCGTGTTTTCTTCTTCTGGTGCATCTTGTTACCGCCAGCGGTCTTTCTGTGTATCTTCTGCTCCTCAGCATCGACTGCGCCGGCATCTTGAAGCTGCGTAACGCCGACATCGAGCTGAAGAAAGGGGAGATGGACATCGGCAGGAAGAACACGAGGGTCCGCGTTGTGTTCAGGGTCGCCCTCCCGCAGCAGGACGGCCGCATGCTGTGGCTGCAGACGACGTCCAATCCGGTGGAGTGCTGTGAGTCGGCCTTTTGATGTGAAGGCGTCACATTTACGTGAGATTTAGAGTCCAGTGAGGTCGACGGCACAAAGGTTCATGTCATTCATTTTGAAACGGGCAGAGGAGGCAAAACTACAAGATCATAGTCAGTGAGGGTTCAGTCAATACTCCCTTTCCCTCTCAAAGCACATGTGCTGCTGTAGTACATGTACTGAAGTAGCGCGTGGTGTTTGCAGCCCAGCGCTCCGGTCAGGATCTTCCTCTGGTGGAGAGCTTCAGTCCATCCAGCTGCTGTGTGGACGGAGGAGAGGAGCTGCTCATCAGCGGCTCCAACATCTCCACACAGTCCCGGGTGGTGTTCCTGGAGAAAGGAGCCGGTGAGATGGCTCCGCCGTCACTTACTGCACTGTGAAACGCGTCTACGTTCCCTTTTGTCAGACGTTGTTTTGAACGCGTTTTGTCCCCTCAGATGGAAGATCGTTGTGGGAAGTGGACGCCAGAGTTGTGCCAGAAAAAAGCAGCGGAGTAAGTAGAAACATTCAGCAGATCAGAGTAAAGGGCGAGTCTGTTATCTTCATGTCTACATCACTCTGCAGCGTCACTCTGCAGCGTCACTCTGCAGCGTCACTCTGCAGCTTCACTCTGCAGCGTCACTCTGCAGCGTCACTCTGCAGCTTCACTCTGCAGCTTCACTCTGCAGCTTCACTCTGCAGCGTCACTCTGCAGCGTCACTCTGCAGCGTCACTCTGCAGCTTCACTCTGCAGCGTCACTCTGCAGCGTCACTCTGCAGCGTCACTCTGCAGCGTCACTCTGCAGCTGCACTCTGCAGCGTCACTCTGCAGCGTCACTCTGCAGCGTCACTCTGCAGCTTCACTCTGCAGCGTCACTCTGCAGCGTCACTCTGCAGCTTCACTCTGCAGCTTCACTCTGCAGCTTCACTCTGCAGCTTCACTCTGCAGCGTCACTCTGCAGCTTCACTCTGCAGCGTCACTCTGCAGCTTCACTCTGCAGCGTCACTCTGCAGCGTCACTCTGCAGCGTCACTCTGCAGCTGCACTCTGCAGCGTCACTCTGCAGCTTCACTCTGCAGCTTCACTCTGCAGCGTCACTCTGCAGCTTCACTCTGCAGCGTCACTCTGCAGCGTCACTCTGCAGCGTCACTCTGCAGCGTCACTCTGCAGCGTCACTCTGCAGCGTCACTCTGCAGCTTCACTCTGCAGCTTCACTCTGCAGCTTCACTCTGCAGCTTCACTCTGCAGCGTCACTCTGCAGCGTCACTCTGCAGCTTCACTCTGCAGCGTCACTCTGCAGCTTCACTCTGCAGCGTCACTCTGCAGCGTCACTCTGCAGCGTCACTCTGCAGCGTCACTCTGCAGCTTCACTCTGCAGCTTCACTCTGCAGCGTCACTCTGCAGCGTCACTCTGCAGCTTCACTCTGCAGCTTCACTCTGCAGCTTCACTCTGCAGCGTCACTCTGCAGCGTCACTCTGCAGCGTCACTCTGCAGCTTCACTCTGCAGCGTCACTCTGCAGCTTCACTCTGCAGCTTCACTCTGCAGCTTCACTCTGCAGCGTCACTCTGCAGCTTCACTCTGCAGCTTCACTCTGCAGCTTCACTCTGCAGCTTCACTCTGCAGCGTCACTCTGCAGCTTCACTCTGCAGCTTCACTCTGCAGCGTCACTCTGCAGCTTCACTCTGCAGCTTCACTCTGCAGCGTCACTCTGCAGCTTCACTCTGCAGCGTCACTCTGCAGCGTCACTCTGCAGCTTCACTCTGCAGCTTCACTCTGCAGCTTCACTCTGCAGCTTCCTGCTACGGCCGGTATTCAATTCCTGTTTAGTTAATTATGTTTTAGCGGCCGTCACATGAGCCCTTCCTCATCATCACATCTATAGATAGATAGATAGATATATATAGCTATAGATAGTGCATGTGTGCGTGCGTGCGTGCGTGTGTGTGTGTGGGAGGTACAGAAACAGTTCTCTCAGATTCTTGACAGACACAGTACTTCACTAGTACTAGAAGTTTACTAGTACTAGTGCTAGTACTAGTACTAGCACTAGTACCTGAGTAAAGGAGGTGAATGCTCCTTCAGCGCTGCCTGTGGGGTGATGATGTAACACAACGAGGTGTCTCGGGTGTCTTTGTCTGATCATTGAGTTCTCTTGAAGCAGCTTCGTGTACTTCCTGTTGTGCTGTAGTCATGTGATGCTCTGTTGTGTAATGAGCAGAGCAATGGATCACAATGCATTCTGGGACAAAAGTTTCCTTTTTTGAAGGGTCGATCTTACAGATATTTACAGAGTTTTTAAATGTTGAGATGGTGACAGATTCTCTGGAGAGGAAGTAAACGCCAACACGTCTCCGAGACATTTACTCTTATTTATTATTTACATTAAAGACAATGAAACGTGTTTATGTTGCATTTTGTCCATGAATGTGTTCTTCTTTTGTTACCTAGCAACTAAATACATTTTACATAAACTTCTGTCTTCCTCTCACAAACTCGTGTAAATACAGTAGATATAAATAAATATAATATATACAGTAGATATAAATAAATATAATGTATACAGTAGATATAAATAAATATAAATATATACAGAATATATAAATAAATATAAATGTATACAGTAGATATAAATAAATGTATACAGAAGATATAAATAAATATAATATATAAATAAATATAAATGTATACAGTAGATATAAATACATATAATATATACAGTAGCTATAAATACATATAATATATACAGTAGATATAAATACATATAATATATACAGTAGATAGAAGTTATTTAAGACTCATTCAGGCCCAAACAACCTGCAAGTGTTTGCACAGATGGTGACATAACGGTTCACCAGTAAACGTTGCTGGTTGACAGAGTTCATCCGTTAGTTTGTGGATGCTTTGAAGCCTCCAGTTCAGTGTTTTGGCCGTCGACATCTTGCCTTTTTGCAACCAGTGAACAGGAAGTGACCATATTAGGACTGAGGAGGAGTGACGTAGAGACGCCGTATACGTCTCTGGTAGAGACCTGAGGAGTCGCCCCCTGGTGGACACTAGAGAGAATGCAGCTTCAACACGTGAAGCTTTGACTTCACTCTTCAGAACCGGAGGTTGACTCTGCCTCTGAGCGAGACGAAGGTCCTGGAAGATGCATACATACTTTGTGTTTCTTCTTTCATAAACATAAACAGATATGAACTCATTCATATATTTGGCACTCGCCGGCTCACGTTACCTCAGTGCTTGACGGTGGCGTCTGACTTT
This sequence comes from Lycodopsis pacificus, assembly GCA_028022725.1. Taxonomy (NCBI): domain Eukaryota; kingdom Metazoa; phylum Chordata; class Actinopteri; order Perciformes; family Zoarcidae; genus Lycodopsis; species Lycodopsis pacificus. Next base: position 27,782,153 of record CM051698.1, read on the forward strand.
AAAAAGTCGGGTGACGTAGTTCCTCTTCTTTCCTTGTGAGATGTGTGAACCCAAAGAGAAGCACCACGCAGGTTTCCTGCAGTATTTCATCTCGTCGACTTGTTTCACAGCGCTTTTCTTCCCGTCTGTGTTTCAGTCCAGCATCGTGGTGGAGGTTCCTCCTTACAACAAGAAGACCAGCGATCCGGTCCAGGTCCAGTTCTACGTCTCCAACGGGAAGAGAAGAAGAAGTCTGACGCAGAGCTTGACCTTCCTGCCCGGAGTCCGGCGTCGCCCCCCCCACGCCGCCCCTGTGGGAGTCAAGCAGGAGCGCTGGGAGACGGACCACATCTCCCACAATCCATCTGGCTTCTCCCGGCTCCCAGACCTGGTTTACTATGACTCCCGTGACATCCCGGTGCACTGTGGTCCTCCTTCACAGAGCGTGCCTCGTCTTCATCATCCTCCTCCTCCTCCCTCCTCTGTCCCCTTTCAGACCTCAGTGTTTCCTCACGCCTCCTCCTTACCCCCCCAGACCTCCTCCTTGCCCCCCCAGAGCTTGATTCCTCTTCAGATCTTCACCGTCCCACCTCAGATCTCCTCGATTCCTCCTCAGACCTCCAAGCTGCCTCCCCAGACCTGCTCCGTCCCCCTCCAGAGCTTGCTTCCTCTCCAGACCTGCATCATGCCTCTTCAGACCTTCACCGTCCCTCCTCAGACCTCCTCGATCCCTCCTCGGATCTCCCCGCTGCCACAGCGGGCCTCCTCGGTGGCCCTTCAGAGGGGAAACCCTCCATCTCTGAGCTCCAGAAGACCCTTCGTGACCCCCGCTGTCCCCCAGAAGGACCCTCGGGCTCCGAGCGTGAAGCAGGAGCCGGATGACGGTCGGAACCCGGGCTCCCTGGGCCTCCAGGAGATCACACTGGATGACGGTAGGAGATCTGGTTCAGTATCGTTTCCTCTGTAGAGTTTAAAGGTTTCGGGTCTGTAGTCCTCCAGGATTCACTGCAGCGACACAAGATTTAAAGATTCCTGAAAGAAAACATTCAGAAAGATCTCAAAGTCATCGAAACAACATCTCACAGCACAAAGAACTCAAGGTGCTGTTTGTGCTGTTTTACAGTCGTTAATAGTACTAGTTTATATTAGTAGTAGTTAATAGTACTAGTTTATATTAGTGGTAGTAGTTAATAGTACTAGTTTATATTAGTGGTAGTAGTTAATAGTACTAGTTTATATTAGTAGTAGTTAATAGTACTAGTTTATATTAGTAGTAGTTAATAGTACTAGTTTATATTAGTGGTAGTAGTTAATAGTACTAGTTTATATTAGTGGTAGTAGTTAATAGTAGTAGTTTATATTAGTAGTAGTTAATAGTACTAGTTTATATTAGTAGTAGTTAATAGTACTAGTTTATATTAGTGGTAGTAGTTAATAGTAGTAGTTTATATTAGTGGTAGTAGTTAATAGTAGTAGTTTATATTAGTAGTAGTTAATAGTAGTAGTTTATATTAGTAGTAGTTAATAGTACTAGTTTATATTAGTGGTAGTAGTTAATAGTACTAGTTTATATTAGTGGTAGTAGTTAATAGTAGTAGTTTATATTAGTAGTAGTTAATAGTACTAGTTTATATTAGTAGTAGTTAATAGTACTAGTTTATATTAGTAGTAGTAGTTAATAGTACTAGTTTATATTAGTGGTAGTAGTTAATAGTAGTAGTTTATATTAGTAGTAGTTAATAGTAGTAGTTTATATTAGTAGTAGTTAATAGTACTAGTTTATATTAGTGGTAGTAGTTAATAGTACTAGTTTATATTAGTGGTAGTAGTTAATAGTAGTAGTTTATATTAGTGGTAGTAGTTAATAGTACTAGTTTATATTAGTAGTAGTTAATAGTACTAGTTTATATTAGTAGTAGTTAATAGTACTAGTTTATATTAGTGGTAGTAGTTAATAGTAGTAGTTTATATTGGTAGTAGTTAATAGTAGTAGTTTATATTAGTAGTAGTTAATAGTACTAGTTTATATTAGTGGTAGTAGTTAATAGTACTAGTTTATATTAGTGGTAGTAGTTAATAGTACTAGTTTATATTAGTGGTAGTAGTTAATAGTAGTAGTTTATATTAGTGGTAGTAGTTAATAGTACTAGTTTATATTAGTGGTAGTAGTTAATAGTACTAGTTTATATTAGTAGTAGTAGTAGTAGTAGTAGTTAATAGTAGTAGTTTATATTAGTAGTAGTAGTAGTAGTTAATAGTAGTAGTGTATATTAGTAGTAGTAGTAGTTAATAGTAGTAGTTTATATTGGTAGTAGTAGTTAATAGTAGTGGTTTATATTGGTAGTAGTAGTTAATAGTAGTAGTTTATATTAGTAGTAGTAGTAGTAGTAGTAGTTAATAGTAGTAGTGTATATTAGTAGTAGTAGTAGTTAATAGTAGTAGTTTATATTGGTAGTAGTAGTTAATAGTAGTGGTTTATATTAGTAGTAGTAGTTAATGGTAGTAGTTTATATTAGTGGTAGTAGTTAATAGTAGTAGTTTATATTAGTGGTAGTAGTAGTTTATATTAGTAGTAGTAGTAGTTAATAGTAGTAGTGTATATTGGTAAGTAGTAGTTTATATTGGTAGTAGTAGTAGTAGTTAATAGTAGTCGTTTATATTAGTAGTAGTAGTAGTTTATATTGGTAGTAGTAGTAGTAGTAGTAGTAGTTTATATTAGTAGTAGTAGTAGTTAATAGTAGTAGTTTATATTAGTAGTAGTTAATAGTAGTAGTTTATATTAGTAGTAGTAGTTAATAGTAGGAGTATATATTGGTAGTAGTAGTAGTTAATAGTAGTAGTTTATATTAGTAGTAGTTAATAGTAGTAGTTTATATTGGTAGTAGCAGTTAATAGTCGTGGTTTATATTAGTAGTAGTAGTTAATAGTAGTGGTTTATATTAGTAGTAGTAGTTAATAGTAGTGGTTTATATTAGTAGTAGTAGTTTATATTAGTAGTAGTAGTAGTTTATATTAGTAGTTAATAGTAGTAGTTTATATTAGTGGTAGTAGTTAATAGTCATAGTTTATATTATTAGTAGCAGTAGTTTATATTAGTAGTAGTAGTAGTTTATATTAGTGGTAGTAGTAGTAGTTAATAGTAGTAGTTTATATTAGTAGTAGTAGTAGTTAATAGTAGTAGTTTATATTGGTAGTAGTAGTTAATAGTAGTGGTTTATATTAGTAGTAGTAGTTAATAGTAGTGGTTTATATTAGTAGTAGTAGTTAATAGTAGTGGTTTATATTAGTAGTAGTAGTTTATATTAGTAGTAGTAGTTTATATTAGTAGTTAATAGTTGTGGTTTATATTAGTAGTAGTAGTTTATATTAGTAGTAGTAGTTTATATTAGTAGTTAATAGTAGTAGTTTATATTAGTGGTAGTAGTTAATAGTAGTAGTTTATATTATTAGTAGTAGTAGTTTATATTAGTAGTAGTTTATATTAGTGGTAGTAGTAGTAGTTAATAGTATTAGTTTATATTAGTAGTAGTTAATAGTAGTAGTTTGCATTAGTGGTAGTAATAGTAGTTAATAGTAGTAGTTTATATTAGTAGTAGTCGTAGTAGTTTATATTAGTAGTAGTAGTAGTTTATATTAGTAGTTTATATTGGTAGTAGTAGTAGTTAATAGTGGTCGTTTATATTAGTAGTAGTAGTAGTTTATATTAGTAGTAGTAGATTATATTAGTAGTAGTAGTAGTTTATATTAGTAGTAGTAGTAAATAGTAGTAGTTTATATTAGTAGTAGTAGTAGTTTATATTAGTAGTAGTTAATAGTAGTAGTTTATATTAGTAGTAGTAGTAGTTTATATTAGTAGTAGTAGTAGTTTATATTAGTAGTAGTAGTTAATAGTAGTAGTTTATATTAGTAGTTTATATTAGTAGTTTATATTATTAGTAGTAGTAGTAGTTAATAGTAGTAGTTTATATTAGTAGTTTATATTAGTAGTTTATATTAGTAGTTTATATTAGTAGTAGTAGTAGTTTATATTAGTAGTAGTAGTAGTAGTTTATATTAGTAGTAGTAGTTAATAGTAGTAGTTTATATTAGTAGTTTATATTAGTAGTTTATATTAGTAGTTTATATTATTAGTAGTAGTAGTAGTTAATAGTAGTAGTTTATATTAGTAGTAGTAGTTGATATTCGTAGTTTATATTAGTAGTAGTTAATAATAGTAGTTTATATTAGTAGTAGTTTATATTAGTAGTAGTAGTTTATATTCGTAGTTTATATTAGTAGTAATAGTAGTTTATATTAATAGTAGTAGTAGTAGTAGTTAATAGTCGTAGTTTATATTCATGGTATTAGTAGTTTATATTAGTTGTATTAGTAGTTTATATTAGTAGTATTAGTAGTTTATATTAGTAGTAGTAGTAGTAGTTAGAAAACTTTCATCAGAGAAAGAATTGTGAGATCTGGTCCTGAGGTTCAGATCTGAATCTCATAGAATCGTAGTCAAAGGCTTTGTGTGTGTGTGTGTGTGTGTGTGTGTGTGTGTGTGTGTGTGTGTGTGTGTGTGTGTGTGTGTGTGTGTGTGTGTGTGTGTGTGTGTGTGTGTGTGTGTGTGTGCCCTCTGATCTGGGTTAATAATAGTCCGCTTGTTGCTGCTCTGAAAGATGCAGATGGCGGTTAAATTTGTTGTGGTGAAGCAGCTGTTGTCAGGCCTCTGACCCCCCCCCCCCCCCTCCCCTCCTCATATCTTAAAGCTGCATTCTCTCTAGTGGCCACCAGGGGGCGACTCCTCTGGTTGTATAGAAGTCCATAGAAAATGACTCTACTTCTCTCTTGATTTATTCCCTCAGTAAACATTGTAAACATGAGTTTATGTCTCAATCTCTAGTTTCAAGTCTTCTTCAATACAGCATGATGTTCATTTAGTACATGATGGTCCATTTAGAGTCACACAGACCATGAAGCAGGGGATGCTTTAGGGCGGGGCTACACGCTGATTGACAGGTCTCTAATAGACCATAAAGCAGGGGATGCTTTAGGGCGGGGCTACATGCTGATTGACAGGTCTCTAATAGACCATAAAGCAGGGGATGCTTTAGGGCGGGGCTACACGCTGATTGACAGGTCTCTAATAGACCATAAAGCAGGGGATGCTTTAGGGCGGGGCTACACGCTGATTGACAGGTCTCTAATAGACCATAAAGCAGGGGATGCTTTAGGGCGGGGCTACAGTGATTGACAGGTCTCTAATAGACCATAAAGCAGGGGATGCTTTAGGGCGGGGCTACATGCTGATTGACAGGTCTCTAATAGACCATAAAGCAGGGGATGCTTTAGGGCGGGGCTACACGCTGATTGACAGGTCTCTAATAGACCATAAAGCAGGGGATGCTTTAGGGCGGGGCTACATGCTGATTGACAGGTCTCTAATAGACCATAAAGCAGGGGATGCTTTAGGGCGGGGCTACACAGTGATTGACAGGTCTCTACCAGAGACGTATACGGCGTCTCTACGTCTCCTCCTCAGTCCAGATATGCTCACTTCCTGTTCACTGGTTGCAACAAAACAACAACAAGATGATGACGGCCAAAACACAACCTTCGGATCCTCCTCACCTCGGGAATGTTTACCGACATTAACGGTTTTAATTTAGTCCACTATTTGATTGTCACGCTTCAGGTTTCACAGCGGAGCAGCTTCATTACTGCCACCAACAACAACAACAACAACAATCATAATGAACTCATCACTTCTCTCCTCCACTGAGAGCTCAGCATGTCTCAGACTCAAAGTTCCGTCTCTTTCAGTCGTCGAGATGAATTCTTAAATAAAGTTGAAGGTTTCAGGAAGCTACACTCGGTGATGCAGCGGCTCCCTCCTGTGGCCGTTTGCCTGCATGTGATGTCACGATGTAGTTTAATATCATTTCTGCTTCATGATCTAAAACAAACAGCCTTCATGTCATGTTTCCTGTGCTTAAGCCCCTCCCCCTCTGCATCACATGTGACGACGCATCAGTGAAAGATTAAGAAGCAATATTTATTTATTGTGTCTTTTCATTTAGTCTGTAAAATTATGTTTATTATTGTTTAGTTTGACCTGTATTTTAACCGTTAATTCTATTAAAATCTCATTTAAATTTAATTAAATCTCATTTAAATTCCCACATAAATCTCCTGGACAGTTGAAGGATCTCACATCGTTGATGTTTTCACCATCGTTTCTACTTGTTTACATGTTTTGACAGATGGCTCTAAATACTACAACACCCATGAGCCTTTGCACTTGTTAGTGATGTCAGAGGAAAACTTAGTCGTGGAAATAAAGCGATATCAGCTGCAGAATGTGTTTTGGGGAGTCTACTGGGTTCAATCCCAGCATGCATTGGGCTGAAAGTCTGTCACATGACTGATGTTTTTAATTCTTGTTTTTTTAAGATTCACAATTTAGGTTTCAGGATTTCAAACATCTAGAAACCTTTGGAAACGCCTGACTCTCCACATTGTGATGTCGAATAAAGCAGATTATGTTTATTTGATGCTTCATGCAAAAGGAAAACGTGATGTTTCTCATTTCACCTCATTAATAATTATAGTTCTGAATGACATCCAACGACCAATCACAACCGTTCTGGATCAAGTTACCAAAGAAGCAGAGCAGGCGGCGAGAAAAACACAACAAATGAAGGAAGATTTGGTTGTAAAAAGAAAAGCAACGTCAGCTGAATGGAAATATTCTGAATGAATGCTGCCGAGAACAAACTGGTTCTTTGTCGCCATCTGGTGAAAATATTGCAACCCGAGCGTTCATTGGGAGACAGTCGTTTGACCAGAAACGTCTGAATTCTGGTCCAGCGCTCTCTTCTGGAGCGGTCAGCCTCTTCTTCAGGGCCGAGTTCTGAGGAGGACTTTCAACAATCAGTGGAATTTGAGTAAAGATTGTAACCGAACTGTTGCGTCATGAATAATCGTGTCTCGTGCTTCTGTTGTCGTTTCAGTAAACGAGATAATCGACAGAGACATCTGCAGCCTGAGCAGCAGCGTCCAGCCCGACCAGCTGGACCAGTACCACGAGCTGGACCAGTACCACGAGCTGGACCAGTGCCACGAGCTGGACCAGTACCACCAGTACGACTGGGAGCACAAGTCGTCCGCTGACGCCGCCTCGCCGTTCTGCGGAGGAGGAGCTCAGTGAGACGCTTTATTGGCTTCTTCTTGGAGACAAAAACAACAAACGGTCACCGAACTGATCCTCAAGTGCCTGAACAACCAATCAGAAGCCTCCGACGAGTCCGCGGGCCCGAACGCATCAGGGCGTCACACGGCGGTTTCCTCAGGAATCTTTAGTGGGACTCGAACCCTCGCTGACCAACCAAAGACGTCGTCTTCTAGCTTCACGTGACTGAATTGTAAGAAACAACCAAAAGGCTGAAAGTCGACTTTACGTCATGAGAACAATGAGCGACGTCACACAGGCTGAAATAAAGATCTTTATTTATTGGCCGGTTCGTTACGGAATCTATTTTTGATACTCTGGATGTGATCCAGTAAGAAGCTCTTCAGACCAGCATCCACTTCTCTGCACGGTTTACATTTCACATGTTCAACTCAGATGCTTGTGAAGCTTCAGAGACGGAGTTATAGAAATGTATCGTAAAGGTTGAAGTAAAAAGAAGGTAAACGAGTCTGTGTTTCTGTCAATGTGAGCTTCATCCACGTGTTCCTGATCTCTGATCAGGTTTCGTTGTAAACAACCAATCAGAGGAGAGCTAGCAACGTTAGCAGCACCGCTAACGGCTAACCAACGGAGGTTCACTTCAGGTACATGATGATGCCTTCAGGCTCTGCTCAGTGAACATGAGCACTGGCTGAAGGTTCATTATAACGTTGTGATGAAGTGCAGTGATTGGTTCATGACAGGAAGTAAAGTTCTGTAGTATAAAGACGTACTTTCACTTAAAGTGATATTGATTCTTTTAGGAGTCCAGAATACGTCCACAGCAGTACATCTACTGTAGTAATACTCGAGTATGTAGAAGTACTTCTAAACATCAGTACTGTCCCTTTAAGGCACTGACTGCAGGAATGTGATTAAAGAGTAAATCAGCTCAGAGTCACACGGAGAAACACAATAAATAATCTGTTTTTATTCTGTTATGAAACAACACAATCTACGAGAACGGCTGTTCAACAAATGATCTGTTCATGTTGTTAAAGATTATTATTTCTCTGGATATTGGTGAAAACACCACGTGTGTCATGATTCCAGCAGCAGCTTCAGCATTGATCGTAACGTTATCAGTGCTGCTCTGCGGCTCCTTGAACCACCAGACCCAGCAGTGATGTCACAGTGCACTGGAGTACACTGTGACATCACTGCTGCAAGCTGAGCTCTTCAAACGCACGCAGACTTCCAGCCGCTGTGGGGACTCTTTGCCCCTCAAAGGAACCAGAAGTGAAACTAACATCTTCACCGTCGTCATCTGAAGAGCTGCTGGTCCGGGTCCGTCTGAACAGAGCAGAACTCCTCCACAGCTGATCCTGATGTCCAGCAGCTGTTCCTACAGGTGTAAACCAGCACCGTCCCAAACTCCAGCTCGGCCTCGCCACCACCACCCCCGTCCGTCCTCCGCAGCAGACTGACCAGAGCCGGCATCAGCTGCAGCTCGAAGGTCCTGGTTCCTCCACAGGAGCCGCACGCCGTCGCCGCCACGCCGGCCGGCGGCTCGGAGACGAAGAGCGGCCGCCCGCCGCGACAGTAGCGCAGGATCTGCTGAGGACAGAGCGAGATCTTCTTCATGAACCTGGAGAAGACGGCGTCTCCGTGTCTGGCTCTCGTCTTCTCGTACTTCTCCTCCCCTCCTCCTCCTCCTCCTCCCCCCCCGTCCTCCAGCTCTCCCACCACCACGCCCTCCCTCCTCTCGTACTCCCTCAGCAGCCGCTGGGCGTGCCGCAGGTCGTCGTCGTCTTCCTCTCCGCACAGATCCGACTCGTCCACCACGCTGATGAAGAAGGCCCGGAGGACGGGCACCTCCTCCTCTTCCTCCTCCTGGGAGTCCACCAGACGGAGATCCTGAAGCTGGCCGCTGACGTCGACCTCACCGGCTGCTGAGGGGAAAAATAAACGAGTCAAAATGACCAAAAAGAAGTTCACCTGACGGGTAAGATGCTCGTCCGTGTTATTAAACTACACGATGAGCTCAGAGACTCATTCTGTTATTTTACTTCCACTATAAAGACGAGTATGTAAACGGATAAAAAGGGAACAGTGTGTGTATATAAGCACCAATGAACAACATCTCTTTAACAAGTCAGTTTATTGGAAACAACTAAAAAAATAGAAATACATTTTAATTGTAAACAATATTAATTCCATAGGAATAGATGAAATACTCTAGAAAAGTACCTCAAAACTGTATTGAAGTAAAAGTACTTGTAAATATATTTCCCACAGACGTTTCTGGATGTTTACGTGGTTGTGATTGTTCTTTATGTTTTCACAGATGGACAAAGTGCCTCCAGACATTTCGGCCTGACTCCTCTTAGCCTGTTTGTGGTCATCAATATGAATATGAAGGCAGCTTTAGGTTTATTTTATTAACATATATAAAGTATTTATATTGCTCACCCTCTGTCTCAGGAGCTGCTGCCTCCTCAGGAACCTGTCTGTCCTTCACACCTCCTCCCCATCCCTCCTCCTCCTCCTCCTCCATCACCCCCCAGTCATCAGCGGTGTCACACCAGTCAGTGGCCGACGGAGGAGCCTCCTGAGCCGGGTCAGGTCTGCTGGATGTCCGCCCTACCGCCGCCTCCTCCTCCAGACACTGAGACCGGAGCACCTTCCAACAGTCCGACCTGCCGCTGCACTCGGCTCCCGTGCACGCGAACACGTGGAGGTTTCGATGGTAGCGCGAGGCCTCCAGAGGGCAGTACACCTGCAGCACGTGAGCTAGCGGGGCTCCGCAGCGACCGCAGCGGGGAGACCGGCGGGAGGTGACCGGAGACCAGTCCGGAAGACCGCCGACTTTGTTGGTCAGAAACGAGCACGTGTGACGTTTAGAGTCGATCTCCACGTCACACAGACCGACCAGAGTTAACTCCTCTGCGCGTGACGCCATCTCTCTCACATGTTGGAAATACAAACTCCGACCGGAAGTCAAAGTGTGCGTCTGTGGTCCGTTACCAAAATATTACCGTCAGCTGGGTGGCACTTTAAGATGTAAAATATATATAAATACATACTTACGCTTCTGTTAATTTGGTTACACATAAAAAAACGTTATGAATGCAACAAGGCGGTGAACATGTAAAACGTACATATTTAACTCGTTTAATTTGTGAGCTAGACTGAGAACAGTTCCGACCGGAAGTCACAGTTTGCGTATGTGGTCCGTTACCAAAATATTACCGTCAGCTGGGTGACAGTTTCAGATGCAAAAAAAAAATATATATATATATAATATATTATATATAATATATATATACTTACGCTTCTGTTAATTTAGTAAAAGCTATTAGTTTCACATACAAAATAATACATGACTGTATAAACGCAACACGGTGGTAAAATGTACTGATTTAATTCATTACATTTTTTAGCTAAATTGAGAAAAGTTCTGACCTGATGTCGACATTCGAGTTACGGGGAAGAACAGTGATGTAATATCCGCTGAAGTGATTTTGCCTTAAAAATAATAAAGGACAAATATGTATGAAACTACTTTCTTTGTAGTTAAGCTTATTTAAATAACACAGTTCCGGAGCTATAATGTCACAAAGTGCTTTATTGTAAAATAATAAGAAAACAGACGTAAAATAAACAGATTTGAGACGAATTCAGACACCCTTTAATGAAATAATACACTACATTAATACAAATCAGTACTTACTACTGCTCCTACTGCTTATAAAGTTCATTATGTGCATGTACATGCACGTGTGTACATTGCAGTCAAATGTTTACCTTTTAAATCCCTAACGTGTTCATGTTTTACTCATAAAGCTCATTCTAAACAACGAGTGAGCGTGTGTCTATTCAGTAAAAACACTTTGGCCAAATCCCAATGTCCCCCTGAACCCTGAGCCCTGAGCCCTGAACCCTGAACCCTGAGCCCTGAACCCTCGAGGACTCACTGAGTCTCCTGGTGAGTGGGTGAGTGTGAGAGGCTGAGGGCTTGAGATGGTGTGAATATGAACGGGTCAGCACTTTGCTGCAACATATCACGTTACCATGAAAACAACAACAAATATGATGTATAATTGTGTGTATTTATTGTATATTTTGTACTCCTGATGTGAACGTCTTCACCTCTTTCCTCACATGATGAGGTCACTTCATATCATCATTTACTCGTTTTGTCAAAACAGCTTCAACGACTAAATCAAATATTTGATGAATAAATAAATGAATATCTTCTGATTTCATGTTTATTTTTTGTATTATGACAGGCTGAACACGTGATCCGTCCTCTTTGTTCACGTCTCCATGCTCCGCTGGTTACCCGTGTTTAACGTCACATTGCAATGACTTGTGGGTAATTCCCTTCGGCTACGTCAGCACCATGCTGACGTAGGGAAAGGGTCATGAAGGGTCAACATGTCTGCCAGAGACTCAAACACTCGATGGTTTGACAGACGGACGGGTCCGTACGGGCCGTTGGGATTTGGCCTTGATCTCCACCGCCTGCGTGACCCCAGGGCATGATGGGAAACTTCCGTCTGTCTTCGGATCAAAGAGCTGATTGGCTCATTGATTGAGAACAAACACGTTAAGTGTTCGATACATGAATACTGAACAAAAGTAGCAGATGTGTAAAAAGCATGCTGAGAGGATCGCTTCTGAGGTTTGATGCAGCTGTTGCGTTCCGTCTTTGTTAAAGTCGCTTCACAGACGTGACGTCACTGCAGAATCATGACCCATCACAACCAACGCCCTGCTCAGTGCTATCTGACCGTTAACGAACATTTCACTGCACTTTAAGTCTGCTGGAAAACTCTTCCCTCAAAATCCATTTTTATAGATCTGCTGTGCTGCAGAGCATTTACTTTTTATTCACTGTCGTCTCCTTTTACTGCTTTATTTCTCGATATTTGTCGTAATATTACGTTCGTATATTAGTTTTATTCTTGTGTATTGTTATTTTTATGGTTTTCCATAAACCGACTTTACCGTTTTATCTTCTTTCCCTTGAAAGCACCGTTCACTGTAGAGATTGTTATATTTTATTTTTCATTTTGAAGGAAGGAAGCCTCGACACCTCCGACTGTGATGCAGCTGCTGAACATCAGTTACAGTCAGAAGACAGAAGACAGACAATAAACATGACATTTATATCTCTTTGAGAAGAGGGACGTTTCCTCGCTCCTCGCTCGAACCGGAAGTTGTTCTGCGCCGCCATATTAACGGCCTTCACACTCTGAGGGGGGAGGGGGGAGGAGGGAGGAGGGAGGAGGGATCTCTGAGGAGCCATGAGCAAGGACCCACGAGAACAGACTTACAGGAAGTACTTTACTTGAGTATTTCCATGTTTTGCTACTTTCTACTTCTCCTCCTGAGGTACATAGTGTACTTTTTACTGTACTACATCTCAGAGGTACATATTGTACTTTTTACTGTACTACATCTCAGAGGTACATAGTGTACTTTTTACTGTACTACATCTCAGAGGTACATAGTGTACTTTTTACTGTACTACATCTCAGAGGTACATAGTGTACTCTATACTGTACTACATCTCAGAGGTACATAGTGTACTCTATACTGTACTACATCTCAGAACCTCCCCTGACCAGCGAGAGGTTCGCTCCGGCAGTAGCGGGGTCAGTTAGTGGACAAGCTGGGTTTAGTATTACCCGAGGATTAATGTGAATAATTCATTTAGAATATTTAAAATATTTCTATGCAGCTCTAGATCCTACAACCCGTAGTACTTCTGATTCAAATGATAATACTTCTACAAAGCTTCGTCCACTAACAACCCAAAACACTTTACAACTGTTTGTCTATTTATCTGTGGTGGAATGTACCAAGTACATGTACTCAAGTATTAAGTTACTACGAGGAACTTCCATGTAGTGGTGTTTCTGTCGCCCCCTGTGGACTAAAGCGGTAGTGTCTCTGAGCACCAGACTCCAGAGAACCTCTCCTCAGTCCTGGTTCTCAACTGTACTACGACTTTAAGTACTCTTTTGAGGTACTTGTACTTTAGATGAGTATGTCCATTTTCTGCTACTTTATACTTCTACAACATCTTACAGGGAAATATTGTCATTTTTACTCCGTAGCATTTATTTGATAACTGTAGTTCGTAGTTACTCAACAAATAACTGATATCATAAAACATGCCATGAGACTTTCATCTGAACTCTCGGGGGAACTCAGAATGTGTGAAAGGTGCAAAATCAGACTTTAAATCAGAAACGTCGTGAATGTAACTTCACAATGACTCAACGACACTTTCAGGCAAGAACATCGGCCTCCTGGTTGAAAGTCGTGCTCACGGTCGGTGCACATTTACACGGATGCGTTGAATGTGTGTGTCCACCAGGAATCCTAAGGATCCTCATACCTTTCATTTGCATGGTTTCTTTGGCGCCAACACAACCACCACAGACATGCGCTGCTCGTGGTCATTTCACCAATATTTCTGAGATCAGGTTGTGAAAAGCAGAAGCGGCGTGATGGTGCAT
>CM051698.1:27800811-27803311 GCA_028022725.1 Lycodopsis pacificus
AGAAGTATTCTTACGTAAAATAACTTCTAATAAAACCGTTATTTTACAAAACTATTTATATTTAAACTCTCTGAGCATCTAATACTTAAACAGAAGGCTTTACACTCAAGGGTTGGTTCCTTCTGCAGTGGTTCCTCGTCTTGTTCTTTGGCTCCTTCACTGGTTTATTCTCAGACTTTTTAGTTCCCCGTTTCTTTAGTTTCTTTGTTTCTGTGATTTGACATTTAGTTGGATCCTTCCCTGATTAAGTTGTCTACATCCTTGGGGTATTCTTTGGCAGTTCATTAGTTCTCTCTTGATTGGTTAGTTCCTTCTTTAGTGGTTACTTGTCTTGTTCCTTAGATCCCTCAATGATTTATCCTTTTGCTCTTTAGTTCCCTGGATCTTTCTTTGGTTTCATTTCTTCCTCCTCAGCTCTTCCTTCCATTCTTTGGCTCCTTCAATTCCTTAGTTTCCTCATCTTCACATCTCTCAGCTCTTCCGTTGGTTCCTTATTTTGTTCTTTAGCTCCACTGGTTCTCTGGTTCACTGGTTCTTTGGTTCACTGGTTTCTCTTAAGCTTCACTGGTTCATTGGTTCTGTGGTCTCTCTTTAGCTTCATTGGTTCACTGGTTCTTTGGTTTAGCGGTTTCTCTTTAGGTTCATTGGTTCACTGGTTCTTTGGTTCACTGGTTCACTGGTGCTTTGGTTCTTTAGTTCACTGGTGCTTTGGTTCACTGGTTCTTTAGTTCACTGGTGCTTTGGTTCACTGGTTCTTTAGTTCACTGGTGCTTTGGTTCTTTGGTGCACTGGTTCTTTGGTTCACTGGTTCTTTAGTTCACTGGTGCTTTGGTTCACTGGTTCTTTAGTTCACTGGTGCTTTGGTTCTTTGGTTCACTGGTTGTTTGGTTCTGTGGTTCACTGCTTTCTCTTTAGCTTCACTGGTTCTTTGGTTCTGTGGTTCACTGGTTTCTCTTTAGCTTCACTGGTGCTTTGGTTCTTTGGTTCACTGGTTCTTTGGTTCTGTGGTTCACTGCTTTCTCTTTCGCTTCACTGGTTCTTTGGTTCATTGGTTCATTGGTGCTTTGGTTCACTGGTTCTTTAGCTTCATTGGTTCTTTGGTTCACTGGTTCTTTGGTTTAGTGGTTTCTCTTTAGGTTCATTGGTTCACTGGTTCACTGGTTTCTCTTTAGCTTCACTGGTGCTTTGGTTCTTTGGTTCACTGGTTCTTTGGTTCACTGGTTCTTTGGTTCACTGGTGCTTTGGTTCTTTGGTGCACTGGTTCTTTGGTTCTGTGGGTCACTGGTTTCTCTTTAGCTTGACTGGTGCTTTGGTTCTTTGGTTCACTGGTTCTTTGGTTCTGTGGTTCACTGCTTTCTCTTTAGCTTCACTGGTGCTTTGGTTCACTGGTGCTTTGGTTCACTGGTTCTTTGGTTCACTGGTGCTTTGGTTCTTTGGTGCACTGGTTCTTTGGTTCTGTGGTTCACTGGTTTCTCTTTAGCTTCACTGGTGCTTTGGTTCTTTGGTTCACTGGTTCTTTGGTTCTGTGGTTCACTGCTTTCTCTTTAGCTTCACTGGTTCTTTGGTTCATTGGTGCTTTGGTTCATTGGTTCTTTGGTTCACTGGTTCTTTAGCTTCATTGGTTCTTTGGTTCACTGGTTCTTTGGTTCACTGGTTTCTCTTTAGCTTCACTGGTTCTTTGGTTCCTTCCTTCCTGTGTTAACGTGCACATCAGGATGAGTATTGAGCTCTGAGAGGCAGAAACCTCAGAATCACTGGTATCGATCAACCCCCCCCCCCCCAGCCAGCGCAGATGAATTATGGTCATTTAGCGCTTGGGACGCAGTATTTATTGAACCTCTTCAATAGGCCATAAACTTCACACAGCGTGAGATCGACCGACATGAGGAGTTTTTGTTTTAACCGCTCAACAATACAAACTTTGAGAAAAGACAAACTTCCCAGAGTTCCTCTACATAACGTATGTAGAGATGGTGGCTGTTTGTTTTGGGCTATTTGTGATCGAGCCATAGTGGCTCATCTGTGAGAGCTGATGAGAGTCTTGTGTGGTGGGCGGCAGCAAACACTGCAGGCCACCTTCAAGAATATATCATTCCTCCATTATGAGACCTCCTCCTCGCTGGCTGGGATCCATGCTGAACTCCCCTTTGATTTAACGTTTCTTCGTCGTGTTCGTCCTGGTGTCAATGTTTGCTGCTGACATTAAACCGTCAGATGTGAGTCGGTAGTGTGACGTGACGTTTTCCTCCCAATACACCGTTTAGGACCCTTGTTAGATCAGCTGTTAGTAAAGTTAAGTGACCCCAGCCATTCAATCCGATCGTATGTTATTGTACTCTTTACTTATTCATTGTACATTTACTGTTTGATTTCTTATTTATTACACTTTTTTATTAAATTTGTTTTGTACTTGTCCACTTTGCTGCTGTAAAGTTCCCGCTGTGGGAATAATACAGAATCATCTTTTCTCGTCGTTCATGACTTCAAGAAGTGTTTTTTT
>CM051698.1:27810811-27850811 GCA_028022725.1 Lycodopsis pacificus
AGTAAAAGTATCCACCTTTGAAATATAAAACGTAAACTGCACTTCTTAAGTAACTGATGATCATCTTTCATTGTCTATTGATTCTGTTCTCGATTAATCGTTTCGTTTTTTCGTCGGTAAAATGGTGAAAAATGTCCATCGGTGTTTCCCGACCTAACACCAGAACATTCTCACATTTCAGAAGCTGGAACCGGATAATTTACACTTAATTTCCTTTTAAAACGTACTCAAACCAATTCATCTATTCACTCAATAATTGACAACGAATTGATTTCATCTTTGCAGCTCTGATATTAAAGCTAAAGCTTGGTATTTTAGACCAGACTTCCACTAAAACAACAAACCGCTTAAAGTCTCGGTCACGTCTCGGGTCTGACCGTGGCTTCTGTCCTCTTCCATAATCAATAGTGTGCTGGAGTTTCATTCAAACATTCCTTTGAGATTCATCTTTTTTGTTGAACATCGATATTTCCCCTCTTTGTCTGATGGATGCTTGAGGGAGAACTTCATGAAAACAAACACCGTCTGTAATAAACGTTGACAGAAAGTCATTTGTCACATGAATCATGAAGCATGCGCTCGGATCCGTCTCATTGTGGGAACAAAGACTATTAATCTGAAACTGTTCCTGCAGTCTGAACCGCCTCCTCCAGAAGAAACAGTCTGCATGGAAGGAGCTTTGGATCAGAACATCAGCAACAATAGATCAATATTCTGGGGTTTGGTTTTAGCTTTAAAGACTAGAAATTCAATCAAAGCCGGTGATTTGCATCAATAATCACACGTCAACAATCAGACGCTGTTTCTCTTCACATTTAGCTTCAGGAAGAACTGGAAAATAATTATTATAATAATTATAATTATTATTAGAAAAATATCTTTCTTTACCTAATTTAGTATTTTACGATCTTTTCCGAAACCTAATTTAGTATTTTACGATCTTTTCCTGAAACTAATTTAGTATTTTACGATCTTTTCCGAAATCTAATTTTGTATTTTACGATCTTTTCCTGAAACTACTTTAGTATTTTACGATCTTTTCCTGAAACTACTTTAGTATTTTACGATCTTTTCCTGAAACTACTTTAGTATTTTACGATCTTTTCCTGAAACTACTTTAGTATTTTACGATCTTTTCCTGAAACTACTTTAGTATTTTACGATCTTTTCCTGAAACTACTTTAGTATTTTACGATCTTTTCCTGAAACTACTTCAGTATTTTACGATCTTTTCCTGAAACTACTTCAGTATTTTACGATCTTTTCCTGAAACTACTTCAGTATTTTACGATCTTTTCCTGAAACTACTTCAGTATTTTACGATCTTTTCCTGAAACTACTTCAGTATTTTACGATCTTTTCCTGAAACTACTTCAGTATTTTACGATCTTTTCCTGAAACTACTTTAGTATTTTACGATCTTTTCCTGAAACTACTTTAGTATTTTACGATCTTTTCCTGAAACTACTTTAGTATTTTACGATCTTTTCCTGAAACTACTTTAGTATTTTACGATCTTTTCCTGAAACTACTTTAGTATTTTACGATCTTTTCCTGAAACTACTTTAGTATTTTACGATCTTTTCCTGAAACTACTTTAGTATTTTACGATCTTTTCCTGAAACTACTTTAGTATTTTACGATCTTTTCCTGAAACTACTTTAGTATTTTACGATCTTTTCCTGAAACTACTTTAGTATTTTACGATCTTTTCCTGAAACTACTTTAGTATTTTACGATCTTTTCCTGAAACTACTTTAGTATTTTACGATCTTTTCCTGAAACTACTTTAGTATTTTACGATCTTTTCCTGAAACTACTTTAGTATTTTACGATCTTTTCCTGAAACTACTTTAGTATTTTACGATCTTTTCCTGAAACTACTTTAGTATTTTACGATCTTTTCCTGAAACTACTTTAGTATTTTACGATCTTTTCCTGAAACTACTTCAGTATTTTACGATCTTTTCCTGAAACTACTTTAGTATTTTACGATCTTTTCCTGAAACTAATATTGTATTTTACGATCTTTTCCGAAACCTAATTTAGTATTTTACGATCTTTTCCGAAACCTAATTTAGTATTTTACGATCTTTTCCTGAAACTAATTTAGTATTTTACGATCTTTTCCTGAAACTACTTTAGTATTTTACGATCTTTTCCTGAAACTACTTTAGTATTTTACGATCTTTTCCTGAAACTACTTTAGTATTTTACGATCTTTTCCTTAAACTAATTTAGTATTTTACGATCTTTTCCTGAAACTAATTTAGTATTTTACGATCTTTTCCTGAAACTAATTTAGTATTTTACGATCTTTTCCTGAAACTAATTTAGTATTTTACGATCTTTTCCTGAAACTAATTTAGTATTTTACGATCTTTTCCTGAAACAAATTTTGTATTTTACGATATTTTCCTGAAACAAATTTTGTATTTTACGATCTTTTCCTGAAACAAATTTTGTATTTTACGATCTTTTCCTGAAACAAATTTTGTATTTTACGATCTTTTCCGAAACCTAATTTTGTATTTTACGATATTTTCCTGAAACTACTTTAGTATTTTACGATCTTTTCCTGAAACTACTTTAGTATTTTACGATCTTTTCCTGAAACTACTTTAGTATTTTACGATCTTTTCCTGAAACTAATATTGTATTTTACGATCTTTTCCGAAACCTAATTTTGTATTTTACGATCTTTTCCGAAACCTAATTTAGTATTTTACGATCTTTTCCTGAAACTAATTTAGTATTTTACGATCTTTTCCGAAACCTAATTTAGTATTTTACGATCTTTTCCTGAAACTAATTGAGTATTTTACGATCTTTTCCTGAAACTAATTTAGTATTTTACGATCTTTTCCGAAACCTAAACCAAACTAAGTCTATTTTGTGTTGCTGGATGAAAAAAACACACAAAAAATGTGTAACTTTTTCATAAGATATCGTTTTATGAGGATACGTTGTTTCATGACAAAAAAGAAAATATAGAATAACACAACCTCATCTTTCAATGTCCGTTCATGACTTATTGATGCAATCATCTAAAAACCCAAAGACTTCGTACATCTCAGAATCAACACACAAACCAGCTACACGTGTACATCACAAAGCTACAAACAGGTCACGCTGTTCAACTGTGTGTGTGAGACTGTGTGTGTGTGACTGTGTGTGTGTGTGTGTGTGTGTGACTGTGTGTGTGTAGGTGTGTATGAGACTGTATGTGTGTGTGTGTGTGTGTGACTGTGTGTGTGTGTGAGTGTGTGTGTGAGTGTGTGTGTGTGTGTGACTGTGTGTGTATGTGTGTATGAGACTGTGTGTGTATGTGTGTGAGTGTATGAGACTGTGTGTGTGTGTGTGACTGTGTGTGTGTGTGTGACACTGTGTGTGTGTGTGTGTGTATGAGACTGTGTGTGTGTGTGTGACACTGTGTGTGTGTGTGTGTGTATGAGACTGTGTGTATGTGTGTGTGTGTATGAGACTGTGTGTATGTGTGTGTGTGTATGAGACTGTGTGTGTGTGTGTGTATGAGACTGTGTGTGTGTGTGTGTATGAGACTGTGTGTGTGTATGAGACTGTGTGTGTGTGTGTGTGTATGAGACTGTGTGTATGTGTGTGTGTGTATGAGACTGTGTGTGTGTGTGTGTGTGTATGAGACTGTGTGTGTGTGTGTGTGTGTATGAGACTGTGTGTATGTGTGTGTGTGTATGAGACTGTGTGTGTGTGTGTGTGTGTATGAGACTGTGTGTGTGTGTGTGTATGAGACTGTGTGTGTGACTGAGTGTGTGTGTGTGTATCTGTGAGGGTAATTAACAGTAGACCGGCTGCTGATTAAAGAGAGAAATGTGACTCGTGGGAGTGGAAGCTAAGTGCAAATCCTGATGCTAACAAGGAGGAGGAGGAGGAGGAGGAGGAGGAGGAGGAGGACGAGGAGGAGGAGGAGGAGGAGGAACAGACTCACATGGGACTGGTTTAATGGTAAATCGATGGCGGATGGAGGGAGGAGAGAAGGAGGAGTCAGTGCTGGACCGTTGATGGTATCTGGATGTTTTTCGGGATCTCGTCCTTTTTATTTTCACGCAGTGAAATGCGTTAACGAGAGAACACGTTGTTCTGTCTCGGCTTTCTGCTGCAGACTTGAGTCTCATCGATGCTTTGATTTAAAACATCGTGCGGTCGTATTGATCCACATCAGTCACATGCATTTAACCCTTTGAAGCGTCATCATTCTTCTCTATTCTGTCACTTCTTAGAGATATTTGTACTTTTGAGTATTTCCCTTTTCTGCTACTTTACATTTCTACAGAAGCTTTCAAACAAACAAGTTTTAAAGAACATTTCTGAAGTCATGAAGATGTCTTCACAACGTCCTTTCCTCTCCGTGTCAGTGTGAACCCCGGCAGTGAGCACACATCTAAAGCCTCGACCGCTGAATCAGACCAGCCAGAAACAAAGAAACAGACAGAACTGCTCAACCTGCTCCACTTCAAGTCCAGACCAGGTATTCACGAGCGCTTCATAATCCCTGAGTCACAGCTGTCACCAAGTCCTCAGAAGTTATAATACATCAGAACAATCCCTTCATGTGTGCACAGTCATCAGCAGTTACTCTCTTCACGTATGCTCCTCACAAACCCACGCAGTTCACTGTCAAATATAAAACGCATCTGATATCTGTTCCTCGTGTGGGGAACAGTTGGAACGGGTGGCGAGCGTCAGAAACAGCTTTTTGTTTTCAGTTCAAAGTAAATAAACATGTTGTGTTTCTCCTACAAAATAGACCTGACGTTGCACATTAGTTGTATATTAATGTCATTTCTAGGACATGTATATATATATATATATATATATATATATATATATATATATATATATATATATATATATATATATATATATATATATACACACACACACAGTATATACATCTGATCAATTGAAGCTTGAATACATCTTTGCCCTTTGATCCAGCTTCTTGAATGCGGTACTTTAAAAGGATCACATCAACACATCGATGGAAACGCGGTAGACGTGTTTAACGTGTTCTTAGCGTCAGCAGAAGTGCCTCATTAAATATTATATTTCAGTGAAAGTAAAAGTGTCAGAATGGTTTGGAGTGAAAGGAACGCTGGAGATGTGTTGCTGTACTTCTGTCCAGTGTCTTGCTGACGAGTCCTCCAAACTACATGAAAGCGATCAATCCGAGTATTTTCTGAGCAGACAAACAAACACTACTTTGGTTTGGGGAAGTATTGTGGTTGTACTACTCAAAGAGTACCTGCTGCACGGTAACGACAGCAGATACTTCTTCACTGTGGTCCGATACTCAAAGAGCTCCTCCAACCTCCACCCGGTGGAGCACGGCTCCTCCAACCTCCACCCGGTGGAGCACGGCTCCTCCAACCTCCACCCGGTGGAGCACGGCTCCTCCAACCTCCACCTGGTGGAGCACGGCTCCTCCAACCTCCACCTGGTGGAGCCCCGCTCCTCAGGGTTACTGTCAAAGAATCTCTTCTTCTCTGCCGTTGACACATCAATGAGCCTCACTGTGTTTCCTTCATCACCACAAGAGGCGAGTGGGATGATTGACTGAGCTCAAACAGCACGATGTATAACACATACAGCCTTTCTGTTCAGTATGTGTGTTTATACGTGTGCTTGAACAGTATGAGTGAAAGTATCTGAAGGGAACAGTTGAGTCAACACACTTCAGTGAGAGAGGAAGCACAGACAGGCAGGAAGTGCCTCAGCTCGTCTTCATCAGCTGCTCACAGCTTCATCCACTGCCGCACGCTCAGCGGTGGCTTCTGCACTCAAGCTCACAAATCAATCAAAACGTCAATAAGTGTAGTCGACATAAGCAGAGAAGAAGAAGCCGCCGCCGGCCTGTCACCTGCACCAACAGCATCGATTGGGCGCCTCATGAATTATGCAATAAAAAGCCGGAGCCCCGCGGCGAGCTCGTCTCCACTGACGTGTCGGAGCCTCTGCAGACCCTGCAGGTGTGCAGCAGGAGGCTGCAGTGGTCAGTGGGCAGGTGTGCAGCGGGAGGCTGCAGTGGTCAGTGGGCAGGTGTGCAGCAGGAGGCTGCAGTGGTCAGTGGGCAGGTGTGCAGCGGGAGGCTGCAGTGGTCAGTGGGCAGGTGTGCAGCAGGAGGCTGCAGTGGTCAGTGGGCAGGTGTGCAGCAGGAGGCTGCAGTGGTCAGTGGGCAGGTGTGCAGCAGGAGGCTGCAGTGGTCAGTGGGCAGGTGTGCAGCAGGAGGCCGCAGTGGTCAGTGGGCAGGTGTGCAGCGGGAGGCTGCAGTGGTCAGTGGGCAGGTGTGCAGCGGGAGGCTGCAGTGGTCAGTGGGCAGGTGTGCAGCGGGAGGCTGCAGTGGTCAGTGGGCAGGTGTGCAGCGGGAGGCTGCAGTGGTCAGTGGGCAGGTGTGCAGCGGGAGGCTGCAGTGGTCAGTGGGCAGGTGTGCAGCAGGAGGCTGCAGTGGTCAGTGGGCAGGTGTGCATCAGCAGGAGAGGTTGGTTCATTACAACACGGGGGACATGTGACGGGCATCGTCTCAGAGCTCCTTGTTTTCTAGGACACTTCATATTTTACTGCTCTGACTGAAATAGCAATAGAAACATAAAACCATCGGTCCGCTCGTTCGCCCTTCAGCCGCACAGAGAGACTCAAACCACCGTCTTCTGTTCAAAGCTGTCACTCAGGACACAGTCCTGTTCATCACGACGCACCATGCCGGCGTGCGAGGAAAGCGATAAAATCAAATGAGGCTGAAAAAGGCTCAATAAGTTTCAATATTCGCAAATGTCAATATGCCTTCACGGCTCTTCGGCAAGGTGTTAAATTGGACTTTTCTTTCTCTCCTGTCTCCGCAGATGGAAAGTGACACAAGGTGACAGCGAGGGAGGATAACAATGATGGAAGGCAGAGCGATTCGTCCCCAGCCGGAGCCACAGCATTCCTCTACCGCCGCTCTGCCGCACAGCGCCGCTCCCTGAAGGGCACGCCGGCTGTCACACACCGCCGGCGTGCACGACGACCCGGCTGCCTCTCTGTGCCAAGAGCTGGAACAGCCAACAGCTTGTCTCGCTGCATTCACAACTGAGCTTTTATTTGTGAAGTTCACGGCGCTAACAGCCGACTCCATAAGGGCCGATTACCGACTGAAGGGAATCCAAGGGGCAGGATGAAGGAGACAGCAGTGGTGGCGTGTTTGCTGGCTGAGCTGTCTCTGGCTGCTTTCGCTCTGGCCGCTCGTTGCCCCGCACTGTGTCGATGTGAGGACCGACCCTGGTTCTCGCCCAGCTCTGTTTACGCCGAGGCGGCCACCGTGGACTGTAACGACCTGGGCCTCTCGCTGCTGCCGGAGACGCTGCCCTCGGAAACACAGGTGCTGCTGCTGCAGACAAACAACATCGCTAAAGTGGAGGAAACGCTGGAATACTTGGCCAACATCACTGAAATCGACTTGTCTCAGAATAACATTTCGTCTGTGAGCGATGTTTGTCTGGGGTCTCTCCCCCGGCTGCTGGCACTCCACCTGGAGGAGAACTGGATCCAGGATCTGTCTGGCAGCTGCCTCGCTTCCTTGCCCAACCTGCAGGAGTTCTACATTAACCACAACCTGATTTTCTCCATCAACCCCGCAGCATTTCGGGGCCTGAGTCGGCTGCTGAGGCTCCATCTCAATTCCAATCGACTGACAAGCATCAACAGCCAGTGGTTCCAGCATCTGCCCAGCCTGGAGATGTTGATGTTGGGAGAAAACCCCGTCATTGAGCTGTCAGACATGAACTTCAAACCGCTGGCCAACCTCCGGAGCCTCGTGCTTGCCAAGATGAATTTGACTGAAATGCCGGACAATGCTCTCGATGGCCTGGAGAATTTGGAGAGCATCTCATTCTTTGACAACTTGCTCAGTCGAGTCCCACGAGCTGCGTTGACCAGAGTGCAGAATGTAAAGTTTCTGGATTTGAACAAGAACCCCATCGAGAGGATCCAGAGAGGCGACTTCATGGACATGATGCATCTCAAGGAGCTCGGCATCAACAGCATGCCGGAGCTGGTGTCCATCGACAGCTTTGCCCTGAACAACCTGCCGGAGCTGACCAAGGTCGAGGCCACCAACAATCCCCGGCTGTCCTACATCCACCCCAGAGCCTTCTACAAGCTCCCCAGGCTGGAGACTCTGATGCTGAACAGCAACGCCCTGAGCGCGCTGCACCGCCGCACCGTGGACGCGCTGCCCAGCCTGCGAGAGGTCAGCCTGCACAGCAACCCCATCTGTTGCGACTGCGTCATCCGCTGGGTCAACATGAACCG
Organism: Lycodopsis pacificus; assembly: GCA_028022725.1. NCBI lineage: Eukaryota > Metazoa > Chordata > Actinopteri > Perciformes > Zoarcidae > Lycodopsis > Lycodopsis pacificus. The sequence continues at coordinate 27,819,134 of CM051698.1, forward strand.
GACCGCCGTTCGGTTCATGGAGCCCGATTCCCTGTTGTGCGCGGAGCCTCCGGAGTACCAAGGCCAGCGCGTCCGACAGGTGCACTTCAGGGAGATGACGGAGATCTGCCTTCCTCTGATCTCGCCCGGCAGCCTCCCGGCTCGGGTCGACCTCAGCAGAGGGAGGTCCGTGTCGCTGCACTGCCGGGCCTTCGGAGAACCAGAGCCTGAGATCTTCTGGGTGACGCCGTCGGGCGACAGGATGCTGCCCGGGAGCGTGTCCGATAAGTACTACATGCACCCCGAGGGAACCTTTGACCTGTACGACGCCACGCAGCAGGAAGCAGGATCGTACACCTGCATCGCCCACAACCTGGTCGGGGCAGACCTCAAATCTGTGCTGGTCGCTGTGGACGGACACGCCGCCCGGCGCTCGGACCGACCTTTACAGGTGCACGTCACATCTGTCCAGTCGCGTTCCGTCAGAGTTTCCTGGGAGAGCACGGGGGGTTTGGTATCACAACTCAAATGGTCGATGTTAGCCCACGGCAGCAGCGACCTCTTGATGCCGTTCACAGCCAGGCTCCCCGCTGACGTCAAAGAGTACCACATCCAACGGCTGAAGCCCTCCACTTGCTACCGGGTCTGCGTTCAGGTCACTGGATACAGCAAGGACTGCGTCAATGTGACCACCAAGGAGGCAGCAGCGACCCCGGGAGGGACCGCCCGGAGCAGGGACGGCCTCGTGATGGCTTCCTGTGCTGTGCTGTTCATCGGGGTCGCCGTGGCGTGCTCCTTCATCTACACGTCTCTGACCAGCCGAGTGTTTTACAGGAAGCTGATAGCAGACCCGGCTGAGACGCTGCCGATTCCCAGCTCTCATTGCTCCTCCTCCTCCTCTTCTTCTTCTTCTTTCCTGGAATTGGGTGTGTCTGGGATGGAGGTGAGGGCCACTGGCATAGACTTACCGGATGACTCCATGTAAGAAATGTCCTCGTCTGTACGAGCACTTTGGGATTAAGCGAAGATGGAGAGTGACGGACGCTGGACAGAGTCATTGACGAGCCGTCTTTTCAAAGAAGGGACATCTTGCACTGGGACTGAAGCTGGGCGGCATCAGAGGAACATTCTCAAACATTGACATAACTGGTGAAAAGCAGAGACTACTTTGTGTTTAAACTGTCATTATAACAAGCTGAACCGGGCCGAGATCGTGACTGTAATCTACATGCTGGTCATTCGTGCAGTGCAACCAGAGCAGCACAGCAACTCTTCCGTCTTAAACACTTTGCTGAAGACGGCTTTGATGTCTGCAAAAAAAAGAAAAGAAAAAAAGCATTTTCTTTGCTGTGTTACATTAAAACGGTGCCGAGCGAAGATAGTTTATAAACAAGATATCGTTAGTCGAGTGTACAGTCGAGCCGACTATAACGGAAACAATTTTATGAACGAATACATTTTTCATTAAACCTGTGTGGTTATAACTACAATCTGTTCTTGTTCCATTTGGACATTATTTTACAACAAAACAACGAAACTCTTTGAAATGCAAAAGTGCTGATTTGTGTGGATGAATGTGTTTGTGTGCACCGCAACCCCGAACTGTGTGTGTGCACGTGTGTGTATGCGTGTGTACGTGTGTGTGTGTGTGTGTGTGTATGCGTGTGTATGTGTATGCGTGTGTACGTGTGTGTGTGTGTGTGTGTATGTGTGTGTATGTGTATGCGCGGGTACGTGTGTGTGCGTGTATGCGTGTCTGCGTGTGTGCGTGTGTGTCTGCGTGTGTGCGTGTGTACGTGCACGTGCGTGTGTGTGCGTGTGTACGTGCGTGTGCACGTGTGTGTGTGTGTGTGTGTGTGTGTGTGTGTGTGTGTGTGTGTGTGTGTGTGTGTGTGTGTGTGTGTGTGTGTGTAAAGAGCGAGGACATTGGCAAACGCATTGACTTTGAATTGCATTATATTCCCTTTCATTAAAAATCCAATATGGATTCCCAACACAAACCTCAGCGGCGGGTGATGAATCGGCGTCACGTGCAAACTGATGGGAGGCATTTATCAGCGTGACTCAGTCATAGATCAACCGAGTTTCAGCACCTTGGACAGGGCTTTCAGAGCGCGGCCATTTGTCACCGCCAACGGGAGCTAAAGTGTGAGCCATTAGAGGCGGCAACCCGAGCCGTCCTCTCTCCCCGGCGTGACCCTGGAGAGACAACGCCGCCGCCATCGCAGGGAACAGCTCAGCAACTATTGGGCTCGCTTGTTAAGCGCCTATATGGATGGGGGGGGGGGGGGGGGGGGGAGACAAATGGACCACAAAAACCAGGACAAAGTAGTTTCGGTCCCAAAAAGGACAGTGAACGAGCGGCCGACGCCTCACAGCGCCGATGTTGCTGTTACCAGGTAACCCCGGACCTGGAGTTCAGTAGAGAGTCCGCTGCCTCTACGCTGAAGAGCATTCTGGGTATTTAGGGGAGCGGCTGCGTGAGGAAAGGCAGGATTATATAAAAAAGGAGGTGACTTGTCGTTTTAGAGGCTTTTTCTTTCCTGCCTCACTTCTGCTTCTGGGTTCAACTGGTTCAAGGAATGAAACGTCGACGTGTAATCCTCCACACAACTAGATACAAACAGCAGAATCTCTGTTCAAACTCTGAAAAAAGAAAAGACGATACAAGAAAAAAGTCTCCTCCAAGAGAGTAATCGCTCACTGCTGAGGAGACACTGAGGGCGCGCACAATGTCGTGTAGATGCAGTGGGGGGGGGGGCAGGTTGAATTAAATCCACACGGTGAAATTGAAACCGGGACTGAAATCTGCCTCGTCAGGAAAACCAACAACGCGAAAGCTGCTCCAGGAGGTTCGGGGGTCATGGGAACGTTTTCTGGGCACCATGAATATCCAGTTTAACAGTTTTGGTGGGAAATCAGCTCGCAGATATTTTTTTAATTTCTAAATATGTTGGTCTGTGGTGCAAGTGAAAAGCTCATGTGTTGAAAATGTAAAGGTTCATCCTCTAGGGAGCATGAATGCGCTCTGATAATTCAATGGTAGTCTGCAGCTACAGCGAAGGTCAGCAAGTCACCAAATAAATCGGCGATCATGAAGCGGACCAACATCCCAGGTGTTCCTCCTTCGTGAGATTAACTCGCAACAGCATCATCTTGTTCTGGAACGAGGTCCATCTTTCAGAGCTTTCACACGACGAATGAAGACATCAACCAATCAGGTTGTGAATATATTCATAAAACAAATACACAGAGGCCCCGAAGTCTCAACCACAGACCGTAAAGGAGACGTAGTCATCATGACCTCATTGGTTTGTGGACTAACATTTTAATAATAATAATAATTTACCAGATGAACATCATGCTGCATTGAAGAAGACTTGAAACTAGAGATTGAGACATAAACTCATGTTTACAATGTTTACTGAGGGAATAAATCAAGAGAGAAGTAGAGTCATTTTCTATAGACTTCTATACAACCAGAGGAGTCGCCCCCTGGTGGACACTGGAGAGAATGCAGCTTTAACACATGAAGCTCTGACTTCACTCTTCAGAACCGGAGGTTGGCACCTGGTCCGAACCAAGAGGGCAAACTTTACCTTCACAAAGGCAGCGCAGACCAGATCCACTCCCTCTGTCCTTTCACAATAAAAGCCCTGGACCCCCGTTGTGTGAAGGCCTTGAGACTTATCAACAGCTGGTGGAGGTGTTTCAGTCAGGAGACCGACCGCACGATCTCTACGAGGATCACACCAGCAGCGCTAAAGACAAGCATCAGCGAGCACACCACTCACTGTAATCTGATGATCACATATATAACAGCTGTTTAGAGTAAACCCACATGTCAGAGACGTGTAAACGACCTGCAGAGGCCCGTCTCTCGTCGCTGTGACTCATCGAATTAACGTTACAATTATAAAGTCAAGCATTCTGTGCAGGAAGCCGGTGATATGCCCACCGCACAGCTCCACCCATCCCGAGCGGCGCAGTGAGTGAGAGGCTGTGTTATGAGGGATGAGGGTGGATGGTGATTATAAAGGCGGTGGGCGTCACATCGTGGGTCAGCGACAGCCAATCAGAGGTGGGCGCTGCTCCGCTGCAGACGGGATTAACTCACAGATGATGTTCCTCACAAAACAAACACGCCTGCTCATTAACACCGAGCACGACGAGCGAAGAGTTTACGATGAGCTGCATGACGATGATGATGATGATGAAGATGGCGATGGCGATGATGATGAAGATGACGATGATTGATGGCGATGATGATGCTGATGATGATGATGATGATGATGATGATGGCGATGATGATGATGGCGATGACGATGATGATGGCGATGATGATGATGATGATGGCGATGATGATGATGACGATGATGATGGCGATGATGATGATGGCGATGACGATGATGATGATGATGGCGATGATGATGATGGCGATGACGATGATGATGGCGATGATGATGATGGCGATGACGATGATGATGATGATGGCGATGATGATGATGGCGATGACGATGATGATGGCGATGATGATGGCGATGACGATGACGATGATGATGATGATGGCGATGATGATGATGGCGATGACGATGATGATGGCGATGATGATGGCGATGACGATGACGATGATGATGATGATGGCGATGATGATGATGGCGATGATGATGGCGATGATGATGATGGCGATGACGATGATGATGATGATGGCGATGATGATGATGGCGATGACGATGATGATGGCGATGATGATGATGGCGATGACGATGATGATGATGATGGCGATGATGATGATGGCGATGACGATGATGATGGCGATGATGATGGCGATGACGATGATGATGATGATGGCGATGATGATGATGGCGATGACGATGATGATGGCGATGATGATGGCGATGACGATGACGATGATGATGATGATGGCGATGATGATGATGGCGATGACGATGATGATGGCGATGACGAGCCACAAAGCCACAAAGCCGCGCAGCAGCGAGATGCTCTGTGGAGCTTCACGCACTGGACTGCCTCTCTGATCAGCCGCTGCTCGTTAAGGCTGTGACTCAATGAGCCGACCCAACGGGCTCTTCTGGAGCAGCAGGATCCGGACCCCCGAGGGACCGGATCCGCTTCACACGTCTGCCGCCGATGTGAGCGCGTCTTCGGCTCCTCGACGTCGTGGAACATGAACGCAGCCTCCTCGTGCTGCAGGACGGTTCCTCTCTCAGGACAACACAGGTGATGACCAGGCGGCGACGGACTCATCAAAGAAAGCCGAGCTTAACGAGCTTAACGAGCTCAACGAGCCCCGACTGCTCATTGGGTCCCAGCAGAGTCACACCTGTGGTCCTTTTATAATATACCGTTACATCACCGGTGTTTACCCGCCACAATCCCGCCTCTTTCATTTCCCGCTCATGATCCGTGAGAACAGGCCGACCGATGCCTCTGAAGTGGTCGTACCTCTCGTTACGCCGCTTCCTGCTCTTAAAGTTATGAATATATATACGTCCCATTCCTGCTGCACGTTAGCGGGCAAAATGAACTCGGCGGGAGAGCAAAACTATTTTCCTCATGAATTATTACCCCCATTACAAACATGAAGCTGCTCGCGGTGAAACGCAGAAGCACATTCATCCGGCTCTCCTGGTGCAGATGCTCCCGAGCCTCGGAGCTCATTATTCTCCCGCTCGTCAGACTAAAACAACAGCGCTGGCTTTGGGCGATCTTGGTTCCTGAGCTTTGTATTATTGTTTCAGAGTCGCAGATGGAGAGCGCTCGCTTCACCTCGGCTGGAGACAGAAGCAGGTCCAGAGTCCGCTGAGAGACGAGGCTGTGTCCAGCAGAGGAGCAGATGTGTCTTCGTTCTCCTTCGGCTCTGTCTCGGTTTGACTCGGGACGTCCTCACGGAGACACGCAGCCAATTCAGAGATTCAGCGTTTCAATCTCTGCAAATTCTTCCTTCGAGACGTGGAGCCTTGGATGAAGTGATGCCGGGACACGGAGGTGGAGCGGAGGAGCCGGGAATCAAGCTGCCGATCCTCTGGCTGAAGGACAACACGCTTTACCTCCAGGCCAGCTATTAGAATTGCGTAAGAGTGTGACTGACAGGTGCAGGTTAAAGCTGTGTGTTATGAATGCATCTCACGGAGAGGAATGAGCCTTCAGCCGCAGACGGTGATGTGTTGCGCTGCTTCCTGCCTCTGGAGTCCGTCTGTGTGCTGAAGAGATGTGACCTCTGATACCCATCTCCGTCATCGTCTCCGCCTCCATTCAAAGCGCCTTCAGGAACATCAGATAACCGTCACAATTACCTCTGACCATCGAAGGTTCAGAGCGGCCTCGACGCTGCAGGTCAGCGAGGTGAGAACACAACGCTTCACTGGAGGCAGAGGAAGCACATGGACAACTACGTCTCGTCTTCTGCTGCCAACCTCCTGAGCAATGTCTTCTCTAACGTCAAAGCACAAGCACAACACAGCGATGACGTGATCAGATCTGTTAGCGGACCTTCTGACAGACACCGGAACCTCCAGAAGCCCGTCAGCAGAGCGCTGATGGTGTCTGATGTCCTGATCAAAGCCTCCGGTGCTGATGGACCTCGTGGGGATGAAAGCTTCCTGTTTGAACATCACAGTCTGATCTCCTCTGGAGAACTCGGACTCTCACAACCTCACAACCATTCTGATCTCTGTGTGCCGGCTGAGCCAGAACATCAGAATCATCTCAAATAAAAGAACAAGTCAAGCTGCTAAAACAACCAGCAGAGAATATCAAAGAGGACGTCACATGTCATTCTGAGGTTGAGACGGCATTATTGATCTGCAGCATTCAAAGCGGTCTGAGACCTCCTGACGACACTTCAGACCCCCTGAACGACCATAGAGCAGGGGATGCTTTAGGGCGGGGCTACACTGATTGACAGGTCTCTACCAGAGACGTGTACGCCGTCTCTACGTCACTCAGTCCCGATATGGTCACTTCCTGTTCACTGGTTGCAAATAAACCAAGATGGCGACGGCCGTATTCCAAGATGGCCGAACTCTCGGCTTCAAAACATCAGTCCACAAACCGATGAGACGTCACGACGCCTACGTCCTCTACAGTCTACGAGTCACCACGGCTGCTAGTCTTCAATGATCTTATAACAGCTGTAGAGTCTCACACCTCAGACAGGACGTTACAGACAAAGTCCACAGAAGCGGTTCTGGTCCAGTTGGTCCTTCAGCAGACTGAGTCTCGTTGATCTGAGTCGTGTTTCATTGATCAGCACCTCATGAGGAACACAGACAGCGTGTGCTCCTCTGGGCCGACCATGCTGCAAAGCATTATGGGTCAGCAACCTGTGTGAGTGTGAGCGTCAGCCCGTGCATGTTCTCTCACTGTAGTGTGTGTGTGTGTAGGTGTGTGTGTGTGGGTGTGTGTAGGTGTGTGTGTGTGTGTGTAGGTGTGTGTGTGTGTGTGTAGGTGTGTGTGTGTGTGTGTAGGTGTGTGTGTGTGTGTGGGTGTGTGTAGGTGTGTGTGTGTGTGTGTAGGTGTGTGTGTGTGCGTGTAGGTGTGTGTGTGTAGGTGTGTGTAGGTGTGTGTGTGTGTGTGGGTGTGTGTAGGCGTGTGTGTGTGTGTGTAGGTGTGTGTGTGTGTGTAGGTGTGTGTGTGTGCGTGTAGGTGTGTGTGTGTAGGTGTGTGTGTGTGTGTGTGTGTGTGGGTGTGTGTAGGTGTGTGTGTGTGTGTAGGTGTGTGTGTGTGCGTGTAGGTGTGTGTGTAGGTGTGTGTGTGTGCGTGTAGGTGTGTGTGTAGGTGTGTGTGTGTGTAGGTGTGTGTGTGTGTGTAGGTGTGTGTGTGTGTGTGTAGGTGTGTGTGTGTGTAGGTGTGTGTGTGTGTGTAGGTGTGTGTGTGTGTGTGTGTAGGTGTGTGTGTGTGTGTAGGTGTGTGTGTGTGTGTAGGTGTGTGTGGGTGTGTGTGTGTGTAGGTGTGTGTGTAGGTGTGTGTGTGTAGGTGTGTGTGTGTGTAGGTGTGTGTGTGTGTGTAGGTGTGTGTGTTGTGTAGGTGTATGTGTAGGTGTGTGTGTAGAGGTGTATGTGTGTGCGTCTGTGTGTAGGTGTGTGTGTAGGTGTGTATAAGTGTATGTAGAGGTGTATGTGTGTGCGTGTGTGTCTGTGTGTAGGTGTGTGTGTAGGTGTGTATAGGTGAATGTGTGTGTGTGTGTCTGTGTGTGTGTGTAGGTGTGTGTAATGGTTTTGTGGACTCTCTTATTGGGAGGAGTTGCCACGGCAACGGCGGAGTCCAAGGCTGCTTCTATTGTGCTGCCCACATCTGTGTGTGTCTGTGATAGAACTAATAGAACTAAATATATTTAGTTCTATTTTGAAGTCTAACTGTAATTTCTTTATTTTTTCACGTGTTTGTTTAAATCTTTGAATCTGTCGTCAGCTGAAAACATTGCAATTCAAAAATGTGATATCAGCAGACGCAGTTTTTCTCTCTCTCTCTCTCTCTCTCTCTCTCTGTGTACTCTTTAAACAGAGCTGTCCATCGTGAGTCAGCGTTACGTCCGTCTTAATATTGACTCATCTGACTTCTACAACCAGAGATCTGCTGTCTGATGCTCGATTGTTTCAAACGGACCAAGAGGAAGCAGAGCTGCAAAAGATGAGAGGCTGTCCTGTGACGTATTGATTCTTTCAGCTTCTGTTGTTCAGCTCAAATCTATTCTTCTTTTCACCAACATCAGAGGCTGGACGCTCCACAGAGCTCACAACATGAAATACCGTTTCACTGCATGCACAGAGAAGAAGAAGGACTTTACTCCTTCTGATCATCTTGTCTGGAGGAGGACACCTCTGGTGATATCCTGAGCTGCATCTCACTGATCCGTGATTATTATCATTATTATTATTGTTATTATTATTATTTCAATAGAAAGCTGAAATACCTCTGAGTCACATGTGAGACCAGCGGCTCTCAGGTCTGCACATCGTGCTTCTTTGTGTGTGCGTGTGTGCGTGCGTGCGTGCGTGCGTGCGTGCGTGCGTGCGTGCGTGCGTGTGCGTGCGCGCGTGTGCGTGCGTGCGTGTGCGTGTGGTATCATGTCATGGTGGAGGAGCTGCAGAGCGTCGCTGACTCACAACACACGAGCAGAGAAACGTTATGTTTCCATCCAACGACGACACAAATGTCTTCTCTTAGGAACGCTGAAGAACATGCGTGTGTTCCCCGTCAGATGGAGCCGTGTGAAGGTGCGACTGTGTGAACGCGTGAAGGTCTGAAGGTGTGAACGTGTGAACGCGTGAAGGTGTGAACGCGTGAAGGCGTGAACGCGTGAAGGCGTGAACGCGTGAAGGCGTGAACGTGTGAACGTGTGAAGGCGTGAAGGTGTGAACGTGTGAAGGTGTGAACGTGTGAAGGCGTGAACGTGTGAACGTGTGAAGGTGTGAAGGCGTGAACGTGTGAACGCGTGAAGGTGTGAACGCGTGAAGGCGTGAAGGTGTGAAGGCGTGAAGGTGTGAAGGTGTGAACGCGTGAAGGTGTGAACGTGTGAAGGCGTGAAGGCGTGAAGGTGTGAAGGCGTGAAGGTGTGAAGGTGTGAACGCGTGAAGGTGTGAACGTGTGAAGGCGTGAAGGTGTGAACGTGTGAACGCGTGAACGTGTGAAGGCGTGAACGTGTGAAGGCGTGAACGCGTGAAGGTGTGAACGTGTGAAGGTGTGAACGCGTGAAGGTGTGAACGCGTGAAGGTGTGAACGTGTGAACGTGTGAAGGCGTGAACGTGTGAAGGTGTGAACGTGTGAAGGTGTGAACGTGTGAAGGCGTGAAGGTGTGAAGGCGTGAACGTGTGAAGGTGTGAACGTGTGAAGGTGTGAACGCGTGAACGCGTGAACGTGTGAAGGGGTGAACGCGTGAAGGTGTGAACGCGTGAACGTGTGAAGGTGTGAACGTGTGAAGGCGTGAAGGTGTGAAGGCGTGAACGTGTGAAGGTGTGAAGGTGTGAACGTGTGAAGGTGTGAACGTGTGAAGGCGTGAAGGTGTGAAGGCGTGAACGTGTGAAGGTGTGAACGTGTGAAGGTGTGAACGCGTGAACGCGTGAACGTGTGAAGGGGTGAACGCGTGAAGGTGTGAACGTGTGAACGTGTGAAGGTGTGAACGTGTGAAGGCGTGAAGGTGTGAAGGCGTGAACGTGTGAACGTGTGAAGGTGTGAACGCGTGAACGTGTGAAGGGGTGAACGCGTGAAGGTGTGAACGTGTGAACGTGTGAAGGTGTGAACGCGTGAAGGTGTGAAGGTGTGAAGGTGTGAACGTGTGAAGGCGTGAACGTGTGAAGGTCACATCATGAAGCAGTCCTCTGAGTCGGCTCCACACCTCAGGACAGTGACGTCAGTGTGAATGAATGAGCGTGTTCTCATGTTTCAGAGATCACTTTCTACCTTTCCTCCCGACTCAGCCGAGAGGACTCACTCTGCTTTATTTCAGGCGTTCCAGGCTTTCATCCCCGCTGTCCGACCTTCAGCACAGAGGACGATCGTCCCGCCCGGCTGCTGGTGCTTTGTGGGGATCGAGTTCTTGATTGCGTCTGAATGTGCGAGCTCTCAGAGGCGAGCGTCTTTTGGTTCATTTGACTCCTGTGAGGATCCAAAGCAACCAGCTCGTTTCTGCTCACTGTGTTTTTACGAGGCGCTGACTTTCAGCCAAAAGGAGCACAAAGTAAAGCAGAAGTAGAATCTCTGCGCTTTACTGTCCTTTGTGCGGAGCAGTGGGCTGCAGGCTGCAGGTTGCAGGCTGCAGGCTGCAGGTTGCAGGTTGCAGGCTGCAGGTTGCAGGCTGCAGGCTGCAGGCTGCAGGCTGCAGGTTGCAGGCTGCAGGTTGCAGGCTGCAGGCTGCAGGTTGCAGGTTGCAGGCTGCAGGCTGCAGGTTGCAGGTTGCAGGTTGCAGGTTGCAGGCTGCAGGTTGCAGGTTGCAGGCTGCAGGTTGCAGGCTGCAGGCTGCAGGTTGCAGGCTGCAGGCTGCAGGTTGCAGGTTGCAGGCTGCAGGTTGCAGGCTGCAGGTTGCAGGTTGCAGGCTGCAGGTTGCAGGTTGCAGGCTGCAGGTTGCAGGTTGCGTTGCGTGGTCAAGCGGTATTGTGCGTGAAGCCTAACTTCCTCTGAAGATGCAGGTTTATTTCTAGAGGTCGATCTCGGTGCTGAAGGACGATTAGTGCAGATATTGACGGGTTCTCAGGTTATTCATACACTAATGAAAACATACTTCATAATATATAGATTAATACTTCAGCCAATAGATCCCCTTAATGCAGCACACCGGCCCTTTAAGTGTCTCATTATTCTATAACAGTAGAACTGGATTATTGTCACTGATACGTGAATATGTAACATTAATGTTCGAGTTAATAGAATGATATCAATATAAAAGGAAGTTAAATAGAAAAGGTGCATAAACATAGATGAAAGTGAAATGTTGCTGATACTTTGGGCTTTAAAATACACACGTCATGCCGATGATGACACATACAAACATGAGATGGTTGCGTTCATGTTGCAGCGTGTGAATCGTCCAGAGAAGAGAGATGAACAACCTCTGCTGCTGCGTGTGAATCTCAAAAGACTCGTTCCTGAAGTCTGTCCGTCACATTCTCAAGCTTCATAGTCACGGCTTCTTTGTATTTCCCAAATGTCCTCGTTTTTAAGGTTTTGTTTAAGATTCGGTTTGATTCTCGTTGTGCTGTCCAGCTCTTTGCCTGTAACTATTTGTTGTTGCGGCCGAGGAACATCCCGGTAAAATGAAGGTTTTATGAAACTGTCCTCACAGAATACTGCATATGAAACTAAATGTATCAATTTAAGTGTAAATATCGAGCGATCTTCTGAGGAACCGTGTTTAACGTGAACAGAGCAACGCGTGATCAATGCTACGGATTAATTCTGCATCCAACACGATGTCCACACCTCACAGGTGGCACGTTCTACGACTGCATTCAGACGCCGCTACACAGAAGATGTGCTTCATAACGCTTTTAATCGTCTGCGCTGCTCCAACATGGCGGCACACTATTTGTAGCCTCAGGCGACTTCTCTCCAGGCGTCATCACCGCAGACACATGTTGTCGTGTGTTAATATCCCAACACGGCGTCATGGCACACCAGCTTCTGATGCATGGCTGATGATGAGGAGGCAGGATGAAGTAATGCGACATGATGACCGCCATCCTGCTGCCCTCCATCACAGCCGGGACGTCACGGCGCAGATCAAGAGCTCTCCAGGATTACAGAGCAGACTTAAAGGAGTCACATCTAGATTCCGTGGGAACAGAAATATAAGATCGAACATCAACTAATTACAAGTTCCTTGGTTTTCTCTGACATGCAGCCAAGAGGCAACCTCGGCTTCTGCAGAGAGAAGCCAGAGCTTCAAGTGTTAGAGCTGCATTCTCTCTAGCGTCCACCAGGGGGCGCCTCCTCCGGTTCTATAGAAGTCTATGAGAACATGACGCTACTTGGCGTTGTGTTTATTCGCGTCACCGTTCCTCCGTAGACGCTTCAGCCATCACGGCTGAAATAAGCGGCAGCGCTGCTTTGTCACGTATCACAGCATCACAACATCATCCGGAGTCGCTCGAGCTGGAATCAATGCATCTAACAAAGCACACGTGGTGCGGTTCACTGCAGCTGAATGAACCCAAATAAACGATTTCACTGTGATTCAACTGCAACAAACTGTAAAAACTTGTAAAAAGTCTGAATTCATGTTTTGTTTGTTTTCTCCACAAGACGACAAAACTGTCTGTCCACACAGCGTGAACACAAGGCCACAGCATAAAACCACCGATATGCTGTGTGCTGCTGTCCACTGGAGAGATGGAAAGAGCGGGGAAGACGGAGAGACAGTGTGTGTGTGTGTGTGTGTGTGTGTGTGTGTGTGTGTGTGTGTGTGTGTGTGTGTGTGTGTGTGTGTGTGTGTGTGTGTGTATATGGGGGGGGGGGGAATTAAAGCCTCTGGCTGCTCGTTTGTCCTTTACGTGGCCCCGTCCTTCATCGCCGGAGCGAGGGGCCCCCGGACGCTGGAGGGCCGCGTGATGTTTTCACAAGATGAATCGTTACCGAAAACAACTGACCCCGCCTCTCTCGCTTGTTACCATGACAACCGGTCTGTTACAAAACTACTCCTCCTCGAGTGTTTGCGCGCGCACGCACGCACGCACGCACGCACGCACGCACGCACGCACGCACGCACGCACGCACGCACGCACGCACGCACGCACGCACGCACGCACGCACGCACGCACGCACGCACGCACGCACGCACGCACGCACGCACGCACACACACACACACACACACACACACACACACACACACACACACAGCTGCAAAATATGTTGTTTTGTTGTGAAAGGAAAAACTCAGCGTAGCCTCAAACAACGCTTCGTATCATATCTTCCATAAACGTTCTCCCCAAGTGTCAATGTCGGCTGGCTACATGCAGTCCTTTCAAAATAAACTTCCATCTTCACAGGAAACTCATTTAGCTTCAGACAACAAAACTATTGAGTTCGGTTTAGGAAAAGATGGTGAAATACGAAATGAATGAATAACCACAGAAGTGGCGTTACAGGACAATCACCGCTGACTTCTCGTTTCACACGGAGGAGAAGAACGGCGGACGTGCAAGAGTTCACATTACAAAGTAAAAGTATGAAGACTTGCTGGACACAAAACAATAGCTTCAAATGTCCAGATAATTACAACCATTTACAGCTGCAGGATAAAACCACTGAAGACCTCCAGAGAGGCCAGCAGAGGGGCCGGAGAGACCTGAACCTGAGCCAGAGAGAGACCGGAGCAGAACCACAGCTTCCTGCTCTGGTTCCAGCTGCTGCACTGAAGCTCACTGACCTATAGCAACGTCTTCAGACTCGTCCTGCTGGAGAATGACCTCACTGACCTATAGCAACGTCTTCAGACTCGTCCTGCTGGAGAATGACCTCACTGACCTATAGCAATGTCTTCAGACTCGTCCCGTCTGTGTTTGTCTTGTAAACTCTGCTTCTCCTGCAGACACTCTGCCGATAGAGAGAGATGTTCTGAGATCACTGTTGGGGGTCTCTGGTCCTGGATCCGGTCCTCAGAGACCCGACTCTCTGGAGTGATGAACAGAAGCCTCATATTCTGTTATCTGAGCTGGCCGGCGAGGGGGAGTTTGGAGGCGATGCGCCGCTTAAACGATGAAATATGATGGGTTGCCTGAGGCTGGTCCCCCCCCACAGCCCCCCCCCCCTCTTAAACATGACAAATGACAAAGGCACACCAAGGGCAGCTGTGTTGGTAACAGGAGCGCCGCGAGCATCAGCCGAGGAATTATCCCCCCCGCTAATCTCCAAACGGGAAGCCGGAGCCTGGATGCACATTTATATTCCACCTACGCCGTCAAACCTCAACTCAAACCAGTGACTGTGCTGCCTCTACAGAAACAACACGTATCGATGCAGCTGTCAGAGCACACGCAGAACCCCAGCTGCTGCTTATTAGAGCACACGGAGAACCCCGGCTGCTGCTTATTAGAGCACACGCAGAACCCCGGCTGCTGCTTATTAGAGCACACGCAGAACCCCGGCTGCTGCTTATTAGAGCACACGCAGAACCCCGGCTGCTGCTTATTAGAGCACACGGCGAACCCCGGCTGCTGGTTATTAGAGCACACGGAGAACCCCGGCTGCTGCTTATTAGAGCACACGGAGAACCCCGGCTGCTGCTTATTAGAGCACACGGAGAACCCCGGCTGCTGCTTATTACAGCACACGGAGAACCCCGGCTGCTGCTTATTAGAGCACACGGAGAACCCCGGCTGCTGGTTATTAGAGCACACGGCGAACCCCGGCTGCTGGTTATTAGAGCACACGGAGAACCCCGGCTGCTGGTTATTAGAGCACACGGAGAACCCCGGCTGCTGCTTATTAGAGCACACGGAGAACCCCGGCTGCTGCTTATTAGAGCACACGGAGAACCCCGGCTGCTGCTTATTAGAGCACACGGAGAACCCCGGCTGCTGCTTATTAGAGCACACGGAGAACCCCGGCTGCTGCTTATTAGAGCACACGGAGAACCCCGGCTGCTGCTTATTAGAGCACACGGAGAACCCCGGCTGCTGCTTATTAGAGCACACGGAGAACCCCGGCTGCTGCTTATTAGAGCACACGGAGAACCCCGGCTGCTGCTTATTAGAGCACACGGAGAACCCAGGCTGCTGCTTATTAGAGCACACGGAGAACCCCGGCTGCTGCTTATTAGAGCACACGGAGAACCCCGGCTGCTGCTTATTAGAGCACACGGAGAACCCCGGCTGCTGCTTATTAGAGCACACGGAGAACCCCGGCTGCTGGTTATTAGAGCACACGGAGAACCCCGGCTGCTGCTTATTAGAGCACACGGAGAACCCCGGCTGCTGCTTATTAGAGCACACGGAGAACCCCGGCTGCTGCTTATTAGAGCACACGGAGAACCCCAGCTGCTGGTTATTAAACTCTCAGAGTGAAGCCTTCATGACGGATGTCGGCCGGTCAGAGAGGTGACAGAATGAGGAGGAGCTGTGAGCTTTAAGAGCATCAAGTCCTCAGCGTGTCGGCACTTTAATGGCTTCATAACAGAGTTACAACCCACTGGTGACGCAAAGCATGCTGGGAGCTCGGGGTCCAGAGGAACGACTCCCAGCAGCAGACTTCCAGCTCGGCACCAAACGTGGACTTCAACCCGTTTACACGTTCAGAGGTTACTGACGCTGTCTGGGTTCTCAGGCTCAAGGGCACCGCGGCAGCAGGAGTTCGACACCTTTTAATACAAAAGTTTGTTCGGTCGTTCATGCTTTGGCCTCAGAGAGAAGTCATTCATCTGCATGAATAATAATAACAACAACTTTTACATCCATCCACGGTAGACAGCCGGCGTGAGATTCATCAATGAATTCATGTAGAAATGATGCAACAGTGCATGAAGACTTCCTGCTCATGATGCTGGTGATTTATTCATATAAAGGAAAGATTGAGTGTAGAAGACACAAGAGGTGTTTCAAGTATTGCTGCCGTATGAAGTTTCATGTGTTCTGCACAAATGCAGTATTTGTGTTGTATAATTGGTTGAACATACAAATCCACACTGAATGAAGACACCTGGTGTGATTTCACACTTGTGTTCTGTGAGGGAAGCGAGTCACTCACATGACGGAGACGATGTCGCCTCGGTGGACCTCGTGGTTCCTCACGCTCCAACGGTTCAGCAGCACCACGTCACAATCGGACCCCCCCTCCGGGTTCAGGACGGGCTGCAGGCACAATAACACGTCCATATCAATCAGTTCACAGAAACACACTCACTGTACAGCAGACATCCCCCGAGCAGAGCCGGAGTAAAGAGTCACCAGGTGGTGAGTCGTGTAACGGACGACACCGTCCAGAAACACTTTGCTCTGAACACACAGATGCTCCGGTAGGTCTGTCTGAAACTGTGTTAGCCAACCATCAAACACGGAGGAGGCGCGGTCAACAAGTGTTAATGAACGTCAAAAAGGACACAAACTCCAGAATGGTCTCTGCTGTCGCTGTACACTGGACCAGCGTTCATCAGATCAACGGTCCAGCAGCTCCGGACAGCAGGCTGAGCCCACAGCAGGCTCGCTCAGCGGCAGGCCTGGAGGTTCGTTTGTTGAATGGATTTTAGAGATGATGAAATTCTGTTAATGTTACATGAAAAATAGAGATTTGAACTGTTACGTTAGAAAACCTTGAACAACAATGCAGCAGGTAACTCCACCCATTCCTGCTGCTCCCTCCAGCCGTGAATCATCAAACGGCCTTAACGAGCTCTCATGCTTGTTGAAGTTGAAGTTGCTGATTGATGGTAAAATGCTGCACATGGCACCTTCAGGGACATATTTCTCCCCAAAAACAGAGAAGAGTTTCAGGATGAAACTCCACGCGACCATGTGAGCTAGCAGCAGTGATGCCAGGGGAGGAACACCACCTCTGTATGATGGAGGCTGCTCACTGCTGCAGTTAGCCAGCTGTAGATCATTATGGTGAAAATAACTTTCAGATTTTTTGTCAATTCATGTTTCCGTGATGTAAATCTTGCCTTTAAAAATGTACAAACAGAAGTCCAAAGTGCATACAGAACATATGATCATTTTAATAGGAAATGATTTGGTTTAAGAATAATTTCCTCGTGTCCAGGCAGCCGCTGGATTCACTTCATTTCAATGTCATCACATAATCAACTGGCAGAGCCTGCAGACTTGCTTCTGATAGGTAATCCATGAGTGGATCATTTTCTAATCAAAGCTCTGTAATCAACTCGTGAGCAGAGACGTTCTCTCCCTGGTGCTGAGTTCAAGGGCTCTCCGTCGTTTGAGCTGTCAGAGGCAGCTGCTCTTCAGTTCATCACAGCGCTCACACCTCAGCTGCTGCCTTGTAAGATGAGAAATAAAGTTCATAAATGAACTGAATTTTAGAAAATGTTTTGTAGAGAAGTATCAGCATTATCAACATACCTGTAAGAACAGGATGTAGTCACCCATTAGGATGTGGACTACCGCGTTGAAGCCTTGGGTTTGGTATTTTGGCCGTCGCCATCTTGGTTTTTGGGAGCCAGAAATGAGCAATCAGCGTGTAGCCCCGCCCTAAAGCATCCCCTGCTTTATGGTCTGTGTGACTCTAAATGGACCATCATGTACTAAATGAACATCATGCTGTGTTGAAGAAGACTTGAAACTAGAGATTGAGACATAAACTCATGTTTACAATGTTTACTGAGGGAATAAATCAAGAGAGAAGTAGAGTCATTTTCTATAGACTTCTATACAACCAGAGGAGTCGCCCCCTGGTGGACACCAGAGAGAATGCAGCTTCAACACATGAAGCTTCAGCTTCACTCTTCAGACCTGGAGGTTGCAGCTTATTGGCCAACATGTTGGACAAAGTGGTGCAAGAAAAGTCCGTTTGAAGTCCTTTGGAAAGTGTCTCCGTTTAATAGTTTGTCCCTCAGAGAGGATGTTTATTCTCAAACGTAAAATGTCCAAAATGTTTTTTTTTATGTTCATATTTAAAATGTCAATATCTATAAATTAAGTATTGGTCAGCCTCAAATATTCACCATATAAATGATTTCGTGTGATTCCAGAAGAGTGAAACACCAGAAGAGTGAAACACGAGAAGAGTGAGACACCAGAAGAGTGAGACACCAGAAGAGTGAAACACCAGAAGAGTGAAACACCAGAAGAGTGAGACACCAGAAGAGTGAGACACCAGAAGAGTGAGACACCAGAAGAGTGAGACACGAGAAGAGTGAAACACCAGAAGAGTGAAACACCAGAAGAGTGAAACACCAGAAGAGTGAGACACCAGAAGAGTGAAACACCAGAAGAGTGAGACACCAGAAGAGTGAAACACGAGAAGAGTGAGACACCAGAAGAGTGAAACACCAGAAGAGTGAGACACGAGAAGAGTGAAACACCAGAAGAGTGAGACACCAGAAGAGTGAGACACGAGAAGAGTGAAACACCAGAAGAGTGAGACACCAGAAGAGTGAGACACCAGAAGAGTGAAACACCAGAAGAGTGAAACACCAGAAGAGTGAAACACCAGAAGAGTGAGACACCAGAAGAGTGAAACACCAGAAGAGTGAAACACCAGAAGAGTGAAACACCAGAAGAGTGAGACACCAGAAGAGTGAGACACCAGAAGAGTGAGACACCAGAAGAGTGAAACACCAGAAGAGTGAAACACCAGAAGAGTGAGACACCAGAAGAGTGAAACACCAGAAGAGTGAGACACCAGAAGAGTGAGACACCAGAAGAGTGAAACACCAGAAGAGTGAAACACCAGAAGAGTGAAACACCAGAAGAGTGAAACACCAGAAGAGTGAAACACCAGAAGAGTGAAACACCAGAAGAGTGAAACACCAGAAGAGTGAAACACCAGAAGAGTGAGACACCAGAAGAGTGAGACACCAGAAGAGTGAAACACCAGAAGAGTGAAACACCAGAAGAGTGAGACACCAGAAGAGTGAAACACCAGAAGAGTGAGACACGAGAAGAGTGAAACACCAGAAGAGTGAGACACGAGAAGAGTGAAACACCAGAAGAGTGAGACACGAGAAGAGTGAAACACCAGAAGAGTGAAACACCAGAAGAGTGAGACACGAGAAGAGTGAAACACCAGAAGAGTGAGACACGAGAAGAGTGAAACACCAGAAGAGTGAGACACGAGAAGAGTGAAACACCAGAAGAGTGAGACACGAGAAGAGTGAAACACCAGAAGAGTGAGACACGAGAAGAGTGAAACACCAGAAGAGTGAGACACGAGAAGAGTGAAACACCAGAAGAGTGAGACACCAGAAGAGTGAAACACCAGAAGAGTGAGACACCAGAAGAGTGAAACACCAGAAGAGTGAAACACCAGAAGAGTGAAACACCAGAAGAGTGAGACACCAGAAGAGTGAAACACCAGAAGAGTGAAACACCAGAAGAGTGAGACACCAGAAGAGTGAAACACCAGAAGAGTGAGACACGAGAAGAGTGAAACACCAGAAGAGTGAGACACGAGAAGAGTGAGACACGAGAAGAGTGAAACACCAGAAGAGTGAAACACCAGAAGAGTGAAACACTAGAAGAGTGAAACACCAGAAGAGTGAGACACTAGAAGAGTGAGACACCAGAAGAGTGAAACACCAGAAGAGTGAAACACCAGAAGAGTGAGACACCAGAAGAGTGAAACACCAGAAGAGTGAAACACCAGAAGAGTGAAACACCAGAAGAGTGAGACACGAGAAGAGTGAGACACGAGAAGAGTGAGACACCAGAAGAGTGAAACACCAGAAGAGTGAAACACCAGAAGAGTGAAACACCAGAAGAGTGAAACACCAGAAGAGTGAAACACCAGAAGAGTGAAACACCAGAAGAGTGAAACACCAGAAGAGTGAAACACTAGAAGAGTGAAACACCAGAAGAGTGAAACACTAGAAGAGTGAGACACCAGAAGAGTGAAACACCAGAAGAGTGAAACACCAGAAGAGTGAGACACCAGAAGAGTGAAACACCAGAAGAGTGAAACACCAGAAGAGTGAAACACTAGAAGAGTGAGACACCAGAAGAGTGAAACACCAGAAGAGTGAAACACCAGAAGAGTGAAACACCAGAAGAGTGAAACACCAGAAGAGTGAAACACTAGAAGAGTGAGACACCAGAAGAGTGAGACACCAGAAGAGTGAAACACCAGAAGAGTGAAACACCAGAAGAGTGAGACACGAGAAGAGTGAAACACCAGAAGAGTGAAACACCAGAAGAGTGAAACACCAGAAGAGTGAAACACCAGAAGAGTGAAACACTAGAAGAGTGAGACACCAGAAGAGTGAGACACCAGAAGAGTGAGACACCAGAAGAGTGAAACACCAGAAGAGTGAGACACGAGAAGAGTGAGACACCAGAAGAGTGAAACACCAGAAGAGTGAAACACCAGAAGAGTGAGACACCAGAAGAGTGAAACACCAGAAGAGTTTTTTACTCTCTTAATGTCTAATCTTCTTGTAATTACTCAAATGTTTTCACGTTATTGTTCTATCAAGCTGCAGAGACTTCCGGTGGAAAAGAGCACATTCTATTAAACCTGCTCAGCAGCGTTACATCTCCCCTCATTTTGAATAAGATGAATGACATCCGTGCATTGTCCACATGAAGACACACAACATAAAACCTCTTTGGACTTTTACAGCAGAACAGTCAGGATCAGCAGATCTTTCACCCGGCGTGCCGACAGACGGCATTGTGGGAATATTACAGACGAGATGGCGGCCGGCAGCAGACAACCCGCCGCCGCTGTCGGGGTCGTCGTGTGTGTTCAGCTTTTTGAATAACAGCAACATATTATTCAGACGGAGAACAAAGAGCTGAGGTGTTTCTATGAGTCTGAAATATCGTGAAAAACATCTGGTTTAGTCAACACGTCTCCTGCATTCAAACAGTGTTTGTCATTTCATGAATGATTTTTAGATCTCAAACTCTTCTCAGAGGTCGGCGTCGTGACCCCGACACACGCCGCTCCATGAACATCCACCAACAACCAAAAGAGGCGACACGCTGCATGCATAATGTATAACACGCCCCGTATAACAGGCCGCACGACAGGAAACCAACTCGGTCAAAACCCAACAGGCACTTGTTTATTTATTGATCGATTGTTTTTTTACATCTGTGCCTCTCAATGAGGAAGCTGTTTCCCGTCTGGAGGAGAGTAGAAGCAGGCCATGCATGGAGAGCTGCTTCTTCTCCAACGTTACCGGCTCCGTGTCCTCAGACTGTTATTTACTTATTTATTACTTCTGTCTCCGTATTTCTAATATGCAGTCAAGTCCAGTCAATGTTGTTTATATCGATCAATATCACAAATTGAACTCGAGGGGCTTTAGAGTCTGCACAGGCGACGACACCCTGATGTTTTGACTCTAAACTACATCACTAACAACAGCACTGCCTTAAAACGATGACTCATTTCATTAATGAAATAAAAGAATACAACAACCACAGCAGAGTATTGATATCACAGGTATTTATAGGTTTCTATTATAATGTGACGATAGGTTTTCTTGTTTTTAGTAGTTTGAAATAGTCATCATGCTCAATAATCTTTATCGATGGAACACTTCTCAAACAAGAGATGTGGCAACAAACAAAAGAAAATGTAAAATCTCGTTGTTGGATTTAAGGAGATTTATTGGAGTATTACATTCATAATATGTTGTCATTAGTGTCAGCTGAATAATAAAAGTAGTTCGTTAGCTTGGAATGAGCGGTTTATATGTAAAGAGGGAGCTGGAGGCGGAGTCCGCCATGTTTCTACAGTAGCCCAGAACAGACAAACCAAACTGGCTCGAGAGACTTTCATGATTTATCGTCGCCTGTAGGCCACCGTAGTTCTCCGACACACTTGAAAAGAGAGGAGTGAGTGGCGGGTTTTCAGGTAGTTGCAATCTACAACCTCACCACTAGATGGCACTAAATCCTACACACTGCTCCTTCAAACAAGGGCGCAAAGACCATAAAATGAAACACGGAACCACCAAGATGGCCGTTTGGGTTGCAGTTTCAGTTTTTAGAACCATAACTTACACCACTATTATTAACATTATTGAGATATTGGTTTTACTGCTAAAACAATCACACATATTATAGTATTTGAGGTGTTTCCTTCCGAATCTCTTTCTCTAGGGGGTTAAAACCGTCTGAGGCAGAAGCCATTCATCTATGTTCTTAATGGTTTCACATATAAGTTCAAGCAGATTCAAACACAGCGATTAAAAAAAGATCAGACATGGACTCTCGGATGTGCTTTTCAGCTGCTTCTTCTTCTCTCTCTGCCTCTCTTTACTCCAACAATCCAACAAGTGGTCCGGATGCCGTGACCTCTGACCTCGTTAATAGTAGTTCATGAAGTGGACGTGTTGCGACGTCTCACCTGCATCGACGCTCCCTCCACTCGCGCCACGTAGGCGAACCGATCCAGGACGGTGACCGTGACGGGAACGGCGACGAAGAAGCCGCTAACGAACGCCCGCAGGTAGCGCCGGCCAGCCGTCGCCTGCTGAGCCATCACCTGCAACAGGAAGCAACGGCAACAGCTGACTGAAGGGTAAGTCGGTAATCTTCTTCCACAAAAACACATTTCAGAATTTTAAATGTTCATTACATCCTGACAATAATCAATGAATCACATGCTCTGATAGATGAAAATATGTAATAATACAGACGACACACCCAAAAGTGTCTTTAAGTGACGTCTCTCTGGAGCTACGATGTGTGTCGTACCAGGATGTTCTCACACCAACAAGTCTCACTCGTTCTTTCTCTTCCTGTCTGATCAAAAGAGTCAAAACACATCAGGTGAGATACCTTTACATTCGGAACATAGCTAAGTTAGCTAGCATGTCGGTGTTAGTGACGTAGTTTTCACAAAACTAAATGATGAATGGCAACATCAGGACCATCCACCCGTCCTCACCCATTCATACACCGACGGCAACATCAGGACCATCCACCCGTCCTCACCCATTCATACACCGACGGCAACATCAGGACCATCCAACCGTCCTCACCCATTCATACACCGACGGCAACATCAGGACCATCCAACCGTCCTCACCCATTCATACACCGACGGCAACATCAGGACCATCCACCCGTCCTCACCCATTCATACACCGACGGCAACATCAGGACCATCCAACCGTCCTCACCCATTCATACACCGACGGCAACATCAGGACCATCCAACCGTCCTCACCCATTCATACACCGACGGCAACATCAGGACCATCCACCCGTCCTCACCCATTCATACACCGACGGTAACATCAGGACCATCCAACCGTCCTCACCCATTCATACACCGACGGCAACATCAGGACCATCCAACCGTCCTCACCCATTCATACACCGACGGCAACATCAGGACCATCCACCCGTCCTCACCCATTCATACACCGACGGCAACATCAGGACCATCCAACCGTCCTCACCCATTCATACACCGACGGCAACATCAGGACCATCCAACCGTCCTCACCCATTCATACACCGACGGCAACATCAGGACCATCCACCCGTCCTCACCCATTCATACACCGACGGCAACATCAGGACCATCCAACCGTCCTCACCCATTCATACACCGACGGCAACATCAGGACCATCCAACCGTCCTCACCCATTCATACACCGACGGCAACATCAGGACCATCCACCCGTCCTCACCCATTCATACACCGACGGCAACATCAGGACCATCCAACCGTCCTCACCCATTCATACACCGACGGTAACATCAGGACCATCCAACCGTCCTCACCCATTCATACACCGACGCCAACATCAGGACCATCCACCCGTCCTCACCCATTCATACACCGACGGCAACATCAGGACCATCCACCCGTCCTCACCCATTCATACACCGACGGCAACATCAGGACCATCCACCCGTCCTCACCCATTCATACACCGATGGCAACATCAGGACCATCCAACCGTCCTCACCCATTCATACACCGACGGCAACATCAGGACCATCCACCCGTCCTCACCCATTCATACACCGACGGCAACATCAGGACCATCCAACCGTCCTCACCCATTCATACACCGACGGCAACATCAGGACCATCCAACCGTCCTCACCCATTCATACACCGACGGCAACATCAGGACCATCCACCCGTCCTCACCCATTCATACACCGACGGCAACATCAGGACCATCCACCCGTCCTCACCCATTCATACACCGACGGCAACATCAGGACCATCCAACCGTCCTCACCCATTCATACACCGACGGCAACATCAGGACCATCCAACCGTCCTCACCCATTCATACACCGACGGCAACATCAGGACCATCCACCCGTCCTCACCCATTCATACACCGACGGCAACATCAGGACCATCCAACCGTCCTCACCCATTCATACACCGACGGCAACATCAGGACCATCCAACCGTCCTCACCCATTCATACACCGACGGCAACATCAGGACCATCCAACCGTCCTCACCCATTCATACACCGACGGCAACATCAGGACCATCCACCCGTCCTCACCCATTCATACACCGACGGTAACATCAGGACCATCCAACCGTCCTCACCCATTCATACACCGACGGCAACATCAGGACCATCCAACCGTCCTCACCCATTCATACACCGACGGCAACATCAGGACCATCCACCCGTCCTCACCCATTCATACACCGACGGCAACATCAGGACCATCCAACCGTCCTCACCCATTCATACACCGACGGCAACATCAGGACCATCCAACCGTCCTCACCCATTCATACACCGACGGCAACATCAGGACCATCCACCCGTCCTCACCCATTCATACACCGACGGCAACATCAGGACCATCCAACCGTCCTCACCCATTCATACACCGACGGCAACATCAGGACCATCCAACCGTCCTCACCCATTCATACACCGACGGCAACATCAGGACCATCCACCCGTCCTCACCCATTCATACACCGACGGCAACATCAGGACCATCCAACCGTCCTCACCCATTCATACACCGACGGTAACATCAGGACCATCCAACCGTCCTCACCCATTCATACACCGACGCCAACATCAGGACCATCCACCCGTCCTCACCCATTCATACACCGACGGCAACATCAGGACCATCCACCCGTCCTCACCCATTCATACACCGACGGCAACATCAGGACCATCCACCCGTCCTCACCCATTCATACACCGATGGCAACATCAGGACCATCCAACCGTCCTCACCCATTCATACACCGACGGCAACATCAGGACCATCCACCCGTCCTCACCCATTCATACACCGACGGCAACATCAGGACCATCCAACCGTCCTCACCCATTCATACACCGACGGCAACATCAGGACCATCCAACCGTCCTCACCCATTCATACACCGACGGCAACATCAGGACCATCCAACCGTCCTCACCCATTCATACACCGACGGCAACATCAGGACCATCCAACCGTCCTCACCCATTCATACACCGACGGCAACATCAGGACCATCCACCCGTCCTCACCCATTCATACACCGACGGTAACATCAGGACCATCCAACCGTCCTCACCCATTCATACACCGACGGCAACATCAGGACCATCCAACCGTCCTCACCCATTCATACACCGACGGCAACATCAGGACCATCCACCCGTCCTCACCCATTCATACACCGACGGCAACATCAGGACCATCCAACCGTCCTCACCCATTCATACACCGACGGTAACATCAGGACCATCCACCCGTCCTCACCCATTCATACACCGACGGTAACATCAGGACCATCCAACCGTCCTCACCCATTCATACACCGACGGTAACATCAGGACCATCCAACCGTCCTCACCCATTCATACACCGACGGCAACATCAGGACCATCCAACCGTCCTCACCCATTCATACACCGACGGCAACATCAGGACCATCCAACCGTCCTCACCCATTCATACACCGACGGCAACATCAGGACCATCCAACCGTCCTCACCCATTCATACACCGACGGCAACATCAGGACCATCCACCCGTCCTCACCCATTCATACACCGACGGCAACATCAGGACCATCCAACCGTCCTCACCCATTCATACACCGACGGCAACATCAGGACCATCCAACCGTCCTCACCCATTCATACACCGACGGCAACATCAGGACCATCCACCCGTCCTCACCCATTCATACACCGACGGCAACATCAGGACCATCCAACCGTCCTCACCCATTCATACACCGACGGCAACATCAGGACCATCCAACCGTCCTCACCCATTCATACACCGACGGCAACATCAGGACCATCCAACCGTCCTCACCCATTCATACACCGACGGCAACATCAGGACCATCCACCCGTCCTCACCCATTCATACACCGACGGTAACATCAGGACCATCCAACCGTCCTCACCCATTCATACACCGACGGCAACATCAGGACCATCCAACCGTCCTCACCCATTCATACACCGACGGCAACATCAGGACCATCCACCCGTCCTCACCCATTCATACACCGACGGCAACATCAGGACCATCCAACCGTCCTCACCCATTCATACACCGACGGTAACATCAGGACCATCCACCCGTCCTCACCCATTCATACACCGACGGTAACATCAGGACCATCCAACCGTCCTCACCCATTCATACACCGACGGTAACATCAGGACCATCCAACCGTCCTCACCCATTCATACACCGACGGCAACATCAGGACCATCCAACCGTCCTCACCCATTCATACACCGACGGCAACATCAGGACCATCCACCCGTCCTCACCCATTCATACACCGACGGCAACATCAGGACCATCCAACCGTCCTCACCCATTCATACACCGACGGCAACATCAGGACCATCCACCCGTCCTCACCCATTCATACACCGACGGCAACATCAGGACCATCCAACCGTCCTCACCCATTCATACACCGATGGCACTGAAGATTTCCAACCGTAGCTTCAATACCAATATGATGTGTATAAAGATAAAAGGCCTATACAACCAATCACATCCCTCTCCAACAAAAGGACTCATTGCTCCATTAATCAGTCGAACACATGAAGAGTTTCATCAAACATGAGCCCGACTGACTGCAGCATGCAGGAGGAGTTCTTGTTGATTGGAGACTGAGAAACACATTAAACTGAGCCGGCTCTCCCCAGACAGCTTCTTCTTCTTTATCCGCTTGACGTTTCACAGGAAGCGCAGACAGGCGTGAAATGACCGGCCGGCGGCAGCAGCAGCAGCAGCAGCGTCAGCCATGCACCGCTGCCTTCAGCTAACAGCCAACAGCCTCGTCTGGACGTCCACTGTCCTCACTCACATCAGCATCACATGAAACAACATCAGGAGCACGATGAACTCCCTCAACACACACACACACACACACACACACACACACACACACACACACACACACACACACCAAAGTCACTCCGAGGTGAAACATGACTTGCTCACCTCGTTAGATGGGAAGTCCACATGGTGTAACACGCTGCTTTAAACACAGTAATAATTGGGTTCTTAATTATAAATCCATCTCATCAATAACAGAGATTTTCACCAACGACTCAACAAAAAGCGGTTTGGGTCGACTTCTGCACAGCCTACTTCTCTGAGGTGAGCCGGTGATTGTGGATAATCTCTTCCACGTCATCGTCAGCGCTTATTTATCCGTCTCCGGGCCTCCGCGGCGACTCTCAGCCAGAACTACGGTGATCATTGGACGGTGTGTCAGTGTTGCCGGTAAGCCGGGAGACATCCAGACACACAAGTGGGATTTGTCTCTCATGCAGAACATCAGACGTGGGGAGGCATTACCCAGAATCCCCTGCTTCCGCTCACCTTTGGAGGCCTTTAATGGGCAGTTTGGGGGCCAAACACAGACCGAAAGATTCAAAAACCAAAAGAGAAACAGCTGACTGAATATGATTCATTTAACCATAAAGATAATGACTCTCTGCTCGGATTATAACGAGCGACGGTCTCGTACTAACCTCACAAAGCTTTCTAGTCGACTTGTTCATTTCATCAACTAGAAAGAATGAGACAGAAGCACCACTTCACACCTTCAGTTCACCAGAGATGAGTTCAACGGATCTGTGGAGTCATTCAGCATGAAAAAGACATAAAAGACGATTCATGGACTAAAGACAAAGCAGATTTACACCCAAACAACCGATCACTCGACTAGTCCAGTACAAGGGGGTCTACTGTAAACCTGAACCACAACATCAATACTAGATACAGATAAAGGGTTCACTTTATTTCATTCCTATGTGCCGTATCTAAAGTGTTGGATATTTATTCATAAACATTTATGAAGTCTGAACTACACATTTACATAAGAAACTGAGATTAATGTTCACGTTACTGTAAAGAGGTCTGAAGGACCAGG
Organism: Lycodopsis pacificus; assembly: GCA_028022725.1. Taxonomy (NCBI): domain Eukaryota; kingdom Metazoa; phylum Chordata; class Actinopteri; order Perciformes; family Zoarcidae; genus Lycodopsis; species Lycodopsis pacificus. Next base: position 27,847,615 of record CM051698.1, read on the forward strand.
ACCAGGACCAGGGTCTACACAGATACATAGATAATAATATTGTAAAAATAATAATAGTAATATTATTGTGTTCATCATAAGTGAAGTAAATGTATATTTCTCTGTGAGATGAAGTAACTAAAAGCATACAATTTTAAAACTCAAGTAAAGTACAAGTACCTCAAATGAGTAACTTACAGTACTTGAGTAAATGTACTTAGTTACTTGTCGCCTCATTGATTCACAGCAGCAGCAGCAACACACGTCTCCACAGACAGAAACAGGCCAACATCTCCCCAAGTCCACCTTCACAACATGCATCCTCAAACGATCTCTGATTTCCACCTTAAATCAGTACGAACCCCAACGGCTTGACCTGTGTGTATGCTAACGGTGCTAACAGCTAGCTGCAGCGGCTAACCGGAAGGTTAACTTATTTAAAAAACAATGTCGCGAACACGACAAGCTGTCGGAGACAAGCGGGTCAGAGAAACGTGCAGGTGAAGAGCCGGAAGTCTCTTTTAACTGCCGTTAGAAGTGAGAAACTAGAGCTAAAGCTACAGATGCTAACCCACACCTACCAGCAACGTGAGGTCCGTCTTCCTGTTGTTGTCCTACGTCACGGGTTGTCATCTGGGTCCTAAAGCCTGCCGGATTCAGTCTGACACAACACAAGTCCAACAAATCATTATTCCTCCAAAGTATCGATTAAAAACAAATGTTATTGTTTTTCCAATGATGAATCACAATCCTTAACGTATTTATCTTACCATTGTATACATTCTGTTACTGTATGGACTCGAATGACTCCATGATAAATATGAGCATATATGTTACATATATAAACGCAAAGGACCAAAATGTATAGAATATATTAAGACTCAAACTTGTTAAAACTAAAAGAAAGTAGTAAAGAAAAGCCCTAAACTCTTTCTTATCAAAAAAGTATATTAATGAAGTTTATTTACCCCAATCGTATTTTTTTATTTAATTTAAAAGAATATTTCCCCGATCCGTTCGTTAGCCCCCGGCTTAGTTCGAAGCACCGGTTAGCATCATAGCTATGCTAACGTAGCCTGTCAGAGGCAGAGTAAGGGCGTGTCTGCCAATACAGCATGATGTTCATTTAGTACATGATGGTCCATTTAGAGTCACACAGACCATAAAGCAGGGGATGCTTTAGGGCGGGGCTACACGCTGATTGACAGGTCTCTACCAGAGACGTATACGGTGTCTCTACGTCTCCTCAGTCCATGTATGGTCACTTCCTGTTCACTGGTTGCAAAAAAACAAGATGGCGACGGCCAAAATGCGAAACTCGAGGCTTCAAAACATCCACAAACCAACGGGTGACGTCACGACGACGGCGTCCACTTCTTCTTTACAGTCTAGGTATTTCAGCATCGATGGAAACATGATCCAGAGTCGTTATCAGTGTGAATAGTTTGATGCAGAGCATTTGTAGGCGAGTCTTTTTGTATTTTTGGTCTTTGGTGTAGGTTATTCGTCTCTCCCTCGGTGTGTAAAGGCCTATAGAGTTATATTTACTGCACAGACAGAATCCTTCCACCAGAGAGCAGAGAGTAAAACAACGACATCCTCTCTGTCCGTGAGCCTCTCTTCTTCTGTGTTCTGTGTCCCGTCTACAAAGTGATCACTTCACAGCCAGCGTGAGGAGCAACGATCACAGAGCAACACGCCTTTAAAGCGTAAACACAGAAAGACTTCACTCCACATCTCACAGATCCTCTGCTGTCTGCTCAGTCTGAACTCTGGCCAGTGATTGGTTTACTTGGCATGATGTACTCGTCATATAATCAAACGTGGTGACACCCCCCCCCCCGCCCCAACCTGGATGCTGCCGGCAACGACAAAATTGTTGCATAGCAACAGCATCAGCTCAGCACCTGTGATGCTCGTCCTGTTCAGAGCCTCAAACAATGTCATCATATGGGGGTCGCCCACAAGGGTCAATGAGGTTCTTCTTCTTCTTCTTCTTCATAGAGAAAAATGGAATTAAAAATGTGAAAATACATAAAAATGCTAATATCTATTCTCTTATTTCATAATTTGTCTTTATATATCTGCATTTATTTTATTGTTTTAACTTCAATGAAACAAAATAACACGAACTGACATTTAAGTGAAAAACTAGAACTTACAGGAGGAAGAAGACTGAGACGATGGCGCCACCTAGTGCTCATCAACTGGAACTAACAGATGTTACTCACAGGATAAAACACTGAAGCACGGCCGAACAGTGATCCACTGTTTCAGGAAGATGTTCATGATAGAATATTGTACAATTGATGTTAATGTATTGTCCTTGTACAAAACAGGGTTTCTGAGCATAAAAGAGAAACTGAAAGCATGATGTATGTTAGTGAGAGTCTGAGGAGGTTCTATCGCTGAAGAACGCCGAGCATTATCACATCTTGTGGCCTTAAATCTAAAATCTAGTTGAAAGACTTTCATGTAGTTGATGTTGGGTTCACATTATCACATTTTAATTTGAACGTGATTCTAAACTATTAGAAGATGAGAAAAATAATGCAATCCTTTAAAAAGGGGCCATTCTGTATAATGAGTTCTTTCTTTCTTTTTCTTTGTAATAATTATGTATATTTACTAACACAGGACTTCTTACTGTTAATGCAGTGTTTTTACATTGAAGTACTTGTAGGTACATTTAAGTAAATTAATAACAAATCAATAGATTTAACGTCAAATTGTATGATGTAATACCATTTAGTAGGCTAAATTATGTGCTCATAATAATCTCTGATAAAGAAATGTTTTTTATTTTAAACAGATCAGATCAATTCAATAGCAAACTCGTGAGTTTTCAAATGTTTTAAAACACTTAAATGCACCATATCACATGTTTAATTTACATGGAGACCGTGAACGCAGCATGCCCACGTCTCCCAGCCTCTGATTGGTCCGTTCTGCGCTGTTTTGAACACGTGACACCAAAGATGGCCGCCTCTGACCGGAGTAGAGATGGTGAGATGATTTATTTTAAGGTTTTAAGGATTAAAAGAAGACGTTTTGTGTAAGAAAAAGATGATTCACGTGTAGATAAAACTCAGAGTCCGTCAGACAGAAAACTATGAACAAATGTCCGCTCTGTGGTTCATAAAGAAGCTAACTAGCGTGAAGCTAACCGGCTATGGCAACAGGCTAACCAGCAGCATGCACGTTCTCCCTCATATAAA
>CM051698.1:27853311-27898311 GCA_028022725.1 Lycodopsis pacificus
TCTCTTCTTCTTCTTCTTCTTCTTCTGTGGTGCCTCTCTTCTTCTTCTTCTTCTTCTTCTGTGGTGCCTCTCTTCTTCTTCTTCTTCTTCTGTGGTGCCTCTCTTCTTCTTCTTCTTCTTCATCTGTGGTGCCTCTCTTCTTCTTCTTCTTCATCTGTGGTGCCTCTCTTCTTCTTCTTCATCTGTGGTGCCTCTCTTCTTCTTCTTCTTCTTCTTCTTCTTCTTCTTGTCTGAGTGGCAGGAGGTGGGAGTTGACGGAGTGTGATTGAGAGCGTTAAAATAGTGATTTTCCGATCTTTTTCTTCACGGGGTAATGTTGGGTATGATAGTGTAGTGGGGTGTGCAGGGTTTACGGGTTTTTTTGTGGACTTTTATCGGGTTTTTTGGGTGTTTTTGAGCGGATTGCAGCCGGGCAGCAGGTGCTGTCGGCGTGCTAGCCGCTACCATGCGGCTAACTGAGCTAACAAGGGAACACGGCGTGAAGGTCCCCCCCCCGCTGTTCGGGTGTTCGGTGGAGGAGATCAGCCTGGGAGTGGGTGAGCTTGTCGGCCACAGCCATGTGAAGTCCGCAGCGCGGATGAACAGCGCTGTGGTCGTCTTTCTGGACACTTTAGAAGCTGCGGACGTGGTGCAGATGCACGGGATCTCCGTGGGTGAACACTTCCTGCACACATATCCTCTCGCCTCACGGGACGTGAAAGTCACCGTGTCCAACGTGCCGCCGTTCATAAAGGGAGAAGCCATCATCAAAGAGCTGTCCAAACATGGGAAGGTGGTGTCTTCGGTTCAGAGAGTGTCCTCTGGATTTCAGTCTCCTCTGTTGCAGCACGTCGTGTCTCACAGGAGACATGTCTACATGATCCCCAGCAATAGGAGCAGAGTAGTCGACCTCAGCTTCACGCTCACTGTGGACGACTTTGACTACGTCATCTTTGCAAAGACAAACGATTTCAAGTGTTACAGCTGTGGGAGACAAGGACATGTGAGCAGAGCTTGTCCTGGGGAACACGGCTCAAACAGAGACCAGAACCGGAGACGCACCGAGGGGGACAGAGGGGACAAGCAGGACGGACAAGAGGGAACAAGTGGAGCACAGGAGGTGAGGGTGGAGGAGACGGGTGGGGTACAGGGGGTGAGAGTGGAGGAGACGGGTGGAGCACAGGGGGTGAGAGTGGAGGAGACGGGTGGAGCACAGGGGGTGAGAGTGGAGGAGACGGGTGGGTTACAGGGGGTGAGAGTGGAGGAGACGGGTGGGGTGCAGGAGGTGAGGGTGGAGGAGACGGGTGGGGTGCAGGAGGTGAGGGTGGAGGAGACGGGTGGGGTGCAGGAGGTGAGGGTGGAGAGGACGGGGGTGACCCAGGAGACGAGAGTGGAGGTGGCGGGTGGGGTGCAGGAGGTGAGGAAGGACGGGGAAAGCGAGGTCCAGCAGGTGAGGGAGAGTGCTGGAGGACAGGTGGAGGCAGGTGGGGAGGTGGACATGGAAGCGGACGAGGAGCAGCTCAAGGCCCCTCAGCGGAAGAGGAAGCAGAAAGGAGACAAAGGACGCTCACAGGCGAAGAAGGCGGCAACTACCGAAAGTGGAGGAGCAGCCGAGTGCGGGTCCAGGCTGGAAGAGGATCCTGAGTCCGGGTGGGAGGATTCTGAGTCCAGTCAGGAGGACTCTGCTGTTAACAGCGAGCCCTCTGAACACGGTGCTGGCAGCTGCGGGGGCTCTGGAGGCTACAGCGTGGGGGAGATCAAGGAGTTCCTCAGGAGGACTAAGAGCGTGAGAAAAGCCAGAGTGGAGGACTACCTCTCTGATAAGGAGAAGCTCTCCAGCTCTGCCAGATCTCACATGAGGAGCAAGGACAGAGGAGGTCTGACGAAGCAGGAAGGCTTCAGGCTCCAGAAAATAGTTCAAAAAGTGAACAAAGAACTGGGCAAAGGTGGCGCTAAAGTGAGACTCAGATCTCAGTCTAAAGACAATTAAAGACACGTTCATGTTGTTGGACCTTATTTGTGTAACCGTCTTGCATGATGAAGTATCGTGTTGTTCAGAAAATAACTAGTTTTGTTTTGAGTAGCAGTGAAGCTTTGTAAATGGAGGTTAAGAAAAACAAATAAAGATATATTAAACCTCTTCTTCATCTGTGGTGCCTCTCTTCTTCTTCTTCTTCTTCTTCTGTGGTGCCTCTCTTCTTCTTCTTCATCTGTGGTGCCTCTCTTCTTCTTCTTCTTCTTCATCTGTGGTGCCTCTCTTCTTCTTCTTCTTCATCTGTGGTGCCTCTCTTCTTCTTCTTCTTCTTCTTCTGTGGTGCCTCTCCTTCTTCTTCATCTGTGGTGCCTCTCTTCTTCTTCTTCTTCTTCTTCATCTGTGGTGCCTCTCTTCTTCTTCTTCTTCTTCTTCATCTGTGGTGCCTCTCTTCTTCTTCTTCTTCTTCTTCTGTGGTGCCTCTCTTCTTCTTCTTCATCTGTGGTGCCTCTCTTCTTCTTCTTCTTCTGTGGTGCCTCTCTTCTACTTCTTCTTCTTCTTCTTCATCTGTGGTGCCTCTCTTCTTCTTCTTCTTCTTCTGTGGTGGCTCTCTGACGCTGTTGTTGGTCCCCCAGGAGGAGGTTCTGGAGCAGCAGCAGCAGGAGAGAGACGACAGCAGCTTCAGTCGACTCTGCATGTTCTGCAGCGACGAGTTCTCCGGAAACAGGTTGGTCAGAAGCTTCTGAGTCTCGCACTGAATGCAGTCACGTAGGAAACTACTTCACAACGTTATTCACTTGTTTCATTCTCCTCACAAGAAACCTCAAACGTGTTCCCGTAACAAAGTCCACGTGGTGTTGCAGGTCGTCTCTGCTGAACCACATGGCCAGAGAGCATTCCTTCAGCATCGGGCTGCCGGACAACATCGTGTACTGCGAGCAGTTTCTGGACACGCTGCAGAGCAAACTGGACGAGTAAGAGCGATGACCACCGACGAAACCAGCACACGGTTCTGTCCTTTGAATGTCACTAATATCCCCAGAGCAGCATGTGCTGATGGTGTGCGTGTCCTCCCGTCAGTCTGCAGTGTTTGTACTGTGAGAAAACCTTCAGGGACAAAACCACGCTGAAGGACCACATGAGGAAGAAAGCTCACCGCCGCATCAACGCCAGCAACCGCCTGTACGACCGCTTCTACGTCATCAACTACCTGGTAACACCCACACCTCATGGTTCTGTCTCTCTGGTAACACCCACACCTCAAGGTTCTGTCTCTCTGGTAACACCCACACCTCATGGTTCTGTCTCTCTGGTAACACCCACACCTCATGGTTCTGTCTCTCTGGTAACACCCACACCTCAAGGTTCTGTCTCTCTGGTAACACCCACACCTCATGGTTCTGTCTCTCTGGTAACACCCACACCTCAAGGTTCTGTCTCTCTGGTAACACCCACACACCTCATGGTTCTGTCTCTCTGGTAACACCTCCGGGTTCTGTCTCTCTGGTAACACCTCTGGGGTCCAGAACCAGGTGTATTGGTGGAGCTGTTCTTCACTGTGTGATCTTCTGGTGTCTCTGCTCTCCGGTCAGGAGCTGGGGAAGACCTGGGAGGAGGTGCAGAGTGAGGACGACCGGGATCTGGTGGACGAGGAGGAGCAGGAGTGAGTAGGAACCAGAAGGATCTCTTATTGTATGTGGAACCCCCACAGAGAACCTCACGTAGTCGCGTTAACTGTTTCCTGTGTCGTCCTCAGTGATTGGTCGGACTGGAGGGCTCATCCGGTCTCTGCTGTTTGTCTCTTCTGTGATCATCAGTCTGAGACGATGGAGCAGATCTACACTCACATGAAGGTGAGTCAGACTAACCGGGTCCAGTCTAGACTAACCGGGTCCAGTCTAGTCTAGACTAACAGGGTCCAGTCTAGACTAACCGGGTCCAGTCTAGTCTAACGGGGTCTAGTCTAGACTAACAGGGTCCAGTCTAGACTAACGGGGTCCAGTCTAGACTAACCGGGTCCAGTCTAGTCTAGACTAACGGGGTCTAGTCTAGACTAACGGGGTCTAGTCTAGACTAACGGGGTCCAGTCTAGACTAACGGGGTCCAGTCTAGACTAACCGGGTCCAGTCTAGTCTAGACTAACGGGGTCTAGTCTAGACTAACCGGGTCCAGTCTAGTCTAGACTAACCGGGTCCAGTCTAGTCTAGACTAACGGGGTCTAGTCTAGACTAACGGGGTCTAGTCTAGACTAACAGGGTCCAGTCTAGACTAACCGGGTCCAGTCTAGACTAACGGGGTCCAGTCTAGACTAACCGGGTCCAGTCTAGTCTAGACTAACGGGGTCTAGTCTAGACTAACAGGGTCCAGTCTAGACTAACCGGGTCCAGTCTAGACTAACGGGGTCCAGTCTAGACTAACCGGGTCCAGTCTAGTCTAGACTAACAGGGTCTAGTCTAGACTAACCGGGTCCAGTCTAGTCTAGACTAACAGGGTCTAGTCTAGACTAACCGGGTCCAGTCTAGACTAACCGGGTCCAGTCTAGACTAACCGGGTCCAGTCTAGTCTAACGGGGTCCAGTCTAGACTAACGGGGTCTAGTCTAGTCTAGACTAACGGGGTCTAGTTCAGAATAACGGGGTCCAGTCCAGTCTAGAATAACGGGGTCCAGTGTAGACTAACCGGGTCCAGTCTAGACTAACGGGGTCTAGTCTAGGCTCTAGTTTTAGTCTCTGTTGATTGTTCCTCTCATTATGTTTTTAGGACGCTCACGGCTTTGACCTCCACAATCTGAGGACGGAGCTCAGTAAGTAAAACAAATACTAACATCCAAGTTCTTCATCATCTTCATCATCATCACGTTAAAGCATTCAGAGGATCTATTGGCAGAAATGTAACATAATATTCATTAATTGAATTCATGAATATCTAACGTCACTTGTCACACTTTTAATTACGGTTAAAAACTGTTTTTTAACGACGTGGCGTCAAATGTCACGCGCAGAATGTTTTGCTGTCCACACGCCGTCCCGTGAGATGAGACTACGGGAGCCCAGAAAGGACAAACCCAATGAGAGAGACCAGCGTAGTTCTGACCCAGAGGTCAAATCCTGCACACTGTCCCTTTAAGAAGAAGCAGCCCACTGATGACTAACCCCCCCCCCCCCCCCCCCCCCCCCCCCCACACACAGACCTCCGGTTCTACCAGCAGGTCAAGCTGGTGAACTTCATCCGCCGTGAGATCCACCAGAGCCGCTGCTACGGCTGCCAGCAGAAGTTTGAGTCCAGAGACGACGTCATCCGGCACCTCGAGGCCGCCGGGCACGCGATGACGCTGCCGGAGGCGTCGACCTGGAACCAGCCGCAGTCAGCGCAATTACTCATTATCTGTTTATTACCCGTTTATTACCTGTTTATTATACATATGCATGGTGCTCCTGCAGCTCTGGCGGCGTTGGGGGGAAGCCAGTGAGGGCTGACCTCTTCCACGAGATCATTTCTACAATATAGCTTCAAGTTCTTTGGTTCTAGTCCAATTTATGCCACAATGACACTTCCTGGGGCAAAGCATTATGGGAACTGTAGTTCCAAAGCTCAGAACATAATTATCTCCCACAAAACCCTCTACTCTGTTGAATGTATATATATTAGACAGGATACGGTTCTGTCTGTATATGGTTGTGGGCGCGTGGTGCTCTCTATTCATTCACACACACATCTGTGTTTAAACTGTTTGACTCTAAAAGGTCCCGCCTCCACCAACACCACGCCTCATTCCCCCTACAGCCTGGTGACCTCTGACCCCGTCTCTCCTCAGGTATTACTTCCCCACGTACGAGAACGACGCCCTCCTCTGTACGCTGTCTGACCACGACGACGAGACGGACCACGGCGAGGACGTCCCGGTGATCGCAGAGGACGTCTCCGACCTCAGAGCGCTGAGACGCACCAGCGTCCTCAACCAGCTGCTGAAGAACCGGAGCTCCTGCAGCTAGTCGGGGGGGTGGGGGGGAGAGGGAGAGAGAGAGGGAGGGGGGGGGGGGGGAGAGGGAGGGAGAGAGGGAGGGGGGGAGAAACATCCAAAGGAGAAGATTTCATGTTCTCATCATCATTGTTTAGCTCTATATGACATCATGTTTGCATTAAAGCAGCCAAACTATATTTTCCCGACGTCTTTTATTAAAACATCAAGTATAGATGAGTCAGCGAATCACGAACATTCTCCTTCAGATGTCGTTTGAACATTTGAAGGTTTACAAACGACTGAAGCAACATTTTTACTGAGGAATGTAGAATAATGTGAAATAAATTCCCTAAAACACATTCGCCTTTAAAGATATATAATCAATAATATAAGCGTAGCTCCTCCCACCATCAAATAGCCATTGAAAAGGACATAATTCTCCATAATCAGTTGTTTGTTTCTGCTTTGTGTTCGGAGGAGCGCTCTCTGCTCAGCGGTTAGTTTTTACTGTTCGCTTTGCTTCGTGTCGTCAAAGACGGAAGTTTTTCGTTTACTTTCCTGTAACTCAACAATTGTTCAGAGTTTTCTCATAAATGTATGTTTCTTATCTGTAAACTTAAATCTCGAGTAAATGTGTCAGCACTTCTTTCAAAGATAACTGATCTCAACAGCTCCCTGGCTTCATGCATAAGATGTCACCGTCACCATGTTACCCACAAGTCTTTGCATTTCACATCAAATTGAAGGTAAATCGGAGTCCTTTCTAACTAAGTCACTGGAAGTAAACGTTCTCACACATCTGGTCACAGACGTCGAAGTGAGAAGATCTCCAACCAGCTGCTGCAGAACACATTCCAACAAACGTCACCAACTCGTCAACGGACTCGTTCTCAGACAGACAATTATTATCAGCTGATCAGTTTCACACAAACTCAACATTCATATCTAATAACGCTCCTGTTGACACCAGACAGTGAGACTCTGCCTCTCCGACATTTCCTCATACAACAGTTCTTATGATGTCTTATATCATCTTATATCTTATATCATCTTATATCTTATGATATCTTATGATAACCAAAAGTCACTCCTCACTTTTTGGGCATTTTTCCTACGAAGGTCCAGCAACACGTGTCAATTTCAGCTCGTAACATGCAAATGGTCTTTTCAAAATAAACTTTACATGAAACTACTCATTGAGGTTTAGCCAACAAGATTACTGAGTTAGAGTGAGAATACGATCGTGGTTTGGGTTAAAATAACTACGAAGTTACTGAAGAACACAAGTTAGATAAATAAATCAACGTTGACCTTTAGTTTGACGAGGAGAACGAACAGCGGTCTCCTGAATGAAGCATTGCTATTTGTCTCCAACACCCCTCACCCCTTCAAAATAAAACTGTTAGAATCCCACCCTCCCCCATCCACCCTCATCCCTTCAAAATAAAAGTCCCATTAAGTAACTGTTTCTTAAAAGGAAGGTCAGTGTGAGGGTTGTTTGATTAAATAAAAGCCCCCAACTCTCACTGAATGTTAACAGGAAACTACGGATAGACCTAGTCTTTCAAGATAAAAGCCCCAGAAAGTATCTTGTTGGGATCAACAGAGGGGCGTGTTTAAGTTATTAGCTTGAAGAAACTGAATTCCTGACATCAATAGAATTATTAATGTAAGTAACAAGTATTAATGATTATTAATAACAACGGGGCACCACCCTGTGAACAGGGACTAATAACCAAACAATAAACTAGGTCTCATAATTAGTGGTCACTCGTGATGACAATGAAGGATGGAGTACGTACACTGACTACCACATCCAGGTGTTATTACATACATATGCACAAGTAATCACAAACAACTGCTCCTTAAAATATAATAGAGTTTATTAAATCAAAATAATAAATGATCAGATCAATTACCATAACAATCAACAAACGCCACCATACAGTTTTATGTGCCTAATACCTAAAACAAATGAATAAAATGAGTAAGGGGAATGGGGGTTGTGTATATAAGTATGTGGGTGTGTGTGTGTGTGTGTGTGTGTGTGTCTATGTATAAAAGAAAGGGGGGGTTCTTAACACTGACAGTCGAGAAACTACAAAGATGGCCGCTAGCCAACGAGCAGAAGGGGTGGAGACTGTGGGTTAGAAGGGAGAGGGCTTAAGGTATTACCGCTGAACACCACCAGATGGCGTAGTCGAGGGACTTAGACAAACTGGGGGGGGGGGGGGGGTAGGCCTTAAAATACTACCGTTGAACCACCACTAGATGGCCTAGTCGAGTGACTGGGGCAAACTGGCGGAAGAAGGGGGGGTAGCTGTGTGTGAGCACGTGTGGCCACGTGCGTCGAGACAATGGGCGAGCGTTTCAACCGCCCTCAGCCGGAGCTTTATGTCTATGCAAGTTATCGAAAAACAAGAGGAAAATAACAGGGGCAGAGAGAGAGGAACCAGAGTTTCTGCGTGCGGGGTCGCGTTGTAGTGAAAGTGTGTATCGCTGGTCTCACATAAGTGGTCGTATGTCGCCTCGCGAACTCACGACACTTATGCTGATAACCACGGTTCAACACTTCACTCACAGAATTGATTCGAGGAAAGAGGGCAGTACAAATGAAATAAACAATCCCAGAGGACAAAGAACAAACAGGAAGCGGACAAACGCTGCGGGCTCGGCGGTCAGTCAGCGATTGCGCAATACTCAGCAACACTATAACAATGACTTAAACACGACAAAACACGGGAATAATAACATATATATCAAAACACCTGAATTAGACTTAGGTTAATTTAAGCTAACTTATGCCCAGACACCATCAATCTTACTGTGAGAAGCTTCTTAGCGACGAAGGGAGTGTTCATTCGTTGATGAATGAGTTGCTTGTCGGGAGGAAGAAAAAAAAGTCTTGAGGTGAGGCGTTGTGGTTTGAGCACAACGGGGCAGCTTTGCTATTGCGAGAGGCTTTTTCACTGCAGATGAATAGGCCGGAGTATCAACGTCGGGAGGGACACGTGTCGAATCGTATCTGCCGGTAATGAAACGGTGAAGAATGAGGTATTCTCGTTCTGGTCCCGTAGCGTGTACACGAAAAAGAAAAGCGGAGAGCAGATGCGTTTCTCGCGGGCTCAGGGCCGTAACTCAGAATAACGTGGTCGGTTTCGGCCAGCGAAAAGCAACACGTGGGCACTGAGTTGAGTGGGGGTAGGGGCCATCGGTCCCTGGTGTGTCTTCTCGATGTACAGGACGGAGTCCCGGGGCGAAGAAGGAAGATGTCCGATGAGCGGGCGCTTTTAAACGGGTCTCTCTGCACAGCGGGAGGCTGCTTGTTGACCAATACAGAGTCCGCTTGAGCGGTGGCCGGAGGCGGGGTCATCTTAAAGGGGCGAGGATCAGATTGGAGGTCAGATTGTCACAGGACGGAGCCCGTGATGACCTCAGCCAGTCACCCGATGGCGCCAGACCCCAACAATCTGAACAGGGAATAATACTTAAACTTCTAAATTGTATTCATACAAATTAACCCCATTCCTACATGTCTATGCTAGTTCTACTATTTTCCCTTTTTCACGCAGATTACAGCCAGAAATGCAGGTTAGCTTCATCTTTCAAAACCTTCAAATATTCCACATCTTTTATATATTATTCTTGTCATTCATCTTGTCGATGACATTCATATGATTTAAACCAATTCCCAGGTTTCCAACTATTCTTAATATTCAACTTTGCCAAAACATTTAAACCAGCAATTCAGTGGAGCGTCAACTTCTCAGCATCCAGCGTTCACAGCACACTTTATATATGTTATACTGCAGATATTATCTTCATCACCATGAAAACCATCATCATCACCATCATCATCTTCATCACCATGAAAACCATCATCATCATCACCTTCGTCACCATGAAAACCATCATCATCACCATCATGAAAACCATCATCATCACCTTCATCACCATCATGAAAACCATCACCATCATCATCTTCATCACCATGAAAACCATCATCATCACCATCACCTTCATCACCATGAAAACCATCATCATCATCATCATCTTCATCACCATGAAAACCATCATCATCACCATCACCTTCATCACCATGAAAACCATCATCATCATCATCATCTTCATCACCATGAAAACCATCATCATCATCATCACCTTCATCACCATGAAAACCATCATCATCACCATCATGAAAACCATCATCATCACCATCACCATCATGAAAACCATCATCATCATCATCATCATCATCATCATCACCACCATCATCATGAAAACCATGATCATCATCATCATCACCATCATCATCATCAGGACAAGAGAAGAAAATGAAGTGCGTCATCATCACGTCCACATCTTCTGTTTCTATTGTTCTACAGACAGAAAGACCGTGACTGGTAGAACCTTCAGATGGAGGTTCTGAGCGTTTAAATATGGAAACATCCTCTCAGTGAAGGTGTGTGTGAAGGTGTGTATGTGTGTGTTGGTGTCAGGATCAGAGAAGGTCAGCTTTCCTCTGTTCCAGTTCAGTTTCACTCGGATCCTCTGGAACTTCTTCTGCACGTTGAGAACAGTGAATGGATCTGCTGATGGAGAGTAAGCTCTGTATTCACTTCCATTGAACCATATTGACCATAATGCAGCCAGTACGACTCCCGACTCTGCTAACACCCCCAGAGACCAGTACGTACTGTCTCCAACCTGGACGTCCCAGATGTGAGTCCCAGAGTTAAATCCCTCAGAGCCCAGAACAGAGCAGACATAGTATCCATCAAACCTCTCTGGATTACCAGGAAGCTGCTGCTCCTCTCCTCGCCTCACGCGGGTCAGATCTTCAGACAGGACGAGTCTTGAACCAGCAGTGTTTGGGTCCAGAACCACAGGAGTGTAGGAGACCACGTCCTTCATCTTGTTCCAGATGTTGAAGGCCAGGTTGCCCAGGTGTTTGGCCTCGTCTATCAGAGCTCCTGAGAGCAGCTGTGGGTCCTCCAGCAGGGGGCGCTGCTGGACTCTTTCCACTGCAGCCTTGTAGTTGTTGAGGAATGAGACGTCTTCAGCTCTCAGCTCGTCCTCTGTGGCTCTGACTGTGTGTGAAAGAGCTGCTATCTCTCTGCTCAGAGCCTCCATCTTCTCCTTCATCATCTGACTCTTCTGCTCCTCTTCCTCCCTCAGTGCAGCCATCCTGGCCTCCTCTTCCTCCTCTAGAAACTGGTGAAACTTCTTATACTGCTCCTGAATCTGCCTCTCTGTGCGTCGGGCCTGGACCTTCATGTGTTCTGCTGTTTGATCAAACTTCACTTGAACTCGTTTCAAAGCCTTGAACTTCTCCTTTAAGGGCTCCAGAGCTTCCTGCAGGTTCTTCTTGTGTTGTGGAGCAGCTTCATCGATGGGTCTGAATCTGTGGTCGCTGTGTTTCTCTGAGTCTCTGCAGACGAGACACACCGGCTGCTGATGGTCCAGACAGAAGAGCTTCAGCTCCTCAGAGTGCAGACTGCAGAGAGGCTCTGCAGCTCTCTGACCGCTCTGCTGTAAGAAACTCTCACACAGGTCCTTCAGAGCCACGTTAGAAGGTACTCTTCCCTTTGAAGACCTTCTCTTACAAACAGGACACTCTCGTGTTGGTTTCTCTCTCCACCAGCTCTGCAGGCAGACGTTACAGAAGCTGTGGCTACACGACAGAAGAACAGGATCTCTAAAGACCTCATGGCAGACGGGACAGCAGAGGTCCTCCTCTGAGCTGGAAGCCATTTAGTGTGAGTGAAGCTGAACACAGCCGGCAGACGGCTCAGCCACTCGCTGTTCCTTGAACGTGACTCTGAGGCTTTGTTCTTGTAAATCTTCTGTTCAGTTTGTGGATTCAGCAGCTGGTTGTAGTGGTAGAACTCCCAGTACTCCTCCTGCAGATGTTCTCTCAGAGGAAGTCCGTCTCTGTGTGTGTGAGTTTCCTGTTTTGTTCTCAGATGAGTCACATGAGGGGGCGGAGCTTCACCGCTCCAGTTTGAGTTTCATTCCAAACAGATTAATAACTTTTTAAACAAAGTCAACCGTGTTGTCTTGCGTAGACAACGTGTGAAAGTGAAACAGCAGGAAGTAACAAAGTAAAAGACCAGTTGTGTAAATCCATAAATGAAACGTGTGATCGTGTGTAGATTCATTTCCACCAGGTTGAAAAGTTAAGAATCAGCAGTTTATAATTATGTTTTTCTTCTTTCCTTCAATCAGTTATTCTAACAGAACCAGATGTTTTAGTAACTTGTGAACTAGTTTGAATGAAATGATTCAAACTGTCACATGACAGAATGATGAGCTGGTTTCATTATTGATCAGTAAATACAGATTAAAGAGGTTTAAACTGTGATTAGATCAGCTGATGTTCCACCAGTAACTGACCAGCCTTCTGTTTCTGTTGTGAAGTCTGAAGTTGATTGTTGATTCCAGCTTGTTCTACGCTGCTTTTATTGTGAAACTCTTGACACTGAAACAGGAAGCTGTTCATGTTTAATTCTCAGCTTCCTGTTTCGTTTACCTGCTGATTTCTTCTTCTTCTTCAGCTGTTGATCAGAGGATCTTTGTCTCTTTCAGTTGAGCCGTTGATCAGAGTTTTGTTCTTCTACTGAACCAAATGGACTTCCTACACAATAAAAGCGTCCTTCAGACAGCAGAGTCGTCCTCTCATCCTGTGTTCACACCAAACACGAAGCACATTTTAGAAACCTCATGTTACTGCAGCAGGTCTGACATTCCCCCCCTCAGACCTGGTCCTGGTCTTGGTCCTGCCGTGCCCCCCTTCCCTCCAGCGGGTCCAGCAGTACGTCCTGGTGAACCTGCATGAGTTCATCTGGTTTCACCAGAATCCGACCCGGATTTATTTCATAAATAATAATCATTTCATTCGTCTCGTCATTTATTAGCAGAAACACATTCTGTTCAGTTACAGCTCAATCACTTTCATTCACAGACTTGGAAAAGACAGACTTTATATAAATAAGTGTCGCTCTGTCATCGGTCATCGGGTGAACCGGGCCGGTCAGCCGGCCAGCCTGTCGCTCAGGTAGCTGGAGGTCTCTGCGTCCTGCAGCAGCGTCTTGGTGACGTCGTACAGGCCGTGCTGGTAGGCCAGCCTGTAGCGGCTGTACGTGTCATCACAGTGCGACAGCAGGCGCTTCACGTTGGCAGTGGCGCTGCTGGGAGCGCCGTCCAGCCTGAAACAACATCATCATCAACACACAGACGACGTTACTGAGGAAACAACGCTCTGACGGAGGAGCCGGCTTACTTCTGGAAGATGTCCTCAAACAGGCTGGAGGTCAGCGGGCGGTGGCGTTTGAGGTCCTCCAAATAAACAAAGTCCCCGTTCAGGATCACCTTCTGGTACAGGATCTGGGCCCAGTCCGGACTGTAGCTGTAGGCCTCGGACACCACGAACACCTGAGAGGCAGAAGGCAGAAGGCAGAAGGCCTGGATGAGAGCTGCTGCTGTGTGGAGGGCACTCAGAGCTTCAACGTAGTTTCAGACGCTGACTGGAAACAGTAGTTGGTGTTTCAGTCATAATCTCCTCAGACAGTCTCATGATATTAAAATGGTTGTAAAAATAATCCAATAAGAAGCAACCATGTGTTCAGTCATCGAGAAGAATAAGACAAAGAAAGTCCGTTACTGGAAGCTAAACCCACCTGGTAGCACCGCGGCAGCGCCGTGACGGCGTCCAGCAGCTCTGCAGGTCTCAGGTTGACGAGCCGTAGGTCAGACTCCTGGTTCAGGACGTGCAGCTGCAGAGCGACCAGCTTGGCCGTCCGGACGCAGCGGCTCGCCTGACGCACACACGAGTCCTGAAACACACACACGGAGGTAAAGTCCTCTCAGAGTCACACTCTGCTCTCTGTGGTCTGGATTTTCAAAATAAAGGTCCTGCTCCTCTATGGAAACAGAACCATCATGACTAAGTAGAACTAGAACACGTCTTCAGTGCAGAATAACAGTTATAACATGAAGTTAAGTTCTTTGATAATTCATTTTTTTAATATAATCTATATATCCAACATGTTTACAAGTGTTATCAATGTTGGATAAAAATAATGTTTTTGTTGAAATATCAATTTTGTGACCGAAGCTTTCGTCACGCATGATGTGTTCAAGGACCGTCGGAAAGACGAAAACATCTGACGATAATGACGTTATGTGTTTTTACAGCTTCTCTGATGAACGGTGTAGTTTTGTCGATTGCTTAAAGAACACATGCGTTTGATTCCTTGATGAAGGTGGAGACCTTCAGGTACCTTGGAGAAGCTCTCTGCAGCGTCCCTCAGGAGACCCAACGCTTTGACCAACGAGCTCTTCAGATCAAGAGTGACCACTGTTTAGAGACAGGAACACCAGTGTGACTGATGAAGGATGAAGTATGTGTATATATATACTATGCATGTATATACATGTATGCTCTACCCCAGGCCTGAGACTCGATGATCTTCAGCTGCGTCCTGGCCGCCATCTCGTGGTTCTCTCCGATCTCCCTCCTCATGCTGAAGCACAGAGCCACCATGTTGTGTTTCTCGCTGTCTGCGGGGAGGCAGCGCTTTATGTAGTCGAGCAGGGCCGTCTTCAGGCTGGAGCTCTGAGACCGGTTCATGTGGAGCAGACGCGTCGACACGATGCTTTAAACACTCACATGTAGAGGTGTGACGGACCGTAGTCGCTCAACGTTAACCATCAGAGTGTAAATAAAGTTTAACGTTAACCATCAGAGTGTAAATAAAGTTTATCGTTAACCATCAGAGTGTAAATAAAGTTTAATGTTAACTATCACAGTGTAAATAAAGTTTTAACGTTAACCATCAGAGTGTAAATAAAGTTTTAACGTTAACCATCAGAGTGTAAATAAAGTTTAACGTGAACCATCAGAGTGTAAATAAAGTTTATCGTTAACCATCAGAGTGTAAATAAAGTTTAACGTTAACCATCACAGACTAAATAAAGTTTAACGTTAACCATCAGAGTGTAAATAAAGTTTATCGTTAACCATCAGAGTGTCAATAAAGTTTATCGTTAACCATCAGAGTGTAAATAAAGTTCAACGTTAACCATCACAGTGTAAATAAAGTTTAACGTTAACCATCAGAGTGTAAATAAAGTTTAACGTTAACCATCAGAGTGTAAATAAAGTTTAACGTTAACCATCAGAGTGTAAATAAAGTTTAATGTTAACCATCAGAGTGTAAATAAAGTTTATCGTTAACCATCAGAGTGTCAATAAAGTTTATCGTTAACCATCAGAGTGTAAATAAAGTTTAACGTTAACCATCACAGTGTAAATAAAGTTTAACGTTAACCATCACAGTGTAAATAAAGTTTACCGTTAACCATCAGAGTGTAAATAAAGTTTAACGTTAACCATCAGAGTGTAAATAAAGTTTAACGTTGACCATCAGAGTGTAAATAAAGTTTAACGTTAACCATCAGAGTGTAAATAAAGTTTAACGTTAAACTTTATTTACACTCTGATGGTTAACGTTAACCATCAGAGTGTGAATAAAGTTTAACGTTAACCATCAGAGTGTAAATAAAGTTTAACGTTAACCATCAGAGTGTAAATAAAGTTTATCGTTAACCATCAGAGTGTAAATAAAGTTTAACGTTAACCATCAGTGTAAATAAAGTTTAATGTTAACCATCAGAGTGTAAATAAAGTTTAACGTTAACCATCAGAGTGTAAATAAAGTTTAACGTTAACCATCAGAGTGTAAATAAAGTTTAACGTTAATCATCAGTGTAAATAAAGTTTAATGTTAAACTTTATTTACACTCTGATGGTTAACGTTAACCATCAGAGTATAAATAAAGTTTAACGTTAACCATCAGAGTATAAATAAAGTTTAACGTTAACCATCAGAGTATAAATAAAGTTTAACGTTAACCATCAGAGTGTAAATAAAGTTTAACGTTAACTAAATAAAGTTTAACGTTAACCATCAGAGTATAAATAAAGTTTAACGTTAACTAAATAAAGTTTAACGTTAACCATCAGAGTGTAAATAAAGTTTAACGTTAACCATCAGAGTGTAAATAAAGTGTTACTGACTCAGTAGAACATGTGTTTCTAGTCTCTGATAATGTTTCATTGTAAACAACCAATCAGAGGAGAGCTCGTAACGTTAGCAGCACCGCTAACGGCTAACCAACAGGAGGTTGACTTCAGGTACATGATGATGCCTTCAGGCTCTGCTCAGTGAATGCGTCTGTACATGTGTGTGTGTGTGTGTGTGTGTGTACCTGTCCTCTGTCCGTGTCCATCTTCTTCCTCAGCAGCATCTCAAAGCGATGGTTCTGATGCAGCAGGTCGAAGACGTACGTCATCTCGTTGTACCTGCCGATACCTGTCAGCAGACGCACCTGCGCACACACACTTATAATTCTCTTTAGCGTCATTCTAAAAAACACCAAATGGATTTATGTATTTTGATTTGAGAGTTGGAGGTCAAACCTCCACATTGTGTGAGTGAGTGAGTGAGTGAGTGTGAGTGTGAGTGTGTGTGTGTGTGTGTGTGTGTGTGTGAGTGAGTGAGTGAGTGTGTGTCAGTGGGCGGGGCTTACCAGCAGGCTGTAGTGCTCCCCCGGGGCCAGGTAGGTGTGGCTGAGGTGTCGGGCGGCTTGCAGCACTCTGACGATGCCCTCCATGTTACAGGTGAGACTGAAGCAGTCGTGAGCCACGACCAGCAGCTCCACAACTACAGGAGGCAAGAAAAGGGTTCCTAGTCTCTGATCACGTTTCATTAAACAACCAATCAGAGGAGAGCTAGCAATGTTAGCAGCACCGCTAACTTCAGTTACAGTATGATGCCTTCAGGCTCTGCTCAGTGAAATGTGTGTCATACTGCAGCTCAGGTCTCTCAGTGGAACAGTGTTGAGGTTCTCCAGCAGTTTGACTCCCACCAGGTTCGGATCGTCACAGAGTTTGAAGAGCTGGACCAGAGAGTGACGACCCTCTGACGGCCTGAACACCTGCCTCTCTGCTGGGTCACACACACACACACACACACACACACACACACACACACACACACACACACACACACACACACACACACACACACACACACACACACACACACACACACACACACACACACCAATGAGTGACGTCACGACGACTACATCCACTTCTTATAAACTACTTCGATCGGACCTAGAAATCAGATCACAAGAACATGTTTTCCTCACTCTCCTGTCATGGCGTCCGTACAGTCGACAGTGAAAACGTCCTGACAGAACTCACCGGGCTGCAGCTCCTGGGCGGAGGAGGAGATGGAGGAGGAGGAGACCAGCAGCGCCTGGACCACAGCTGAGGACACCAGCTGGGCCACAGAGTCTGCAGAGAGACCCTGAGCCTTGATGAAGAGCTGAGCTTTCCTGAAGCGCTCCGGCTGCTCCGACAGCAGCAGCTTCTCCAGCACCGAGCGAGGCTCCTCCCTGCACATCTGGCTGAAGGAGCACTGCAGCTCCTGGAGAGGGAGAGAGTACCGCCGGTAGAGGGTCAACGTGAACATGCTCTACGTGGTTGTGATGAGGGCGTGTGGGTGGACGTGGTACCTTGGAGAGCTGGTAGAGGCTGAGGACCTGTTTGCAGTAGTTCTTGCCGTTGCGACACTGATCCACCAGCTTCTGGAGCTGGACGGCGACCTCGTCTTCGGGGAGGGGGAGTATCACGAAGGACGACAGGCTGCTCATCGAGGGATCTGGAGGAGAGAAGATGTGTACCTTATGGAGAAGAAGTTCAATTTACACTTTTCAAACAGAGTGGTGTTCTTGGTGTTAAAAGTTTAATTTGGATTTAGAAGTTCAGTTGTTGTTGCATAATAATAACATACTTATAATACTAAGAAGAAGGAGAAAGACAAGGAGCAGAAGAAGGAAGAGAAGCTTACAGCTGGTGAGGCTCTTCTTTGGCTGGACCTCTGAGGCCTCCTGCGGTTCAGGGTCCAGGTCTCCAGAGGCTAGACCTCTGCAGCGCAGCACCACCCACATGTCCCGGTGATACAGGGAGAAATACCGGCAGACCCGGCTGGCTTCGTGGATGCTGCCTTCCTCTAATAACTGACCAATGAGAGCAGCCAGAGCGCTCCTCTCCTCCGGACTCAACGGGGCCTCGCTGTTCAGCTCCTCCTGGTCCTCACCGGGACCGGGGAGTCCCTCCAGACCGAGCCACCTCTCGCTGTTCAGGCCCGATATGCTGGAGAAGGAGAACTCCCTCATCAGCACCTCGCACGTGTTCATTTCCGGCGTGACGGCGGGCGGCGGCAGGTTGAAGACGCTCTCCTTCTCCATGGCGGCGGCGAGGACGTGTCGTCGGACTCGGCCGATCCACAGCTTCTTCTCCAGGCTCTCCAGCTGGTCCCCGGGAGCCGGGCTGAGCAGCGAGAGCCAGCGGGCGGCGAGGCAGAGCAGCAGGCAGCGCTCCTGCACGTCCAGCAGCTCGGTCTGAGCCTCCGGCGGCGAGGTGGTCACCGTGTCGGCCTGAGTCAGGAAGAACCGGGAGGCCGATTCCGGATCGGCACTGTCAGCCTTCAGCTGCTCGTGACACCTCCTCCACAGACCGACCCGCGTCTCCAGCCTCCTCCACTGCCGCTTGGACTTCTGGGAGTTTACCTCCCGGAGAAGCTAACAGGAAACGACAGAAATACAAACAAATCATTTACAATTAACTGACAAATATAAAAGATGTCTTAACACATGACATGAAACAAACGCGTGGTGGTGCGCGTGGTGGTGCGCGTGGTGGTGCGCGTGGTGGTGCGCGTGGTGGTGCGCGTGGTGGTGCGCGTGGTGGTGCGCGTGGTGGTGCGCGTGGTGGTGCGCGTGGTGGTGCGCGTGGTGGTGCGCGTGGTGCGTGCGGGTGGTGGTGCGGGTGGTGGTGCGGGTGGTGCGTGCGGGTGGTGCGTGCGGGTGGTGCGTGCGTGTGGTGCGTGCGGGTGGTGCGGGCGGTGGTGCGGGCGGTGGTGCGTGTGGTGGTGCGGGTGGTGCGTGCGGGTGGTGCGTGCGGGTGGTGCGTGCGGGTGGTGCGTGTGGTGCATGTGGTGGTGCGGGTGGTGCGGGTGGTGCGTGCGGGTGGTCCGTGTGGTGGTCCGTGTGGTGGTCCGTGTGGTGGTGCGTGTGGTGGTGCGTGTGGTGGTCCGTGTGGTGGTCCGTGTGGTGGTCCGTGTGGTGGTGCGTGTGGTGGTGCGTGTGGTGGTGCGTGTGGTGGTGCGGTGGTGCGTGTGGTGGTGCGTGTGGTGCGTGTGGTGGTCCGTGTGGTGCGTGTGGTGGTCCGTGTGGTGCTTGTGGTGCGTGTGGTGGGTGCGGTGGTGCTTGTGGTGGTGCGTGCGGTGGTGCGTGTGGTCCGTGTGGTGGTGCGTGTGGTGGTGCGTGTGGTGGTGCGTGTGGTGGTCCGTGTGGTGGTGCGTGTGGTGGTGCGTGTGGTGGTGCGTGTGGTGGGTGCGGTGGTGCTTGTGGTGCGTGCGGTGCGTGCGGTGCGTGTGGTGGTGCGTGCGGTGCGTGTGGTGGTGCGTGCGGTGCGTGTGGTGGTCCGTGTGGTGCGTGTGGTGGTCCGTGTGGTGCTTGTGGTGCGTGTGGTGGGTGCGGTGGTGCTTGTGGTGGTGCGTGCGGTGGTGCGTGTGGTCCGTGTGGTGCATCAGACCTGGCTGAGCAGCAGGCGGTGGACGGGCAGCGCGGCCAGCAGGGCGACCTGTCTGGCCGCGCTGTAGCGCCCCCTGGCCTGCAGGGCGTCCACCGCGGCCTGGAACTCCTCCTGCTGGACGGAGGGAGAACTGCACTGCAGCAGCCTGGGAGACAGGCTGACCTCTGACCCCTGCAACAGCTGGCTGAGCTGACTCAGCTTCCTGAAGTCTGGACCTACACACACACACACACACACACACACACTCACAGGGTTAACAGTGTGAACTGTTCTGGGCTGACGGGTCTCTCCTGACGGGCTCTCCTCTCACCGTTGGATTTGAGGAGCTTGTCGACGTCGGCCAGCAGCTGCAGCAGGCGGTGGAGGTCGTACTGGGAGGAGCAGCGCTGCAGCATGGTGAGGAGCAGCACGGAGGCCTGGCTCTCCACCCACTGCAGGGGGAGTCCACCGGGGGGCGCCGGGCCGCCGTTTCTCAGCTGCACCAGTAAAGTAGAAGAGAAAAGAAGGAGAGCGTTTGCTTATCGATCGTCGTTCTGGTCGGATTTACCAACTACACAAAGTGTGACACCACCAAGAAAAGAGTTTAAAAACCTGCTGAGCACTGCTGACATGTGTCACGGCTCTGGTGTGTGTGTGTGATTTGAACGTCTGTTATTGATGTGATGCCTTACAGTGATCAGCGTCCTCTGGAAGTCCAGCAGCTTGGCTTTGGCCTCAGAGAAGCTCCTGTAGTCACAACCCAACTCAAACATCCTCAGCACCAGCACCAGAGGGCAGTCCTGAGACACACAAGCATCCGTTAGTGATCCGTTCGTTGAAGTCAGTCAAGAAAAGTCATTTTGATTTATTTTGACTTTTCATCTCCTCTCAGGTTTTTTACCCGCTGGAAGAGCTCGAAGCCTCGTAGGAGGGGCCTGACGTGGCCCCGCCCCAGCAGCGTCCTCCAGATGATTGACAGGTCGTGTAGCGTCCACTCGTGGTGCTCGGGGGCTTCGGCCAGGTGGGCGGCGGCTTCTCCAGCTGCGAGGTCATCGACGGAGGTCAACAACCACGCACAGAGGCACGGCAGTAGCTCCGCCCCCTGTCGGAGCGTGACGGGGTTCATGAGTGATTAGCATCTCTAATGATCACATTCATGATCATGTGACAGCAGAATGTTGAAGCTCGGAATGTGTAACTCTATTGTTCAGGGGTCGCTGTGTGTATTTCGTCCCGTTACCTGTTGGCAGGCGGCCATTACAGCCAGCGTTGGGCAGCGTTGCACCAGCGCCTCCTGCAGCAGGTACCTGCAGGGCGCCGCCTCCTCCTGGCTCTGCAGGAGGACCTGGAACAGCTCCCTGGGGTGCTCCGGGCTCCCGGGGGCCTCCTCTGCGTTCAGGGACACGGGCTGCTCCTCAGAGCCACGGGGCCACCTCCTCTGGCTGCACACCTGCAGGTCCTGAAGCGCCAGACTCAGGTGGGCCTGCAGGGCGGGGCCAAACTGAGCTGCCAGTGACTTCACCTGGTGGAGGAACCAAATATGGTCAGAGGAAGGAGCTCGACACGAAAAGAGAAATAACACGACAGTAGAAATAAGATGGAACGACTGAGGTGTGCGTTCACCTGCTGGGGCGGGAAGCTGTGCAGCTGCACAAACAACAGGAAGTGGATGAACTGTCCGTCATCGGTGCAGTGGGCGGGGTAAACAGAGCTGAGCTTCAGACTGTGGAGCTGACAGAACTGAACAGGCAACGCCCACTCCTGAGCCGCCTCGTAGGACGACCTGCAGACACACACACACACACACACACACACACACACACACACACACACACACACACACACACACACACACACACACACACACACACACTTCTATGTGCGACCCTCACAACTATCAACACTGAGAAGTCTGGGCCGTAGAGACCATGTTTACCTGCTGATGCCCTTCTGCTCCAGGCTGTCTGTCACTGCAGCTTCCAGGTAGCCAATCAGCTCTTCTGCTGCTCCAGGCTCCGCCTCCGCCAGCTTTACGCCTTTAGACGCTGAAAAGACACAAATCAGTGTGTTTACCAGTGTGTAGCTGCTGTGTGTGTGTGTGTGTGTGTGTGTACCCAGAGTGTGTAGCTGCTGTGTGTGTGTGTGTGTGTGTGTGTACCCAGAGTGTGTAGCTGCTGTGTGTGTGTGTGTGTGTGTGTGTGTGTGTGTGTGTGTGTGTGTGTGTGTGTAGCTGCTGTGTGTGTGTGTGTGTGTGTGTGTGTGTGTGTAGCTGCTGTGTGTGTGTGTGTGTGTGTGTGTGTGTAGCTGCTGTGTGTGTAGCTGCTGTGTGTGTGTGTGTGTGTGTGTGTAGCTGCTGTGTGTGTGTGTGTAGCTGCTGTGTGTGTGTGTGTGTAGCTGCTGTGTGTGTGTGTGTGTGTAGCTGCTGTGTGTGTGTGTGTGTGTAGCTGCTGTGTGTGTGTGTGTGTGTGTGTGTGTGTGTGTGTGTGTGTGTGTGTGTGTGTGTGTGTGTGTGTGTGTGTGTGTGTGTGTAGCTGCTGTGTGTGTGTGTGTGTGTACCCAGAGTGTGTAGCTGCTGTGTGTTGCTCTGGCTCCAGTGCTGCAGGATGGTGTTCATGGCTCTGATGTCGACCCTCAGCTTCAGGCTACAGACTCCCAGCAGCTCACAGAAACAGACGGCCGCTGACGTCACAGACGGCACATTGAAGCTCTGCAGAGCCGACCTGTAGGCCTGCTGATAGGCCTGCTGCAGCCTGAGACACACACACACACACACACACACACACACACACACACACACACTCTGTTTCCTGCTCCATTGACCTGAACAGCTGTAGTCGAGTGTACTCACAGCAGCGTGACGTCACTGCAGCCGCTCAGCCGCTGGACGAGGAAGGTGGCGTACGCGAAGGAGGGTCGGCCATGACGGAGGTAGTACAGGAAGTCCAGGTTCTCCACCAGAGCGAACCTGCCCACCAGGTGAGGGCTGGAGAAATGAGGCAGCTCTGAGGTTTCTGTGGAGGACGATCAGCTGATCTTAGTTGAGTGTGTTAGCATGCTAACGTCAGCGTGCTAACGTCAGCGTGCTAACGTCAGCGTGCTAACGTCAGCGTGCTAACGTCAGCGTGCTAACGTCAGCGTGCTAACACGACGTCACGCAGGTTTCCAGAGCTTACCGGTGGAGTTGAGGGTGTTTGCTGACTGCCAGCCGAACAGCCTGGATGGGTCCAGAGGGTGGAGCGACTGCAAAACACAAACACACTGTAACACAACAACAACAACAACAACAACAACAAGTTGAGATGTGACCCGACAGAACGTTGAATGGGAAGCAGCTCCGCAGGAGAGGAGGACCGGTGCGAGCGTGTACCTGCAGGAGGTGGTAGACGGAGATGTCCGAGGACGGGCTGCTTCCTCGGGGCCCGGAGGGGAACAGGGCGGCCCTCAGTTTCGGGTGGGGGGCCAGCGCCATCTTCAGGAGCTGGGGGTCCACCGCCCTCTCAGACCTGCCCGACCGTTCACCCTGAACCACCACCTGCAGCACAGGAAGCTCATGGAGGACTGTTCCAGACCCACAACCAGCTGTTCAGAGGGATCGAGTCTGCCCGAGCTGCTACTGATTATCTGGATCTGATGTTTACCTGGTCGATGCCTCCGGGGCCCAACATGACGGCAGCCAGAGCCAGCAGACTGTGACCCTCTAACAGCAGACTGCTGAGAGACGCCTGGCTGCCTGGCAACAGCACCTGAGCGCTGGTTAGACTGGCCTGGAACACCAGTCCTGGATCTGGAACACAAGAGAGGCCGAGACCAGGTCTCATGAACTCACCACGTACATGGTGTTACAGTTGATTCTCAGAGCATCGAGAGTCGGTTTGTGTGTTCACCTGACAGATCTCTGGTGATCTCCTGGATCTTCACCAGCATCTCAAACCAGGGCTGGCTCTCAGACAGGCTCTGATTGGTCAAGAGGGGACAGTTCCTGGGCGTCAACCTGTGGAGGACGGACACATGCGCTCATTAGCATATCGTTAGCATACCATTAGCATGTCATTAGCATACTCTCTGATATTCAGATGAAGGTGGGGCGGACCTGTGGTGCTCCAGGTAGGTGTACAGCAGGTACTGCAGGCCGCGGTCCACACAGAAGGAGATGAAGAGGCCGTGGAGGTCGAGGCCGAGGGGGGAGCGGTACTGAGGGATGGGGGGGGGCGAGGCCATCACCCCCCCGCCCTGAGCCAGCCTCCACAGCAGCTGCTCCAAGTCCGCCAGCTCCTCCGGGACCAGCACACCTCTCCTGGTGAAACATCCACGTTTAATGCATCCAGCTGTTTCACTCACCACACAGCTGTACACACACATGAGCCGGTGCAGCACGTGTTCCTGAACATCAGGGTTACACTGCATGTGTGGACGAGACTTTAACACTTTAACGTCTGAATCATCCTCATCACGTCACCGATCCCCGTCTGTGGATCGGTGAACAGGTGCTGCTGTACCTGACCAGCAGGTCCAGGATCTCCTCCCTCATGTAGGAGCTGCAGGCCGTGTTGTCGTTGACCAGCTCTGGGGTCAGCTCAGGCCACCGGGAGCCACCGGGGGCCTCCTGGTTCTGGATCCAGTCCACCACCCGGCGCTGGTCGTGCAGAGCGGTCAGGTAGCGCCACAACACGGCAGAGTCGCAGGAAGTCACCTCTGATGAAGCAACAACACAGAGAGAGAACACGGATAGATCCTCCATATCTAGATCCTATACATCCTTATGCGAGACCTTCAGGAACCACCGGAGGTCCTGGTTGATGGAGTCTACCTGTGTGATGCAGTCTGGACAGGAGGACCGCGGTCTGGCAGCTCTGGTCCCAGTTCCTCACCCAGTCCAGTCTGAGGTTCCTCCACAGACCCGCTTTCTCCCCCTCAGACCTCCTGTGTCCCACCAGCTCCTCCAGAACCTCCTCACCACCACCACCCGCCTCCCTGTGGACCATCTGGACCTGAAGCAGCCTGTCGGCAGGGACAGAGGAGCGGTGTACTCAGAGAATGTGGAGGTTTACAGAGATGAATCAAAGATGAAAGAGGTTAAAGAGTCGGATGCATGGTCCAGAGGAGGAAGAGGTCCATCCTGAAGGGGGTACAAAGGAGACTGAGACGTATCGAGAGGATTAAAAGGCTTCAATGGTTTTCCAGCACTGATCAGATTATAGATTTTAGTTCGTTTTTCTTCCATAGCTCGTCTTCTTTCAGACGAGTGGGAAGAAAACGTTGGATAATGCCTCATTTGCATATTTGAACATAACATTTAAATAACGTGTAACACAATAAGCGTCGTGACGTCGGTAACCTGGACCTGTGTGGTGATGCATCTGCAGGGCATCGGGCTGCAGGCAGAGACCCCAACCTCTCCATCTCCCTGATGAAGGCCACGCTCTGCACCTCCTCCTCCGGGAAACAACTCCGCCCACACAGCTCCTCCACCTGTCCCATCAACCAATCAGAGGCCTCGTTAAGACGTCGCGCACACCGAGAAGACATGAACTTAAGACAGGTGTCAATCATTACGACAAATATATTCAGAAAACAGAAGGAGAGACGGACAGACAGGAAGACACAGAGACACAGAGACACAAAGATAGACAAGAAGATACAGAGACACAAAGATAGACAAGAAGATACAGAGACACAAAGACAGACAGGAAGACACAGAGACACAAAGACAGACAGGAAGACACAAAGACACAGAGACACAAAGACAGACAGGAAGACACAGAGACACAAAGACAGACAAGAAGACACAGAGACACAAAGACAGACAAGAAGACACAGAGACACAAAGACAGACAAGAAGACACAAAGACAGACAAGAAGACACAGAGACACAAAGACAGACAAGAAGACACAAAGACAGACACAAAGACACAGAGACACAAAGACAGACAAGAAGACACAGAGACACAAAGACAGACAAGAAGACACAGAGACACAAAGACAGACAGGAAGATACAGAGACACAAAGACAGACAGGAAGACAAAGACAGCCAAGAAGATACAGAGACACAAAGACAGACAAGAAGACACAAAGACAGACAAGAAGATACAGAGACACAAAGACAGACAAGAAGATACAGAGACACACAGACAGACAAGAAGATACAGAGACACACAGACAGACAAGAAGATACAGAGACACAAAGACAGACAAGAAGATACAGAGACACAAAGACAGACAGGAAGATACAAAGACAGACAAGAAGATACAGAGACACAAAGACAGACAAGAAGATACAGAGACACACAGACAGACAAGAAGATACAGAGACACAAAGACAGACAAGAAGATACAGAGACACAAAGACAGACAGGAAGATACAGAGACACAAAGACAGACAGGAAGACAAAGACAGCCAAGAAGATACAGAGACACAAAGACAGACAAGAAGACACAAAGACAGACAAGAAGATACAGAGACACAAAGACAGACAAGAAGACACAGAGACACAAAGACAGACAGGAAGATACAGAGACACAAAGACAGACAGGAAGATACAGAGACACAAAGACAGACAGGAAGACAAAGACAGCCAAGAAGATACAGAGACACAAAGACAGACAAGAAGATACAGAGACACAAAGACAGACTGGAAGATACAGAGACACAAAGACAGACAAGAAGATACAGAGACACAAAGACAGACAAGAAGATACAGAGACACAAAGACAGACAGGAAGATACAGAGACACACAGACAGACAAGAAGATACAGAGACACACAGACAGACAAGAAGATACAGAGACACAAAGACAGACAGGAAGATACAGAGACACAAAGACAGACAAGAAGATACAGAGACACAAAGACAGACAGGAAGATACAAAGACAGACAAGAAGACACAGAGACACAAAGACAGACAGGAAGATACAGAGACACAAAGACAGACAAGAAGACACAAAGACAGACAAGAAGACACAGAGACACAAAGACAGACAGGAAGACACAAAGACAGACAAGAAGATACAGAGACACACAGACAGACAGGAAGATACAAAGACAGACAAGAAGACACAGAGACACAAAGACAGACTGGAAGATACAGAGACACAAAGACAGACAAGAAGATACAGAGACACAAAGACAGACAGGAAGATACAAAGACAGACAAGAAGACACAGAGACACAAAGACAGACAAGAAGATACAGAGACACAAAGACAGACTGGAAGATACAGAGACACAAAGACAGACAAGAAGATACAGAGACACAAAGACAGACAGGAAGACACAAAGACAGACAAGAAGACACAGAGACACAAAGACAGACAAGAAGATACAGAGACACAAAGACAGACAAGAAGATACAGAGACACAAAGACAGACATGAAGACACAGAGACACAAAGACAGACAAGAAGATACAGAGACACAAAGACAGACAAGAAGATACAGAGACACAAAGACAGACAAGAAGACACAGAGACACAAAGACAGACAGGAAGACACAAAGACACAGAGACACAAAGACAGACAGGAAGACACAGAGACACAAAGACAGACAAGAAGACACAGAGACACAAAGACAGACATGAAGACACAGAGACACAAAGACAGACAAGAAGATACAGAGACACAAAGACAGACAAGAAGATACAGAGACACAAAGACAGACAAGAAGACACAGAGACACAAAGACAGACAGGAAGACACAAAGACACAGAGACACAAAGACAGACAGGAAGACACAGAGACACAAAGACAGACAAGAAGACACAGAGACACAAAGACAGACAAGAAGACACAGAGACACAAAGACAGACAAGAAGACACAGAGACACAAAGACAGACAAGAAGACACAAAGACAGACAAGAAGACACAGAGACACAAAGACAGACAAGAAGACACAAAGACAGACAAGAAGACACAGAGACACAAAGACAGACAAGAAGACACAGAGACACAAAGACAGACAAGAAGACACAGAGACACAAAGACAGACAGGAAGATACAGAGACACAAAGACAGACAGGAAGACAAAGACAGCCAAGAAGATACAGAGACACAAAGACAGACAAGAAGACACAAAGACAGACAAGAAGATACAGAGACACAAAGACAGACAAGAAGATACAGAGACACACAGACAGACAGGAAGATACAGAGACACAAAGACAGACAGGAAGATACAAAGACAGACAAGAAGATACAGAGACACAAAGACAGACAAGAAGATACAGAGACACACAGACAGACAAGAAGATACAGAGACACAAAGACAGACAAGAAGATACAGAGACACAAAGACAGACAGGAAGATACAGAGACACAAAGACAGACAGGAAGACAAAGACAGCCAAGAAGATACAGAGACACAAAGACAGACAAGAAGACACAAAGACAGACAAGAAGATACAGAGACACAAAGACAGACAAGAAGACACAGAGACACAAAGACAGACAGGAAGATACAGAGACACAAAGACAGACAGGAAGACAAAGACAGCCAAGAAGATACAGAGACACAAAGACAGACAAGAAGATACAGAGACACAAAGACAGACTGGAAGATACAGAGACACAAAGACAGACAAGAAGATACAGAGACACAAAGACAGACAGGAAGATACAGAGACACACAGACAGACAAGAAGATACAGAGACACACAGACAGACAAGAAGATACAGAGACACAAAGACAGACAGGAAGATACAGAGACACAAAGACAGACAGGAAGATACAAAGACAGACAAGAAGACACAGAGACACAAAGACAGACAGGAAGATACAGATACACAAAGACAGACAAGAAGACACAAAGACAGACAAGAAGACACAGAGACACAAAGACAGACAGGAAGACACAAAGACAGACAAGAAGATACAGAGACACACAGACAGACAGGAAGATACAAAGACAGACAAGAAGACACAGAGACACAAAGACAGACTGGAAGATACAGAGACACAAAGACAGACAAGAAGATACAGAGACACAAAGACAGACAGGAAGATACAAAGACAGACAAGAAGACACAGAGACACAAAGACAGACAGGAAGATACAGAGACACAAAGACAGACTGGAAGATACAGAGACACAAAGACAGACAAGAAGATACAGAGACACAAAGACAGACTGGAAGATACAGAGACACAAAGACAGACAAGAAGATACAGAGACACAAAGACAGACAAGAAGATACAGAGACACACAGACAGACAAGAAGATACAGAGACACACAGACAGACAAGAAGATACAGAGACACAAAGACAGACAAGAAGATACAGAGACACAAAGACAGACAGGAAGATACAAAGACAGACAAGAAGATACAGAGACACAAAGACAGACAAGAAGATACAGAGACACACAGACAGACAAGAAGATACAGAGACACAAAGACAGACAAGAAGATACAGAGACACAAAGACAGACAGGAAGATACAGAGACACAAAGACAGACAGGAAGACAAAGACAGCCAAGAAGATACAGAGACACAAAGACAGACAAGAAGACACAAAGACAGACAAGAAGATACAGAGACACAAAGACAGACAAGAAGACACAGAGACACAAAGACAGACAGGAAGATACAGAGACACAAAGACAGACAGGAAGATACAGAGACACAAAGACAGACAGGAAGACAAAGACAGCCAAGAAGATACAGAGACACAAAGACAGACAAGAAGATACAGAGACACAAAGACAGACTGGAAGATACAGAGACACAAAGACAGACAAGAAGATACAGAGACACAAAGACAGACAAGAAGATACAGAGACACAAAGACAGACAGGAAGATACAGAGACACACAGACAGACAAGAAGATACAGAGACACACAGACAGACAAGAAGATACAGAGACACAAAGACAGACAGGAAGATACAGAGACACAAAGACAGACAAGAAGATACAGAGACACAAAGACAGACAGGAAGATACAAAGACAGACAAGAAGACACAGAGACACAAAGACAGACAGGAAGATACAGAGACACAAAGACAGACAAGAAGACACAAAGACAGACAAGAAGACACAGAGACACAAAGACAGACAGGAAGACACAAAGACAGACAAGAAGATACAGAGACACACAGACAGACAGGAAGATACAAAGACAGACAAGAAGACACAGAGACACAAAGACAGACTGGAAGATACAGAGACACAAAGACAGACAAGAAGATACAGAGACACAAAGACAGACAGGAAGATACAAAGACAGACAAGAAGACACAGAGACACAAAGACAGACAAGAAGATACAGAGACACAAAGACAGACTGGAAGATACAGAGACACAAAGACAGACAAGAAGATACAGAGACACAAAGACAGACAGGAAGACACAAAGACAGACAAGAAGACACAGAGACACAAAGACAGACAAGAAGATACAGAGACACAAAGACAGACAAGAAGATACAGAGACACAAAGACAGACATGAAGACACAGAGACACAAAGACAGACAAGAAGATACAGAGACACAAAGACAGACAAGAAGATACAGAGACACAAAGACAGACAAGAAGACACAGAGACACAAAGACAGACAGGAAGACACAAAGACACAGAGACACAAAGACAGACAGGAAGACACAGAGACACAAAGACAGACAAGAAGACACAGAGACACAAAGACAGACATGAAGACACAGAGACACAAAGACAGACAAGAAGATACAGAGACACAAAGACAGACAAGAAGATACAGAGACACAAAGACAGACAAGAAGACACAGAGACACAAAGACAGACAGGAAGACACAAAGACACAGAGACACAAAGACAGACAGGAAGACACAGAGACACAAAGACAGACAAGAAGACACAGAGACACAAAGACAGACAAGAAGACACAGAGACACAAAGACAGACAAGAAGACACAGAGACACAAAGACAGACAAGAAGACACAAAGACAGACAAGAAGACACAGAGACACAAAGACAGACAAGAAGACACAAAGACAGACAAGAAGACACAGAGACACAAAGACAGACAAGAAGACACAGAGACACAAAGACAGACAAGAAGACACAGAGACACAAAGACAGACAGGAAGATACAGAGACACAAAGACAGACAGGAAGACAAAGACAGCCAAGAAGATACAGAGACACAAAGACAGACAAGAAGACACAAAGACAGACAAGAAGATACAGAGACACAAAGACAGACAAGAAGATACAGAGACACACAGACAGACAGGAAGATACAGAGACACAAAGACAGACAGGAAGATACAAAGACAGACAAGAAGATACAGAGACACAAAGACAGACAAGAAGATACAGAGACACACAGACAGACAAGAAGATACAGAGACACAAAGACAGACAAGAAGATACAGAGACACAAAGACAGACAGGAAGATACAGAGACACAAAGACAGACAGGAAGACAAAGACAGCCAAGAAGATACAGAGACACAAAGACAGACAAGAAGACACAAAGACAGACAAGAAGATACAGAGACACAAAGACAGACAAGAAGACACAGAGACACAAAGACAGACAGGAAGATACAGAGACACAAAGACAGACAGGAAGACAAAGACAGCCAAGAAGATACAGAGACACAAAGACAGACAAGAAGATACAGAGACACAAAGACAGACTGGAAGATACAGAGACACAAAGACAGACAAGAAGATACAGAGACACAAAGACAGACAGGAAGATACAGAGACACACAGACAGACAAGAAGATACAGAGACACACAGACAGACAAGAAGATACAGAGACACAAAGACAGACAGGAAGATACAGAGACACAAAGACAGACAGGAAGATACAAAGACAGACAAGAAGACACAGAGACACAAAGACAGACAGGAAGATACAGATACACAAAGACAGACAAGAAGACACAAAGACAGACAAGAAGACACAGAGACACAAAGACAGACAGGAAGACACAAAGACAGACAAGAAGATACAGAGACACACAGACAGACAGGAAGATACAAAGACAGACAAGAAGACACAGAGACACAAAGACAGACTGGAAGATACAGAGACACAAAGACAGACAAGAAGATACAGAGACACAAAGACAGACAGGAAGATACAAAGACAGACAAGAAGACACAGAGACACAAAGACAGACAGGAAGATACAGAGACACAAAGACAGACTGGAAGATACAGAGACACAAAGACAGACAAGAAGATACAGAGACACAAAGACAGACTGGAAGATACAGAGACACAAAGACAGACAAGAAGATACAGAGACACAAAGACAGACAGGAAGACACAAAGACAGACAAGAAGACACAGAGACACAAAGACAGACAAGAAGATACAGAGACACAAAGACAGACAAGAAGATACAGAGACACAAAGACAGACAAGAAGACACAGAGACACAAAGACAGACAAGAAGACACAGAGACACAAAGACAGACATGAAGACACAGAGACACAAAGACAGACAGGAAGGCAAGGCAAGTTTATTTGTATCGCACATTTCAACAACAAGGTAATTCAAAGTGCTTCACATAAAACCATTAAAAGCATCAAAACATAAGACAAAAGAAAAGGAGATTTAAAAACAATTAAGAACATTCATTCATAAAACCATTAAAAATCGATGTCTCCCAGAGATCATCTACGCTGCACTCAAACCTCTACACTGCCAATTCTGTCAACCCACACACAAACCACCTATGGATCTTTGTTTTCTAGTGTGTGCCTGGCACGAGCTTGGTCCCGAAGGAAATACCGTTATAATTGTGCAGTCTCCACTTGTACTCCTTTCACATCAGCGTATTTAAAAACAATTAAGAACATTCATTAAAACATTAAAAAACAGTGTAAGAAATAAAATGCAGTAGTAAAATGCAGAAATGCAGGAAATTGATTAATATATTAATTGAATGTGGTTCAATTAAAAGGCAGCAGCAAACAGAAAAGTCTTCAATCTTGATTTAAAGGAGCTGAGGGTCTCAGCAGACCTGCAGCTTTCTGGACTTTGTTCCAGATATGTGGAGCAGAAAAACTGAACGCTGCTTCTCCATGTTTAGTTCTGACTCTGGGAACAGGAAGTAGACCGGTCCCAGGAAGACAGACTTCTGCGGACTGAACTCACCACAAACTCTCTGAGGTTCTTGTCGTCGGTGTAGAGACAGATGCTGTGGAGCTGCTTCTTCACACTGAAACCCTGAAAACAACACGACGTGTTCAATGTTCCACCACTGACAGCTTCTGTGTTTCATGCAACTTGCATCACGTTAGCAAAACCAGTGCTAGCATGTGTACAGTTAGCATCCGAGCTTCACAGACAGGATGTAGTCTGTTGGTCGAGTCCTCACCATGTTGGTGAGCAGCGTGTTGGCGGTCTGCAGGTCTCGGTCCTGCAGGCAGCAGAACACCTGACGCAGCCCTTCCGTCCTCAGAGCCGACAGACGCTGCTCCGGCAGGCTCCGCCTCCTCAGGACGGCCTGAGCTCTGGGGATCTGATTGGTCAGGACGGACTGACGGACCACTTCCTGTAACACACACATTCAGAGACGTGAAGGTCAATGCTGGTGTTAAAGCTGCATTCTCTCTAGTGACCACCAGGGGGCGACTCCTCTGGTTGTATAGAAGTCTGTGAGGGAAGTCTATGAACTCCAATGGGAGAAGGGAACACAGATTACGTCCTGAACAAAGAGCAGCAGTGAAAAGTCACCTCCGTGGAGAGCTGCTCCCACGCGTCTCTCTGAGCCTCCTGCTGAGCGCGGTCAGCAGAGTCGGCGGCGGAGGCGTCGCCCCCTGCAGGCCAGGGGAACCTCTTCATGTAGCTCCTCAGCTCGGTGACGTAGCGGTCCAGAGCGTCCACGCAGCCGCGCACGCCGGCGTCCTCGACTGCAGACACGACAGAGAACAACCCGAGCTGAGCGTCTCCAGCTGTGGACAGAGGTGTTTGTGTGTGTGTGTGTGTGTGTGTGCAGCCTCACGCTGTGTGTTGGACAGCACCGAGCGGATCTGAGTGTTGACGAAGCTCATGGTGATGTTGAGCAGCTGCTCGGAGAACTGTCGGCTCTGAGCTTCACTGTGTGAATCTCTGACGGCCGAACACAGAAGGTCCAACGCAGGACACAGCTCCTGGAAACCTACACACACACACACACACACACACACACACACACACACACACACACACACACACACACACACACACACACACACACACACACACACACCTTTATATACAACAACAATGTATGAAACTACGGTTTGATGATTTTGTACATAAAAAAATACAACCTAAGTATTTAAAAATGAATAACGATGGATGCTAAGCTAACCCAGCTAGGACCTGAGGCTACTCCACTACCCAGCATGCACCTGGCTGGTCTGATGCTCTGGTCGCAGAACAATAAGACGGATGAAAGCAGTGGGAGGTCTGACTGTTGAGCCCACGTCTTCTATTGTGAAGATGGCGGCCATGTTATTAATCAGAGAGTTGTTGTTATGTTGTTGTGTGTTTGTTGTTATGTTGTTGTGTGTTTGTTGTGCGTTTGTTGTGTTATAAATGGACTACAGCTGTTCTGTTGTGAGTCTGTTTGTTTGTTGTGTGTTTGTTGTTATGTTGTTGTGTGTTTGTTGTGTTGTTGTATTTGTTGTTATGTGTTTGTTGTTATGTTGTTATGTTGCTGTGTGTTTGTTGTTATGTTGTTATGTTGTGTGTTTGTTGTTATGTTGTTGTGTTTGCTGTGTTTGTTGTTGTGTGTTTGTTGTGTGTTTGTTGTGATGTTGTTGTATTTGTTGTTGTGTTTGTTGTTATGTTGTTGTGTGTTTGTTGTTTGTTTGCTGTGTGTTTGTTGTTATGTTGTTATGTTGCTGTGTGTTTGTTGTTATGTTGTTGTGTTTGCTGTGTGTTGTTGTGTGTTTGTTGTTGTTTGTTTGTGAGTCTGTGTGTTTGTTGTTATGTTGTTTGTTTGTTTGCTGTGTGTTTGTTGTTTGTTTGCTGTGTGTTTGTTGTTATGTTGTTTGTTTGTTTGCTGTGTGTTTGTTGTTTGTTTGTTGTTATGTTGTTTGTTTGTGAGTCTGTGTTTGTTGTTATGTTGTTTGTTTGCTGTGTGTTTGTTGTTATGTTGTTGTGTGTTTGTTGTGTTTGCTGTGTGTTTGCTGTTATGTTGTTGTTTGTTTGTGAGTCTGTGTGTTTGTTGTTATGTTGTTGTTTGTTTGTTTGCTGTGTGTTTGTTGTTATGTTGTTGTGTGTTTGTTGTGTTTGCTGTGTGTTTGCTGTGTGTTTGCTGTTATGTTGTTGTTTGTTTGTGAGTCTGTGTGTTTGCTGTGTGTTTGTTGTTATGTTGTTGTTTGTTTGTGTCTGTGTGTCATGTATCGTATCGTGGCGTACGTACGGGCCGTCAGGCTCTGTGTGGAGGTCTCTGGCTGCTCGGCAGCAGGGATCAGGAGGTGCTCTTTACTCTTCAGGTAGAAGTCTACCGTGTCCAGCTGACGGTTCTTCAGTCCAGCCTGCAGCACCACAACAACAACAACAACAACACAGCTTTAACAGAGCCAGAGCAGAGAGACAGGTGTGGAGACGTCTCCTCCTCCTCCTACCTGCAGGGCGTGGACGGGGATGGAGCAGCGCCCCCAGCTGTTCAGGTGACACACTGCGTCTACCGTCGCTGCGCTGCCGAACAACATCAACCTGCTGAGCAAGTCCTGCTGGGACACCGAGAACAGGACCTGGAACACACCAGACTCTGGAGGAGGGAGACAGACAGGCAGGGAGACAGGAAGTTAGAGAGACAGACAGTTTATAAAGTTCCCTTTCCTCCTTGTTGTGGTTTATTAACAGAACTCTTTGTATCGTTGTCGTCTTTTAGTTTCACTTCAAACATTTTATTAAAAAGAGAAACAAGCTGATAAACTAAAGTCTGATCGGTTCACACAAGATTTATTTCTACGTTAGTGAGGAGACAATGTGTCCACTGAGGGTTAGTGAGGAGACAGACGATGTGTCCACTGAGTGTGAGTGAGGAGACGATGTGTCCACTGAGTGTGAGTGAGGAGACGATGTGTCCACTGAGGGTTAGTGAGGAGACGATGTGTCCACTGAGTGTGAGTGAGGAGACGATGTGTCCACTGAGGGTTAGTGAGGAGACGATGTGTCCACTGAGTGTGAGTGAGGAGACGATGTGTCCACTGAGTGTGAGTGAGGAGACGATGTGTCCACTGAGTGTGAGTGAGGAGACGATGTGTCCACTGAGGGTTAGTGAGGAGACAATGTGTCCACTGAGGGTTAGTGAGGAGACGATGTGTCCACTGAGTGTGAGTGAGGAGACGATGTGTCCACTGAGTGTGAGTGAGGAGACGATGTGTCCACTGAGTGTGAGTGAGGAGACGATGTGTCCACTGAGGGTTAGTGAGGAGACGACGTGTCCACTGAGTGTGAGTGAGGAGACGACGTGTCCAATGAGGGTTAGTGAGGAGACGATGTGTCCACTGAGTGTGAGTGAGGAGACGATGTGTCCACTGAGTGTTAGTGAGGAGACGATGTGTCCACTGAGTGTGAGTGAGGAGACGATGTGTCCACTGAGTGTTAGTGAGGAGACGATGTGTCCACTGAGTGTGAGTGAGGAGACGATGTGTCCACTGAGTGTTAGTGAGGAGACGATGTGTCCACTGAGTGTGAGTGAGGAGACGATGTGTCCACTGAGTGTGAGTGAGGAGACGATGTGTCCACTGAGTGTGAGTGAGGAGACGATGTGTCCACTGAGTGTGAGTGAGGAGACGATGTGTCCACTGATGGTTAGTGAGGAGACGATGTGTCCACTGATGGTTAGTGAGGAGACGATGTGTCCACTGAGTGTGAGTGAGGAGACGATGTGTCCACTGATGGTTAGTGAGGAGACGATGTGTCCACTGATGGTTAGTGAGGAGACAATGTGTCCACTGAGGGTTAGTGTAGTTCGTTGGACGATGAAGAGTTCTCTTCTTCATCACTCTCACACATTAAACTCCACAGAGTCGTGTTCTTACTCCTGAGCAGCAGTCGGTGCTGTCTCTCTCCACAGCGCTGGACCGGAGCCGCCTCGCCCTCCGCCCGGTGGAGGCTCACGCCGCCGGACTCAAAGTCCCACAATGCCGCAGTGGTCCCTCCGTTGCCGGGGGAGACGAAGGTCAGCTGGGCGGAGAACTCGGACACGGTGAGCAGAGACGGAGCGGACGACTCGGGGACGGAGAAAGAGACGGCGGACCCGCCGCGAGGCACTCGGCTGTGGGACGAGGACGAGGAGGCCCTGTGGGGCTCCAGGTGGAGGAGGGAGAAGGACCAGGAGGAGGAGGAGGAGGAGGAGCAGGAGGAGGAGGAGGAGGATGAAGCGCTGCTGTACATGGAGGCCAGGCGAGCGTCCCAGGAGCTACAGAGGAGTTAAAGTTTGTAGACATTTATCAGTAGTATCTAGAGGTGCGCTCGTGTAGATGTGCGCTCGTGTAGAGGTGCGCTCGTGTAGAGGTTACCGGTCGGCACTGAATGTCGCTCCGAGGGCGGCGAGGCTGAAGGCGGAGCTCGACAGGCCGTCCTGGTCTCTCTGGTCCTGGGGCCGGATGGGGGGGCGACGGGGGGGCGCGGCACACAGCAGGTGGTCTGGATACAAACTGCAAAGACAGGAGTGTGTTGGTTTATCTCTGAGGCTGCGTCTCACTCCTCTGGTTGTTTAGAAGTCGAAAGAAAATGTTCATCACTTTCTTGGATTATTGCCGTCGCCATCTTGGTTCTTCTCAACCAGTGAACAGGAAGTGACCATATCTGGACTGAGGAGAGACGTAGAGACGCTGTGTACGTCTCTAGTAGAGACCTGTCAATCACCGTGTAGCCCCGCCCTAAAGCATCCCCTGCTTTATAGTCCATCAGAGACCTGTCAATCAGCGTGTAGCCCCGCCCTAAAGCATCCCCTGCTTTATGGTCTATTAAAGACCTGTCAATCACAGTAGCCCCGCCCTAAAGCATCCCCTGCTTTATGGTCTGTGTGACTCTAAATGGACCATCATGCACTAAATGAACATCATGCTGTATTGAAGAAGACTTGAAACTAGAGATTGAGACATAAACTCATGTTTACAATGTTTACTGAGGGAATAAATCAAGAGAGAAGTAGAGTCATTTTCTATAGACTTCTATACAACCAGAGGAGTCGCCTAACATCTGGTTTGTCCTGATGTACCTGAAGTAGTGGTCGAGGTCGACGGCGACGGCGCTGTGACACTGAGTGACGGCTACAGCTGTGCTGAGGTCAGAGGACACCTGGAGGAGGCAGAAGGAGGAGGAGGAAGAGGAGGAAGAGGAGACGAGGTCGTCCTCCGGCTGCAGAAGAGTGAGGTAAGCCGGCAGGTCGATGCTGGCCAGCAGACCTCCATCAGTGATGTCATACACAGCTGGAGGTCTCAGTTAAAGAAGACTGTGATCTACAGAGAGACCAGATCCAGGTCCTCTGGTCCTCTGTGGTCCTCCTGTTAGTCTGTCTCACTGAATCATGTATTTAATCTGGTTCCCTTACTTTGTTTCATTCGTTTAGTTTAGCTTAGTAGAAGTAGAAGTGTGTTTGTTTGAGGTACTTGTACATACTCAGAGTATTACTACAGTGTGGATTGTACTTCATGATGACACTGCTGTTGTAGAGGATACATATGAGTCCGGTGGAGCTGAGGATGAACAGAGTGTCTCTGCAGACACACTGGTGGACGGCAGAGCGTCCGTCTCCTTCAGTCAGCCGGATGTTGCAGCAGGACACCGTCTGCGGCTCCGCCTCCGTCTGCTGCCACTGCAGCTGCAGCAGCCAATCACGGTTCAGCAGCACGCAGCCGCGGCCGGCGGAAAACGACAACAGACGCACCGACTGCAGCTCACAAACTCCTGGAAATAAAGACAGGGCGGTAGAATACATATATACATATATATATATATATATATATATACGTATATATATATACGTATATACGTATATGTATATACGTATATATATATATACACGTATATATATATACGTATATACATATACGTATATACATATACATATATACACACGTGTATATATATACATATACGTATATATATATATATATATATATATACGTATATATACATATACGTATATATATACATATACGTATATATACATATACGTATATATATACATATATATATATATACGTATATATACATATACGTATATATATACATATACGTATATATACATATACGTATATATATACATATACGTATATATATATATACGTATATATATATATACATATACATATATATATATATATACGTATATATATATATATACGTATATATATATATATACGTATATATATATATATATATATACGTATATATATATATATATATATATATATACGTATATACATATATATATATATACGTATATATATATATATATATATATATATACGTATATACATATATATATATATATATATATATATATATATGTATATACGTATATATATATATGTATATACGTATATATGTATATACGTATATATATATATATATATATATGTATGTATATATGTATATACGTATATATGTATATACGTATATACGTATATACGTATATATGTATATATATACGTATATACATATATGTATATGTATATATATGTATATATGTATGTATATACGTATATACGTATATATATGTATATATGTATGTATATACGTATATATATATATATATATATATATATATATGTATATACGTATATATATATATATATATATACGTGTATATATATATATACGTGTATATATATATATATATATATATATATATATATATATATATATATATATACACATACATACATACATACATACATACATACATACATACATACATATATATATATATATATATATACACACACACATCGGCCCTCTGAACCCAAGGCACTCTGGTGGAGGATGCTTTTTTGCTCCTGTCACATTTTACTTTCTTTTCCCTTCACAATAAAAGACCTAAAACATGTCTTTACTGCAGAATAACAGTTAGAATGACATCAATCATCAAAAATAAATAAACACAAGCTGCATTCTTGATAATATATATTTTGAACTGGAAAGCGATGGAATCTATAGAAACAACACGTGTCCCAGTGTCTGTGAGTTAATGATATTGGGGGATATTGGAGGATTGATGAAATGTTGTTTTTCCTGATGGAAGCATGATGTGTTCAAGGGACGTCGGAAAGTTGAAAATCCGATGATCAGGTCTGTTTTTACAGCTTCCGATTGTGATAAACTGTATTTCTGGCAATGAAAGAAAACTTGCTTTCTTCAAACCTGCCAATTGATTTTGGGGTTCAGAGAGTTAATACCATATGAAGACATCGTGTCTCAGGTCTTCTGTCGGTCCAGTGATAGACCTGGTGCTGGTGCTGGACCTGGTCCTGGTGCTGGACCTGGTCCTGGTACTCACCGTCGTCCTGCTCCCTGACGGTCTGCAGCAGGCGGCCTGCGGGACATTCAGACACACAGAGGACCGTGATGGAGGCCGAGCGCTCCGCTTCCACCTCCAGCAGCTTCAGGTCCCACTGAGCCCCAACGGACAGAAGCCTGAGGACACCAGGACCGCCGAGGACCGCCTGCTCCTCCCAGGAGAAACTAGAGAGACACGGTATTATGTACTGTACACACCTCAGAGGGACACATGTACTTTATACTGTACACACCTCAGAGGGACACGTGTACTTTATACTGTACACACCTCAGAGGGACACGCTGTACTTTATACTGTACTACACCTCAGAGGTACACGGTGTACTTTATACTGTACTACACCTCAGAGGTACATGTGTACTTTATACTGTACTACACCTCAGAGGTACACGGTGTACTTTATACTGTACTACACCTCAGAGGTACACGGTGTACTTTATACTGTACTACACCTCCGAGGGACACGGTGTACTTTATACTGTACTACACCTCAGAGGGACACGTTGTACTTTATACTGTACTACACCTCAGAGGTACACGTGTACTTTATACTGTACTACACCTCAGAGGTACACGGTGTACTTTATACTGTACTACACCTCAGAGGGACACGTTGTACTTTATACTGTACTACACCTCAGAGGTACACGGTGTACTTTATACTGTACTACACCTCAGAGGTACATGTAGTACTTCACCTACATTTACGTCAGTAAGGTTTTGAATGCAGGAGTTTTACTTGTAGTTGAGTATTTTCACTGTGCGGTATTAATACTTTTACTTCGGTAGAAGTATCTGAATACTTCTTGCACCACTGGATATGACCTCCTGCAGTAATCATGAGGAAAGTGACTCCTTTAAATATATTTAATAATACTAATGTGTTGATGTTTACTCATATCCGTCTTTAGGATGATATCTATAATATAAAGGAGTCATGTATCAGGCTACCAACATGAACACGTGAACACACTCACTCTGCGTGACATCCGTCCACTGTGGCCGGGGGAGCCTCTCTGTCCGCCGGGTCCCAGACCA
Source organism: Lycodopsis pacificus (assembly GCA_028022725.1). NCBI lineage: Eukaryota > Metazoa > Chordata > Actinopteri > Perciformes > Zoarcidae > Lycodopsis > Lycodopsis pacificus. The sequence goes on from CM051698.1 coordinate 27,894,379, forward strand.
CCAGCCTCCCGCGGACCCCCAGACATCCGAGCAGGGAGCCTCCAGGAGCCAGCTCGGCTCTCCGGAGGTCCGGTACCCCGCCACAGTGCTGGTTCTCTGGGATCACACACACCTCTAAGGTGCTCCTCTCCTCCAACATCTCCGCACGGTGAACCGGGAGACACACTTAAACAACGACGGTCCAATGAGACGGTAAACAGCGAGAACATCGACGGTAACGGAGACAAAGTTTGGACATTTCTTCCTGTCGCGTAAAACAAAACAGCTGACTCCGAGTGGTCACGTGTTCTGTCTGCTGCTGTCAGCTGACCAGACCTGACCAATAGAGGAACGAGGAGAGAAGTCTGGTTAATCGATCGTGGATCGTGGTGCCAAGAAGGAAATTATTGAAACAAGCAGCACTTATAAACATTATTTATTTCATTAAATAAATAAATAAATAATAATAAAATAATATAAATATATATATATTTTTTAATCAATGTATTTATTTATTTAAACAACAAAAAGCCCCTCTTCTTCTTTCTGTGACCAGTGAATTAAAACTAATACATATTATAATAACGAAGACGTAACCTACATTAAGAGTACACATACTTATTTTAAAGCCTTTATTAAGTTATCTGAATATCTTTATTTTCTCAAATGAATTGAATTATTATTTATAATTGTATTATTGTACTCATTGTATTTCTTTAGTTTAAAGGTTCTTACAGATATGTCAATAAAAGTAGCTGCGTATAAATACTCTGTTAAAATGTATTGGAGTAGAAGTATAAAATAGCATAATGAGGAAATACTCACGTAAGGTTCAAGTATTTAGAAAAATTGTACTTAAGAAAATGTATTTAGTTGAGCTATAATTTGATCATTCATCGATTGCTTTTCCCTGGAAAACAATACAGGAAGCGGAAGTGAGAAGGATGCGCTGATTGGCTGCGCGGTAACCAGCAGATCGCGGTGTAATTCACACACTTCCGGTGTCCGTTAAACGTACTTCCTGGTTCGATAGAGATCACAACAGTAGCTCCGTGTTTGTGATGGCGCTTTGACCGGAAAGATGGAGGAGAAAGCGTTAGAGGTTTACGGTGAGTAGCAGCTCCATCAGGCCTGCTGTTTACTGCGCTGCGGGGAAGTTAAATACACCATCTATTCAATGGAGTTTGGTGAGACTGGAGTGAAAAGCGCATGCGCAGTTCTTTAAACTGTGTTTGTATAGAAATGGCACAAAGTACTGGAACAGAACTCATGTCAATGGCTTCTGAGTGGAGTTTGCTTTATGTTTGAGTGAATGACACTGTTTTGGCCAAAGTACTGAATAATATCTGATTTCTTGAACTCTTAGGTTTGTAGTGAACAGCACACGTGACCAGAGTACAGAACTATAGACCGAACTCACCTGGAGCTTAATAATAATGATGTGTTATTGATTATCAATCTGAAGAAAAACATCCTGTTCTTACTCTTCTGTATCTTCTAATCATAAGATAAGTCATTGTATTTGTCTGATGTAATCATAACCATCATAGAGTATTTTATTCTGGTACAATATTAATGATAGGAAATAGATAAGATGGTTTCAGCTCCGTGAGATTCGTCTTTCTGCTGCTTTTAAACTTTATGTCCTGTTAATATTATTATTTGTGACTCGTTACCTTCAGTTTTAGACTTATTGTCGGCCTGCTTTTAGTAAACACCCCCCCCCCCCCCCCCCCAGACGTGATCCGGTCGATCCGGGACCCGGAGAAGCCCAACACCCTGGAGGAGCTGGACGTGGTGACGGAGAAGTGTGTGGAGGTCCAGGAGCTCGGAGAGGACGAGTACCTGATCATCATCAAGTTCTCCCCGACCGTCCCTCACTGCTCTCTGGCCACGCTGATCGGTGAGTCAGCAGGTCAATAACTATATATATACATATGGATGTGTGTATATATACACACACCTGTAAATATCATAAACGATTGTTGACACACCGATTATTTTCTGTAATTATTCAGAATCGAATGGAAGAATGTGATTGGCTGTTTGTGGAGGGAACCAGTGATGATGACTTCCTGTTTGACGACAGAAAGCCGTCATCCTGCAGCTGTTGAACCTCTGAACCTCAGACTAAAGAGAATCTTCTTCTCCTCCTCTCGTTGTGTCTGCAGGTCTCTGCTTACAGGTGAAGCTGCAGAGATCTTTGCCGTTCAAACACAAGGTGAGAACCACAGGCGATCATCTCCGCTCGTACAGGTTATGTAAATGTCAATAATGGTGAGCAGAACTTCATCGACTGGATATCAACACTTCATATGTGCAGTAATATGAACCAGTCAGTCATGTCGTGCTCTGGTGTTTCTTTCTGGATCTGTTGTTGGTTGTTGTTGTTTAGGGTTCGGCAGCACATTGATATGTTCGCTGTTGTTTTGTCACCAGTTGACATGATGAAGTCTCTCTGTTCTCTGTTGGTCTGTTATTCCTCATCATCAACGTTTGTATTGAATTGAACTCATTGAGTAAGTGGTACTCCTCATTAAAGTTCCTGAATGAATAACTTGCAGCGCAGCATCTTAACATCCGCTGTTTTTATTTCTCTTCTCAGTTGGAGATCTACATTTCAGAGGGAACTCACTCCACTGAAGAAGACAGTGAGTTCGTCTCATCAGCCTCCCACTGAGTCGTGTTCGCTCATCTCTTACAGATTAGCGTTTAAAACCAAAATATTGCAAAATATTTGACTTTTCACTTTGACGCCAAACCCACATGTTGATGCTAACCTTCCAGTTGCTGTTATCTGCCGATTGTTTCTCTTCTGATTCAGCTTCGTCTCTTTCAGTTGACCTGTTGAACATGTGCTGAAGTAGATAACGTGTATTAGTGACGAGACGTCCCAATGAGAGCTGTGTATCAGCGAAGTGTTCATCGTGACTCCAGACTGACGCTTTGTGTCTCCAGTCAACAAGCAGATCAACGATAAGGAGCGAGTGGCGGCCGCCATGGAGAACCCCAACCTGAGGGAGATCGTGGAGCAGTGCGTCACCGAGCCCGACGACTGACGGAGGAAGCTCCGCCCACCTGGGAGGGGCCTGCAGGTGTGGACCAGAGGACTCGCTCTGGAGCGTTTGGAGGTTTTATTGTGGAGCGTCTCTGATGAGGATCATGAACACTGAGAGTCGGGATGGAAGCCGGACTGATCAGTGCGTTGACAGCGAAATGGTTTCACAACAACGGCTCCAAAGTGAGACGGTCGAGTGTCAACATGGAGGAAAAACGTAATATTTGTTCAGTCGATGATCTTTAGTTCGTGAATGATAACAAAGTTTATTTTTCGGTCTCTGGCCAGGAGACCAGCTCTGGTTCTTTAAAGACAGAGTCAAACGGACCATAAAGCAGGGGATGCTTGAGGGCGGGGCTACGCGGTGATTGACGGCGTCTCTATGTCACTCCTCCTCAGTCCAGATATGGTCACTTCCTGTTCACTGTTGCAAAGAACCAAGATGGCGACGATCACAACGCGATGGGTTCATGTCAACACCATCACTTTTTATTGTTTCTGACAAAAATAAACGTGTTTTCGGACGGAAAGCTGAATTAGTGTTTCACTGAATGCTTCTCAGCTGATGAAGATGAAGCTCTGTGTAGTGATGAAGCAGCTCCACCTGTAGGGAGCGCTGTGGGGCTTCATGGAAATCCACAATCGGAGACATTTAATACGGATATTCACACATCTCACCAGTGATCAATAAAGTTTGATCCAAATTTATTGTTGATTATATTTTTGTGTTATTAATCTGAATATGCAAAGTAATGAAATAAAAAAATAGATGTCAAGTGAAGTATTAGTACCTTAAAATTGTACTTAAATACAGTACTTGAGTAAATGTGATTAAATACTTGCCGGGTCGTCAAACAGGAAATAAAAAATATTTTTCTTCCACTTCAGTGTTTTTT
>CM051698.1:27905811-27943311 GCA_028022725.1 Lycodopsis pacificus
TAGCGACGGGGGGGCGTGGCACACAGCAGGTGGTCTGGATACAAACTGCAAAGACAGGAGTGTGTTGGTTCATCTCTGAGGCTGCGTCTCACTCCTCTGGTTGTTTAGAAGTCTAAAGAAAATGAATTCCAAATAAGAGAACTTCTGTTCATCACTTTCTTGGATTAAAGCCGTCACCATCTTGGTTCTTCTCAACCAGTGAACAGGAAGTGACCATATCTGGACTGAGGAGTGACGTAGAGACGCCGTGTACGTCTGGTAGAGACCTGTCAATCAGCGTGTAGTCCCGCCCTAAAGCATCCCCTGCTTTATGGTCTGTGTGACTCTAAATGGACCATCATGTACTAAATGAACATCGTGCTGTATTGAAGAAGAAACTAAATGGAGTTTAACCTGCTGGAGCTCCGTGCAGGACTCATTTCCTGTGAGACAGAAGTTCTTCTGCTTCTATCTCCTGAAGTCCTGCTGGGACTGGACCAGTTATTCTGCTTCTATCTCCTAAAGTCCTGCTGGGACTGGACCAGTTCTTCTGCTTCTATCTCCTGAAGTCCTGCTGGGACTGGACCAGTTCTCCTGCTTCTATCTCCTGAAGTCCTGCTGGGACTGGACCAGTTATTCTGCTTCTATCTCCTGAAGTCCTGCTGGGACTGGACCAGTTATTCTGCTTTGATTCCTTCAGTGGAATGATGCAATCTCAGGTGCTGCCGTTATGCCTGTTGTGCCTCTTATGTTCCTCCTCCGCTCCACAGACAGCAGGTTGGTTTGTTCTCTGCTGACGAGTCGTCGACGTTCAGAAGAACACGGCTTTGTTTTATTCACCTGTCTCACCGACAAACGTCTGTACTTCTTCCTCTTCACTCTCAGACCTTCAGCCCGTGGAAGCTTTGAGACAACTAAAACCCAACGGCAGTCGTTAGAAAACACATGACAGCGGGTGCAAGAGGATGAATCCTCGACGCAGGACGAGGCTCATAAACTCTACATGTCGTCCTTCAAACACAGGAAGTGAAGCTCGTCAGTTCTTCTTCAAAAGAACCTCCTGTGTTCACAGGGAACAACTCGGTTAGATTTAGTAAAGATCGCGGTTTGAGTGAGAATAAGTCGTTTGTTACGTAGTTCAATAGGCGCCGTTAGCGACGTGAGCGCCTTCAAACCTAAAGATCTCAGTCCTGGTTGGTTCAGAATGATCTTTGAGTGAAAGTCAATGAATTGTGCTCAGAGTCTCAAAATGTCCAAAACGAGACAACCAGGACGACGTGAGATGTGTGGAGGAACAGGAACACCGAGGGGCAAAGTCATGAAAGCGTTGAGCAGCAGCTCAACCTGAAAGAGACAGAAGGTAACCGGGCGAGATGCACCTTTACCTGGAACACCTTTTAATGAGCTCGTCTAGGACATTCGGAATGAAACTGGCCAATTCATATTGCAATGTGCCTCAGAAGAATGAAGGTGTCGCTCAGGAACAGACCTTTTATTTTCTTTCATCTCATCAGTAAGCCTTCGACAGTGTGACGGAGCTGTCCTTTAGGAAACTCTCCCTTTATCTCCAAACATCATGTACAGACGCTCCGTTAGAGGCGGAGCGACATTTATGAAGTCTACGCGTCCGGCTGTGTCTTCTATACTTGAACATCTTTCCTCTGGTTACCTGTTGACGCTCTGAGACGTTTGAACATCTGAGAGGAGCTGAAAATAGAAACAGAGAAACCTCTATTCATGCCGGCTTTCATGGAGAGTTTTATAATTTTATGTTTTTTGTTATTATTAATTATCATTTCTGATTCTTTTCCCAAAGGGACGGACTCTTAGAAGCATATAAAAACAGCAGCAGAGCAGAGAGGCTGACAGACAGCTGGCAGGTCGTAGAGAAAGAGTCTGAACATCTTCCTGCACATTGCTCTGCTGCTCTGTCAGAGCAGCCTTCAGCCCTCCTCCTCCTCTCCTCCTCCTCCTCCCTTCCTCCTCCTCCTCCTCCTCCTCATCCCCTCCTCCTCCCTTCCTCCTCTCCTCCTCCTCCTCCTCCTCCTCCTCCTCCTCCTCCTCCTCCTCCTCCCTTCCTCCTCCTCCTCCTCCTCCTCCTCCTCCTCCTCCTCCCTTCCTCCTCCTCCTCCTCCTCCTCCTCCTCCTCATCCCCTCCTCCTCCCTTCCTCCTCTCCTCCTCCTCCTCCTCCTCCTCCTCCTCCTCCACCCTTCCTCCTCCTCCTCCTCCTCCTCCTCCTCCTCCTCCTCATCCCCTCCTCCTCTCCTCCTCCTCCTCCTCCCTTCCTCCTCCTCCTCCTCCTCCTCATCCCCTCCTCCTCCCTTCCTCCTCTCCTCCTCCTCCTCCTCCTCCTCCTCCCTTCCTCCTCCTCCTCCTCCTCCTCATCCCCTCCTCCTCCCTTCCTCCTCTCCTCCTCCTCCTCCTCCTCCTCCTCCCTTCCTCCTCCTCCCTTCCTCCCTTCCTCCTCCTCCTCCTCCTCCTCCCTTCCTCCTCCTCCTCCTCCCTTCCTCCTCCTCCTCCTCCTCCTCCTCCCTTCCTCCTCCTCCTCCTCCTCCTCCTCCTCCTCCTCTCCTCCTCCTCCCTTCCTCCTCCTCCTCCTCCTCCTCCTCCTCCTCCTCCCTTCCTCCTCCTCCTCCTCCTCCCTTCCTCCTCTCCTCCTCCTCCTCCCTTCCTCCTCCTCCTCTCCTCCTCCTCCTCCTCCTCCTCCTCCTCCCTTCCTCCTCCTCCTCCTCCCTTCCTCCTCCTCCTCCTCCCTTCGTCCTCTCCTCCTCCTCCTCCTCCTCCCTTCCTCCTCCTCCTCCTCCCTTCCTCCTCCTCCTCCTCCCTTCCTCCTCCCCCTCCTCTCCTCCTCCTCCCTTCCTCCTCTCCTCCTCCTCCTCCTCCTCCTCCTCCTCCTCCCTTCCTCCTCCTCCTCCTCCTCCCTTCCTCCTCTCCTCCTCCTCCTCCCTTCCTCCTCCTCCTCTCCTCCTCCTCCTCCTCCTCCTCCCTTCCTCCTCTCCTCCTCCTCCTCCTCCTCCTCCTCCCTTCCTCCTCCTCCTCCTCCTCCTCCTCCTCCCTTCCTCCTCCTCCTCCCTTCCTCCTCCTCCTCCCTTCCTCCTCTCCTCCTCCTCCTCCTCCTCCTCCTCCTCCTCCCTTCCTCCTCCTCCCTTCCTCCTCCTCCTCCTCCTCTGAAGCTGCCAGCCTAGTTCCTGCAGCTTTGGGATGTAGAGGGTTCTTCATGTCGGTGCCAGAGGCTTCTGCAGGTCATGACTGTTGTGTAAATGTTATGACACCAAATCCTGTTAAACCCTCTTTTCCCTAAACAGCTGCTGAAGCTCAGAAAAGGTCTCATTCCCGCTTCAGCTTAATATTCGCAAAACAAAAACCTCCAGATTAAAAATGTGCAAACATTGGGAGCAGCAGCCGACTTCAGGAACGTTCCCCAAATGATCACGGCCTCACTTTAATGAAACGCCATGATGAAGACATGAAACAAGCAAAGCATAATCCAGATGTACGAGCAGAGCTGTGAAGCGACTAATCCTACACACACACACACACCCGCACACGCACACACACACACACACACACACACCCACCCAGGACTGTTGACTTACATTCATCTCCTGCACGGAGCTGCACTGACAGACATCATGTACTCCAGCCTCACTCTACACATGTGCAGATATGATTTATTTGCAAATTCTCTCAATTCAAACATTTTTTACATATATTTTTTGATAGAAAGCTTTTGTCTGAACCAGATCACTGAAAGCTGCATGTGTCATACGACGGTGTGTTTGAAGCCAGCAGCATGAATGTACTGTTATAAAAACAACTTCCTCCTGATCTCCAGAGAGGGAGCTGAGAAACAGACCTGCTACATGAGAGAGGACGGTCCAGGGCTTTCTTTTTGATCCCAGAATGCACTGGGTCATGTTTGATAAGCAGCTGGATCTCAACCTGAGATCAGAGAGGAGTTTATCAAAGCAGGAACTCTTGGAACTCTTCTCTTGTAGCTGAGGAGCGAGACGCTGCCGGAGGCCTGAGCCCTCACACTGTGATGTGATGTGATGTGATGTGATGAGATGTGATGAGATGTGATGTGATGTGATGAGATGTGATGTGATGAGATGTGATGTGATGAGATGTGATGAGATGTGATGTGATGTGATGAGATGTGATGTGATGAGATGTGATGTGATGAGATGTGATGTGATGAGATGTGATGTGATGAGATGTGATGAGATGTGATGTGATGAGATGTGATGTGATGTGATGTGATGTGATGAGATGTGATGAGATGTGATGTGATGTGATGAGATGTGATGTGATGAGATGTGATGTGATGAGATGTGATGAGATGTGATGTGATGAGATGTGATGTGATGAGATGTGATGTGATGTGATGAGATGTGATGTGATGAGATGTGATGTGATGTGATGAGGCTGACACTGTGATGTGATGTGATGTGATGTGATGAGATGTGATGTGATGAGATGTGATGTGATGTGATGAGGCTGACACTGTGATGTGATGTGATGTGATGTGATGAGATGTGATGTGATGTGATGAGATGTGATGAGATGTGATGTGATGTGATGTGATGAGATGTGATGTGATGAGGCTGACACTGTGATGTGATGAGATGTGATGTGATGTGATGTGATGAGATGAGATGAGATGTGATGTGATGTGATGTGATGAGATGTGATGTGATGAGATGTGATGTGATGTGATGAGATGTGATGTGATGAGATGTGATGTGATGTGATGAGATGTGATGTGATGAGATGTGATGTGATGTGATGAGATGTGATGTGATGTGATGTGATGAGATGTGATGTGATGTGATGTGATGTGATGTGATGAGATGTGATGTGATGTGATGAGATGTGATGTGATGAGATGTGATGTGATGTGATGAGATGTGATGTGATGTGATGTGATGTGATGTGATGTGATGTGATGTGATGAGATGTGATGAGATGAGATGTGATGTGATGTGATGTGATGTGATGAGATGTGATGTGATGTGATGTGATGTGATGAGATGTGATGAGGCTGACACTGTGATGTGATGAGATGTGATGTGATGTGATGTGATGAGATGAGATGTGATGTGATGTGATGTGATGAGATGAGATGTGATGTGATGTGATGTGATGAGATGTGATGTGATGTGAAGTGATGAGATGTGATGTGATGAGATGTGATGTGATGTGATGAGATGTGATGTGATGAGATGTGATGTGATGTGATGAGATGTGATGTGATGTGATGAGATGTGATGTGATGAGGCTGACACTGTGATGTGATGAGATGTGATGTGATGTGATGAGATGAGATGTGATGTGATGTGATGTGATGTGATGAGATGTGATGTGATGAGATGTGATGTGATGTGATGTGATGAGATGAGATGTGATGTGATGTGATGTGATGAGATGTGATGTGATGAGATGTGATGTGATGTGATGAGATGAGATGTGATGTGATGAGATGTGATGTGATGTGATGTGATGAGATGTGATGTGATGTGATGTGATGAGATGTGATGAGATGTGATGTGATGAGATGTGATGTGATGAGATGTGATGAGATGTGATGTGATGAGATGTGATGAGATGTGATGTGATGAGATGTGATGTGATGAGATGTGATGTGATGTGATGAGATGTGATGTGATGAGGCTGACACTGTGATGTGATGTGATGTGATGAGATGTGATGTGATGTGATGAGATGTGATGAGATGTGATGTGATGTGATGAGATGTGATGTGATGTGATGTGATGAGATGAGATGAGATGTGATGTGATGTGATGAGATGTGATGTGATGTGAAGTGATGAGATGTGATGTGATGAGATGTGATGTGATGTGATGAGATGTGATGTGATGAGATGTGATGTGATGTGATGTGATGAGATGAGATGTGATGTGATGAGATGTGATGTGATGTGATGAGATGTGATGTGATGTGATGTGATGAGATGTGATGTGATGTGATGTGATGTGATGAGATGTGATGTGATGTGATGAGATGTGATGAGATGTGATGTGATGTGATGAGATGTGATGTGATGTGATGTGATGTGATGTGATGTGATGTGATGTGATGAGATGTGATGAGATGAGATGTGATGTGATGTGATGTGATGTGATGAGATGTGATGTGATGTGATGTGATGAGATGTGATGTGATGAGGCTGACACTGTGATGTGATGAGATGTGATGTGATGTGATGTGATGAGATGAGATGTGATGTGATGTGATGTGATGAGATGAGATGTGATGTGATGTGATGTGATGAGATGTGATGTGATGTGAAGTGATGAGATGTGATGTGATGAGATGTGATGTGATGTGATGAGATGTGATGTGATGAGATGTGATGTGATGTGATGAGATGTGATGTGATGTGATGAGATGTGATGTGATGAGGCTGACACTGTGATGTGATGAGATGTGATGTGATGTGATGAGATGAGATGTGATGTGATGTGATGTGATGTGATGAGATGTGATGTGATGAGATGTGATGTGATGTGATGTGATGAGATGAGATGTGATGTGATGTGATGTGATGAGATGTGATGTGATGAGATGTGATGTGATGTGATGAGATGAGATGTGATGTGATGAGATGTGATGTGATGTGATGAGATGTGATGTGATGTGATGTGATGTGATGAGATGTGATGTGATGTGATGAGATGTGATGTGATGAGATGTGATGAGATGTGATGTGATGAGATGTGATGTGATGAGATGTGATGTGATGTGATGAGATGTGATGAGATGTGATGTGATGAGATGTGATGTGATGAGATGTGATGTGATGTGATGTGATGTGATGAGATGTGATGTGATGAGGCTGACACTGTGATGTGATGTGATGTGATGTGATGAGATGTGATGTGATGAGATGTGATGAGATGTGATGTGATGTGATGAGATGTGATGTGATGAGGCTGACACTGTGATGTGATGAGATGTGATGTGATGTGATGTGATGAGATGAGATGTGATGTGATGTGATGTGATGAGATGTGATGTGATGTGAAGTGATGAGATGTGATGTGATGAGATGTGATGTGATGAGATGTGATGTGATGAGATGTGATGAGATGTGATGTGATGAGATGTGATGAGATGTGATGTGATGAGATGTGATGTGATGTGATGAGATGTGATGAGATGTGATGTGATGTGATGAGATGTGATGTGATGTGATGAGGCTGACACTGTGATGTGATGTGATGTGATGAGATGTGATGTGATGAGATGTGATGTGATGAGGCTGACACTGTGATGTGATGTGATGTGATGAGATGTGATGTGATGTGATGAGGCTGACACTGTGATGTGATGTGATGAGATGTGATGTGATGTGATGTGATGAGATGTGATGTGATGAGATGTGATGAGATGTGATGTGATGTGATGTGATGAGGCTGACACTGTGATGTGATGAGATGTGATGAGATGTGATGTGATGTGATGTGATGAGATGTGATGTGATGAGATGTGATGAGATGTGATGTGATGTGATGAGGCTGACACTGTGATGTGATGTGATGTGATGAGATGTGATGTGATGAGATGTGATGTGATGTGATGAGGCTGACACTGTGATGTGATGTGATGTGATGTGATGAGATGTGATGAGGCTGACACTGTGATGTGATGAGATGTGATGAGATGTGATGTGATGTGATGAGATGTGATGTGATGTGATGTGATGAGATGTGATGAGATGTGATGTGATGAGGCTGACACTGTGATGTGATGAGATGTGATGAGATGTGATGTGATGTGATGTGATGAGATGTGATGTGATGAGATGTGATGAGATGTGATGTGATGTGATGAGGCTGACACTGTGATGTGATGTGATGTGATGAGATGTGATGTGATGAGATGTGATGTGATGTGATGAGGCTGACACTGTGATGTGATGTGATGTGATGTGATGAGATGTGATGAGGCTGACACTGTGATGTGATGAGATGTGATGAGATGTGATGTGATGTGAAGTGATGAGATGTGATGTGATGAGATGTGATGTGATGTGATGAGATGTGATGTGATGAGATGTGATGTGATGTGATGAGATGAGATGTGATGTGATGAGATGTGATGTGATGTGATGAGATGTGATGTGATGAGATGTGATGTGATGTGATGTGATGTGATGAGATGTGATGTGATGTGATGAGATGTGATGTGATGTGATGAGATGTGATGTGATGAGATGTGATGTGATGTGATGAGATGTGATGTGATGTGATGTGATGAGATGTGATGTGATGAGGCTGACACTGTGATGTGATGAGATGTGATGTGATGTGATGTGATGAGATGAGATGTGATGTGATGTGATGTGATGAGATGTGATGTGATGTGAAGTGATGAGATGTGATGTGATGAGATGTGATGTGATGAGATGTGATGTGATGAGATGTGATGTGATGAGATGTGATGAGATGAGATGTGATGAGATGTGATGTGATGAGATGTGATGTGATGTGATGAGATGTGATGAGATGTGATGTGATGTGATGAGATGTGATGTGATGTGATGAGGCTGACACTGTGATGTGATGTGATGTGATGAGATGTGATGTGATGAGATGTGATGTGATGAGGCTGACACTGTGATGTGATGTGATGTGATGAGATGTGATGTGATGTGATGAGGCTGACACTGTGATGTGATGTGATGAGATGTGATGTGATGTGATGTGATGAGATGTGATGTGATGAGATGTGATGAGATGTGATGTGATGAGATGTGATGTGATGTGATGTGATGAGGCTGACACTGTGATGTGATGAGATGTGATGAGATGTGATGTGATGTGATGAGATGTGATGTGATGAGATGTGATGAGATGTGATGTGATGTGATGTGATGAGGCTGACACTGTGATGTGATGTGATGTGATGAGATGTGATGTGATGAGATGTGATGTGATGTGATGAGGCTGACACTGTGATGTGATGTGATGTGATGTGATGAGATGTGATGAGGCTGACACTGTGATGTGATGAGATGTGATGAGATGTGATGTGATGTGATGAGATGTGATGTGATGTGATGAGATGTGATGTGATGTGATGAGATGTGATGTGATGAGATGTGATGTGATGTGATGTGATGAGATGTGATGAGATGTGATGAGATGTGATGTGATGAGGCTGACACTGTGATGTGATGAGATGTGATGAGATGTGATGTGATGTGATGTGATGAGATGTGATGTGATGAGATGTGATGAGATGTGATGTGATGTGATGAGGCTGACACTGTGATGTGATGTGATGTGATGAGATGTGATGTGATGAGATGTGATGTGATGTGATGAGGCTGACACTGTGATGTGATGTGATGTGATGTGATGAGATGTGATGAGGCTGACACTGTGATGTGATGTGATGAGATGTGATGTGATGTGATGAGATGTGATGTGATGTGATGAGATGTGATGTGATGTGATGAGATGTGATGTGATGAGATGTGATGTGATGTGATGTGATGTGATGTGATGTGATGAGATGTGATGAGATGTGATGTGATGAGGCTGACACTGTGATGTGATGTGATGTGATGAGATGTGATGTGATGAGATGTGATGTGATGTGATGAGATGTGATGAGATGTGATGTGATGAGATGTGATGTGATGGGATGTGATGTGATGTGATGAGGGTCACACTGTGATGTGATGTGATGTGATGAGGCTCACACTGAGCCGCCGGTCACTGACCTGAGAGCAGAGATCTGCTCCATGGAAACATTTAGACCATCGGTGCTACGGCTGCAACCAGCAATACTGATCATCGCTTCATCTGCTTCTGTTTGACACTTATTTTGACTTTTATGTGTGAAACGTTTCCACCGTCGTCTCGGCCGGACTCCCTCGGGAAAGCGATTCCAAACTCAATTTGTGATTGTCGGTTTATTTGGTTGGAGACAATGCACATGAATAAAACTGCTGTAAATGAGGCCATGTTTCATCTGCGGTGTAAATCCGAAGAGGACAGCACGTTGCTGCAACATCATCACATCACCGTGACAGCGTCAGCTCCTTTTCACACGCACTGTAATTCTGGTTTTAATTGAACTTTTTACTCCCTGATCTGAGACGTGATTATCAAATAATCTGTTTCCTCCTTTTAGCCAAAACTCAACTCACAAAATGAAATGTTTGATGAATAAATCTTTAGTATAGAATCTCTGACTTCATGTGTTTCTATGTTGCATCTTTAACCCGTAATGTACAGTTAATATGACGTATGAACACGCGTGTAACACGGGAACACGATGTCTCATGTCAGAAATATGACGTGAAGTCAAACGCTCACGTTGTTCATATGAAGAGTAGAAGAAGATCAAAGGGATTCATGGAGGTGAGTGTAGATGATCCAGATGTGGACGGATCAGAAACAGCTGACTAAATGGAAATGGTTCTAAAAATACACATTTAAAGCTAATATTTAAAGTAGAGGAAAGTTCACTCGCTTTTCAAATCCTTCCTCGTTGAGCACTGGAGGAGGCGTCGGCCTCACGCTGACATCAAACGTCCTCACGCGGTCTGATCATCGTCAACCTCTTCGGCTGCTCGGCGTCTCTGAGGCTGCGTTGTTGCCGTCGTCATGAAGTCTGTCAGTGCAGAAGAAATGAGATCAGGAGAAGCTGCTCAACCTCCAGCTTCAGGTTTAGACGACAAGACAAAGTCCAGGAAGAGTTCATTGTTTGGGTTAAAATAACTACGGAAGCGTCGAAACTGAAGTGTGCAAGACACCAAACACCAATGAATGCCTGTGTTTCATAAAGATGATATGTCTGACAGATCTAGACTGAACCTAACACCTAAATCTAGCGTTCAAAGTTAGTCTGGTTTGCTGACGTTATTAATGCCGCTGACTCTCATCACTTCATCTCACACTTTCATCCCTTCACGAGTCATGTGAACCCTGCACCTGGAGCAGGTTGGAACAGAAGCATCAGGACGAGAAGAAGCGAGAACTAGAACATGTCTTCAGTGCAGAACAGTTACCATCACATCAGTCATGAAGAAGAAACAAATGCAAGCTGAGTTTCTTTGATCATTCATTTGACCAGAATTGGAAAACAATGGAATCTAATGTTCGATCGTCTTCAGTGAGGCTCATCACTGTGAGCTGCTGCTACCACAGACACGCTTCATATCTGTCCTGGTCTGTTTACTTTAACATGCAGAACTGTGTTCAGTGAAGCAGAAGCATTGTGTGCACGTCTGCTGTGAAGGCAGCAGGCTAACATACTGCTCGTGTTCTTCCTGCTGGTCTGAAGCGTCTCTCTGGACAGGAAGTGCTCATTTCCTCACTTCATGCACATGCAACAGTCAGGTAATTACTGTTGCATGTGCATGAAGTGAGTTCACTCATGTAGTGTGTATCCAGAACAGATCTCCTGTCTCAGGAGGAGTTCTGCAGGTCCGTCGACACGTCGGTCCAGTGAGACGCTGTGAGATGATCTGTGAGGGTGAATCTGAATTATTCTGAGAGCACATCCTGCAGCGACATCTGGACATTTATAATTGGACACAAGAAACATTAATGTAACTGGCAGATTCAAATCCTCGTTGTCTCGCTCCACAGAGGCTGAACCCTTTGACTGTTGAATTTTCAAAATAAAGTTCTGTGTTCACAGGAAACAGTTTCCACTCGTTACACGCAGACTGTCTTTTCAAAATAAGCTTCTGTGTTCACGGTTATCAGTGATAACGTTCCAGTGAAAGACTGTGAGAGTCAGACGTGATTCTTCCTCCACAGCTGAGTTAATGAAAGCGTTCAGTCTTCATCAGAGGAGCAGCTGACTGACCTTCTCCAGTTCATGAACTGCAGAAATCATTGACTCTGATGAAATCATTTCCATCAATAAAAGTGATTTATTTTGTGTCCACTAATGCCGGCAGCAGGTTGATGGGCTCCTCTCTGGAGATGTGACGTGGTGCAGAGCTGGGTTCACTCATCGTGTCTGATTACTGACTGAGCAGCATGCAAACAGGACACATCATCCCTTCATCACTTTTCTATAGAGGAGCTTCTTTCTTGCCTGGAAAGCTTTCACGGCCCACTTCAGCGCCTCCACCTGCACATGGAACTCCTGAGCAGCGTTCACTGAGATGGAAGAAGACGACGTGTTCAACAAGCAGCTGAACTCCAGATGAAAGGAAAGAGAGAGGTCTGAGATCAAAGAGTTCTCCTTCACAGCTGCACTGAACTCTTCTACGTTTGGCAGCAACAAGGAGCTCTGATGGTTTTACATCTACAGAAGTACAGAGCCGGTCTGACGTCACAGGAGGAATACTGTGACTCATGCGTTCAGCAGCAGGATCACCGTTAACTTCTTGTCCTACGATGGAGGTTCACTTCTACGTGGATCTTCAGATATTATTACAACATTACGAAGAAGTCAGAGTCATAACAGTAACTGATTAATGGAGATATGACAGCTGTGTTAAAGAAGAGATTTCTAGCTTTGCTCTGTAATTACATGTGTGTTCTGCTAAATGAATGTGTTGCAGATGTATTCTTCGTGTCTATGATCATATTTTAGCCTTCGTCCCTCATCGGTTTGTGGACTCATGTTCTGAAGCCTCTAGTTCAGCGATTTGGCCGTCGCCATCTTGTTTTTTTGCAACCAGTGAACAGGAAGTGACCATATCTGGACTGAGGAGGAGACGTAGAGACACCGTATACGTCTCTGGTAGCGACCTGTCAATCAGCGTGTAGCCCCGCCCTAAAGCATCCCCTGCTTTATGGTCTGTGTGACTCTAAATGGACCATCATGTACTAAATGAACATCATGCTGTATTGAAGAAGACTAGAAACTAGAGATTGAGACATAAACTCATGTTTACAATGTTTACTGAGGGAATAAATCAAGAGAGAAGTAGAGTCATTTTCTATAGACTTCTATACAACCAGAGGAGTCGCCCCCTGGTGGCCACTAGAGAGAATGCAGTAACGTAATGCAACTAAGGATAAGAAGTTGTTCCAAGCGACACAGAAACCTGGCGATTTGTGTCCACGTACACGGAACCTTTAGATCGCATTTCTTGACTATTTGAAAACCAGCACGAGACAAACATTCCCTCAATCTGGTGTATTAGACTGGAAGCACTGTGAGAGTCATGTTCTACGACTTCTCCAGTGCCTTCAACACCATCCAGCCTTTGCTTCTGAGGGACAAGCTGGAGCAGACCGGGGTGGACCACCACCTCACTGCATAGATCCTGGACTACCTCACCAACCGTCCACAGTATGTGCTGATACGGGGGTGTGAGTCAGATCGGGTGTCCTGCAGCACAGGGGCCCCACAGGGAACCGTTCTGGCTCCATTCCTCTTCTCCATTTACACCTCGGACTTCAAACACAACTCTGCCAACTGCCACCTGCAAAAGTTCTCTGACGACTCTGCAATCGTCGGCCTCATCTCCGCAGATGATGACAGAGAGTACAGGGAACTAAACCAGGACTTTTTAGGATGGTGCCAGCGGAACCGCCTCCATATCAACACCAGCAAGACCAAGGAGCTGGTGGTGGACTTCCGCCGGGGTAAACGCCCTCCTCCGACACCGGTGAGCATCCAGGGACTGGACATTGAGGTCGTGAAGTCGTATAAGTACCTGGGTGTTCACTTGAACAATAAACTGGACTGGACTGACCACGCTCACGCTCTTTATAAAAAAGGACAGAGCAGACTCTTTCTGCTGAGGAGACTGAGGTCTTTTGGGGTGCAGGGAGCACTCCTGAAGACCTTCTTCGACTCCGTGGTGGCATCAGCCATCTTCTATGGAGTGGTCTTCTGGAGCAGCAGCATCGCGGCAGCTGACAGGAGGAGACTGGACAAACTGGTGAGGAAGGCCAGCAGCGTGCTGGGGTGTCCACTGGATACTGTGGAGGTGGTGGGAGACAGGAGGATGATGGCGAAGCTCTCATCCCCGATGAGCCACGCCTCCCACCCCATGCAGGACACTCTGGCAGCTCTGCACAGCTCCTTCAGTCACCGGCTGATCCATCCCCGGTGTCTGAGGGAGAGGTACCGCAAGTCCTTCCTCCCCGCTGCTGTCAGGCTGCACAACAAGCTGCTCTCGGGAGACCACGAACACTTTGAACACTTTGAACACTTTGAACACTTTGAACACTTTGAACACTTTGAACACTCTGAACACTTGAACACTTCTGAACACTTTAATTAATTTACCTGGTGCAATATCCAATACGTTTAAGTATTATCTTACATTTTACATTCTACTCCGTCTGTATATACTGGTATATTTTGTATTCTTCTTTACTGTCATATTTTAATTTACTGTTTACTGTTTACTGTTTAGTTTATTGATACTACTTGATTTTTTATCTTAATTTTATTACTTGTGAGCGATGCTGCTGTAATCCTGTAATTTCCCCACTGAGGGACTAATAAAGGATTATCTTATTTTATCTTATCTTATTTTGCTCAAAGGACTCTTGGCTTCCTGCAGCTTTAAGATCATCATTCATATCCAGACATTCAGAAGGCATCAGCCTGAATCACCTTTTCTCACAGCTGCAGGAGAAGCTCCGATGTCTCAGTGTCATCACGTGTCTGAGCTCTTCATATTGTTGTGATATTCCTCTTCACTTGCAGCGCTGCATGCTGATTAACGTAAAATGAATTTAGGATAAAGAGACATTCTGAACTATGCATCATTATGATGCTTATTATCATTATGAATAAAGGTCGTGTGACTAAGATCATCATGAATGTGAAACGCTCTTCTTAATGTTTAGTTTCTTTCTCTTCATCTTTTGCAGACAAACACATTCACACTTTGGAGTTCTGCTGCTCTGACCTCTGACCTCTGACCTCTGACCTCCTCCGTCATAACGTTAGAAGTTAAGTGAGGAAACCACAGCAGCCTCATGAATAATCATCTGCTCTGAACAACAAACTCATAATGAAGTGAAGTAACTGCTGCATGGAGAACGCTGCGCCTGCGTTGCTGCTGTAATTATTCCATGAAACCAGGTTATGAGAAACATCAGAGCTCAGTGACGCTTCATTGCTTCGTGTTGTTCTCTTCAAAATAAAAGCGCTGCTCCTCTCTGAAACAGAACCATGGTGACGAGCAGTAGAGAGAACCAGAACACGTCTTCAGTGCAGAACAACAGTTATGATGACATCAATCATTGTTATGATTGTTTTGGTCTCTTCTGAGAGGCAACAGTCTGAGGTGACTCACTGTACGTGCTCAGTCCAGTCTACAGCTGCTTTATGTTGCATACAGTCATCTATGAGTTATTTCACCATTATCCACTTTCCTAAAATCTCTAAAACTCTCAAGAACCACACTTTGCATCTTACGGTCGCAGGGACCAGTTACACCCGGGTTCTGCTTCTAACCCTAACCCCTGAAGCTGTATATCGTCATCTCTGGAGTGTGTGTCTGAGGCGAGTCCGGTACTGAATCAAGGTCTAACTCATCGAGAGTCCATCCTCACGAGAGGAACTGTCACCTCAGCATTACTCAGCGCATGCTTTCAGAATAAGAGCTTCTACCTGGTCATCCTTCACCTCTCAACACCATGACATGTTCACTCAGTCATTCATAGAACTGGTGGTTTGGCTCTGGGTTCCTTTAACTCTACATACTGTGTACGAGAACATTCAGCACAGACAGGCCGGGAAACATGAACTCACGAATCCAGGTAGAGGCAGAAAAACCAGATCTCATGAAAAACATGTCGAGACGCCGTTTCCCTGGAAACCAAATCTCCAAAAAAACACGTTTCCTTCATCAGTTACTGAAGAACACGAGAGGAGCAGGAACACGTCTCTGTTCAAGACACACACACACACACACACACACACTCACACACACACTCACACACACACACACTCACACACACACACACACACACACACACACACACACACACACTCACGCACACACACACTCACACACACACACACACACTCACACACACACACACTCACTCACACACACACTCACACACTCACACACACTCACACTCACACACTCACAGGATGACTTGTTGTTGTTGCTCATTGTTACAGGAGGATAAATGATGAGTCATCACAAACTAATGTCTGATATAACCAGAGGTGTCACGAGCGTTTCATTTCCCTTTGTTGCCTGAAGCGTCGTTCTCGTAGCTGAGCAACAGGAAACCAACACATTGCACTCACTTCCTGCTGTGAGACTCAACATTTTCTTCTGCAGATTCTGCAGCTTAAATATCCGTTATGACCTCGTTGTGGATAAACTGCAATCTGACATTCAAAGTGACGGAGACAGGACGGATCACATGTTAAAGCGCTGGATCAGCAGAAGCTGTGGATCTGTGGTGGAGATACTGAGAGAGCAGCAGCAGTGATGGAGCGACTGAGTCGGCTGAAGACACCAAGAACTGCCAAGAAGAGAGCGGGAACCAGAGACGCTGCAACTAACAATCCCACATCACCACCACGATTATCAGCACAGGTGTGTGTGTGTGTGTGTGTGTGTGTGTTATGCATGAGGACGTCCATTGGTTTGACATGTTTCAGCTAATTAATGACAGAAACCTCAATCGTCACTGACATCATGAACTGACTTCTTGTGTGCAGACGAGGTTCAAACGCATCACTTCTAATCACATCACACTGCATCAGCCCACGTGTTGGAGAATTCACAGCTGTACTTTGTGCCTGTATGTTGTTGCTCGTTGACATTTTGAACATTTTGAGGATGTTTCCAGCCCTGAGTCTTGCCTGCAGGTGCAGCGGGAGGAAGCAGCTCTTGCATCACTT
The DNA here is from genome assembly GCA_028022725.1 of Lycodopsis pacificus. Taxonomy (NCBI): domain Eukaryota; kingdom Metazoa; phylum Chordata; class Actinopteri; order Perciformes; family Zoarcidae; genus Lycodopsis; species Lycodopsis pacificus. Next base: position 27,922,625 of record CM051698.1, read on the forward strand.
CGGTGATGAGATGCTGTAAGAGGAGGCACTGCCTGAAAGGGTCCATTAGTGAAGTAGTGTCTGCTCATCCGACTGAAGAATGAAGAATCTCCCTCAGCTGTCCAACTTTATATCCTCCAGTAGAAACACAACCCTTCAGCTCGCTCTCACTTTGGGAAATACAGTTTGGTGTTGGAGGCAGAGCAGGACGAGCAGGCAGACGGGGAACTGGGAACCGGGAACAGGACGAGCACAGCAAACAAACAATGACCGGACAGTGAGTGAGTGTGAGGCCGGGTTTGAATAGTGAAGAGGCAGAGTGAGCAGCTGGAGTCATGAGCTGATGAGGTGAGTGAAGAGCTCCAGAAAGAAACAGAACACAGAACACACAGGGCAAAGCCTGAGCAAGGGCATGAATGCTTGATGTTATAAATACATGATGTTATGAATACATGATGTTATGAATACATGATGTTATAAATACATGATGTTATGAATACATGATGTTATGAATAAATGCTGTTATAAATACATGATGTTATGAATACATGATGTTATGAATACATGATGTTATAAATACATGATGTTATAAATACATGTTATAAATACATGATGTTATGAATACATGATGTTATAAATACATGTTATAAATACATGATGTTATGAATACATGATGTTATGAATACATGATGTTATGAATAAATGCTGTTATAAATACATGATGTTATGAATACATGATGTTATGAATACATGATGTTATAAATACATGATGTTATAAATACATGTTATAAATACATGATGTTATGAATACATGATGTTATGAATACATGATGTTATGAATAAATGCTGTTATAAATACATGATGTTATGAATACATGATGTTATGAATACATGATGTTATGAATACATGATGTTATAAATACATGATGTTATGAATACATGATGTTATAAATACATGATGTTATGAATACATGATGTTATGAATAAATGATGTTATAAATACATGATGTTATGAATACATGATGTTATGAATACATGATGTTATAAATACATGATGTTATGAATACATGATGTTATAAATACATGATGTTATGAATACATGATGTTATGAATACATGATGTTATGAATACATGATGTTATAAATACATGTTATAAATACATGATGTTATGAATACATGATGTTATAAATACATGATGTTATGAATACATGATGTTATAAATACATGTTATAAATACATGACGTTATAAATACATGTTATAAATACATGATGTTATGAATACATGTTATAAATACATGATGTTATAAATACATGATGTTATAAATACATGTTGTAAATACATGATGTTATAAATACATGTTATAAATACATGATGTTATAAATACATGTTATAAATACATGATGTTAGAAATACATGTTATAAATACATGATGTTATAAATACATGTTATAAATACATGATGTTATAAATACATGTTATAAATACATGATGTTAGAAATACATGTTAGAAATACATGATGTTATAAATACATGTTATAAATACATGATGTTATAAATACATGTTATAAATACATGATGTTATAAATACATGATGTTATAAATACATGTTATAAATACATGATGTTATAAATACATGATGTTATAAATACATGTTATAAATACATGATGTTATAAATACATGTTATAAATACATGATGTTATAAATACATGTTATAAATACATGATGTTATAAATACATGTTAGAAATACATGATGTTATAAATACATGTTATAAATACATGATGTTATAAATACATGTTAGAAATACATGATACATGAACTAGGAGTTGTGATCCGAGTCCTAGATAGAGAGATAAAGAAATAAAAGATGGATATACGACGTTTCTTTAATAAATCGCGGAGTGTCTCAGAGGACGGGGACAGAGCGTGGCCGGGTGCTCATACGCACAGACGTCTGAGGAGATTGACAGCTCCAGAGAAGCTAACGTTAGCCACCCCGTCGAAGCTAGCAGGCAGCAGAGGTCCTCACAGCAGGCATCTGAACCAGCAGGAGATCTGGGCATTGATCAACCCAATCAAGTGGTGATAAAGAATTACCCATCAAGCCTATTTTCAGATAAAAAGACATCTTTCCACAGCGCCTGGTACACTAATAGAGACTGGCTGGAGTATTCAGTGAATGCAGATGCTGCATATTGTTACCCCTGCCGAACGTTCCGGGCGCCTGGGTCTTCCATGGACTCTGCCTTTACTCTGAGTGGACTTTCCGATTGGAAGCATGCAGTGATGGGGAAAGGGCTGAACAAACATGCAGCATCCAAAGAAAATATGCTTTGTGCAACTATGTGGAAAGACAAGGGAATGAGGATTGCTACAGAAAGAGAGGTATCGACGTTGGTCAACGCTGAACAGTTGCAGCGCAATAGATACTACCTGTCATCAACAGTAGATGTAATTGAGTTTCTCGCCGTCAGCCACTTGCCTTTCAGAGGCGATAATGACTCTTATGCGAGTATATCTGATGATGGCTGTGGTTTGTTCTTGTCTATGTTTGAGTATACTCTACGGAAAGATCCTGTGTTGGCCACGATTGCCCAGTCCATTCCACACAATGCCAGATACACCAGCCATGAGATCCAGAATGAATTGCTGGACATCATGTCCACCATGGTCACTGAGCACATCGTGACAGAGGTCGGGGAGTCATTTTACAGTGGATGGTACTCGAGACCCAACAGGAAGAGAAAACATCTCAATAGTTGTGCGCTTTATTAATGAGTTGTATGAGCCAACCGAACGTCTTCTGACAATTGCCACAGCTGACCAAGGGGATGCGGCTACACTGACTGACACGATCGTGGAGGAATTGTCTAAAGCTGGACTGAGTCCGATGCGAATAATTAGCCAAGTGTATGACGGTGCTTCTCTGATGTCCAGTAAGCACGGGGGAGTGCAGAAACGGTTGCAAGAGAAACTGCAGCGAGACATTCCTTATGTCCATTGTTTCAACCACCAATTCCATCTAGTGGTCTCGCATGCCCTTATTATCTGGTTCTATCCAGCCTCCTGGCCCTATGGACTAGGCTAAATTGGTTGTAGGCCTATGTGTTTGTTCTTTCTTGGAAAAACAAACAAACATGGAATGCAAAGCAATGTTTTCTTAATTTCTGTTGTAGGCTAGCTGTTAGGGCCTTTTCGTTGTTGCTGCGCTGCTGTGCTCCGCTCCGTTTCGGACAAACACCGGACAGTGTGTTGTTATTGTTGTTGTTATTGTTGTTGCTGGATGTGCCTATTTTTTAAATGTCTTGTTGTGGCTGAATCTGCTATCTGCTGATCTTTCAATACACAAGTTGACCTACTATGCTACCATAGGCTGTAAAAAAACAAACAAAAAAAACGTGCTCCCCCCAAAGCAACGTAAGGCCCCCCCGCAAATCAGTGCCTGGAGCCGGGCCTGCTCCTCCTCCTCCTCCTCCTCCTCCTCCTCCTCCTCCTCCAGGAGCAGAGCTTCTCCTCTCTGCTGGAGACCCAGGACATATTGCTGGACCGGCTGAAGGGAAGGGGGGCACGGGAGAACCAGCACCAGGACAGAGGAGCAGACTTTAAAGGGACTCTGGTGCTCAGAGACACTACCACTTTAGTCCACAGGGGGCGACATAACCAACACGACATGAAAGCTCCTCATAGTAACTTTAAAATAATTTCCAATCAACACATGTAGTTCATAAACGATTGTTCCTTTATTGAAGCTCCAGTAATACTCACACCTCTGTGTTCTCCTCTCACACAAAGTCTTCACTGTTTACTTTCAAAGTGTACTGAAATGAACTGAAACCCGTCAATCCATTCCGGTCAGCACAAGTTATGTGCTGACCGCAGCAAAGTGCTGTAATACATGCAGGCTGCCTCTGCCCCCCCCCCCCCCTCATAACAAAGATAACCACCGGAAAAAGATAAGAAACCCAACTGTGCTGGTAAAACACACAAACCTCACAGCTGTGAAGTGAGAGAAAAACAGATCATGATATTGGATGAAATGTGTTTAATCCGAGAGGAAGCGAAGACAAAGACTCGTGAAGAGGAAACATAGAAACATGGGAACATGGAAACATGGAAACATGGAAACATGGGAACATGGGAACATGGGAACATGGAAACATGGAAACATGGGAACATGGAAACATGAAAACATGGGAACATGGGAACATGGAAACATGGGAACATGGAAACATGGAAACATGAGAACATGGAAACATGGGAACATGGGAACATGGAAACATGGAAACATGAGAACATGGAAACATGGAAACATGGAAACATGGGAACATGAAAACATGGGAACATGGGAACATGGGAACATGGGAACATGGAAACATGGGAACATGGAAACATGGGAACATGGGAACATGGAAACATGGAAACATGGGAACATGGAAACATGGAAACATGAGAACATGGAAACATGGAAACATGGAAACATGGGAACATGAAAACATGGGAACATGGGAACATGGAAACATGGGAACATGGAAACATGGAAACATAGAAACATGGGAACATGGAAACATGGAAACATGGAAACATGGGAACATGGGAACATGGAAACATGGAAACATGGGAACATGGGAACATGGGAACATGGAAACATGGAAACATGGGAACATGGAAACATGAAAACATGGGAACATGGGAACATGGAAACATGGGAACATGGAAACATGGAAACATGAGAACATGGAAACATGGAAACATGGGAACATGGAAACATGGAAACATGAGAACATGGAAACATGGAAACATGGAAACATGGGAACATGGGAACATGGAAACATGGAAACATGGGAACATGGGAACATGGAAACATGAAAACATGGGAACATGGGAACATGGAAACATGGAAACATGAGAACATGGGAACATGGGAACATGGAAACATGAAAACATGGGAACATGGGAACATGGAAACATGGAAACATGAGAACATGGGAACATGGGAACATGGAAACATGGGAACATGGGAACATGGGAACATGGGAAGGCGTGAGGGAGGATGTGAGCTGCATGCGGATCTTCTCCTTGAGGGAGGATGCAGTGGGCTTCACTGGGCTGTAATTCATTTCCTGTTTGACGGGAGCAGATTACTTCCTGTACGGCTCCAGAGTCACAACACAAACACTCCACAGAGAAGACGATAGCATCCGGAAACCTTCCCCGCTGCATATTCATCCGTTTATTCAATAATCTCCTGCAGCGGGTTCATTAAACACACACAGATAAGGAAACGAGCAGAGACTCAACACCTGCTGCTGGAAACTGCTGCTGTCAGAGATAAGAGGAGTCACCCAGTATCCTCTTCCTGACACACTCGACTAACACACGCCTGTTTACTCTCGTTGTGACCCACGTCCACCAGGGGGCGACTCCTCTGGTTGGATAGAAGTCTATGAGAAAATGACTCTACTTCTCTCTTGATTTATTACCTCAGTAAACATAATACCATACTGATGTATATATATAGATATATATATATATATAAACATTCATATTAAACACATTTGCGTCTCTTTCTGACTTGATAACTGGATGTATTTAACCAATAACCTTCTTTCTCTTGACGTGAACACAGTTCATGTGTCGTGAACAGGAGAGATTACGTTTCCTCCCAAACGAATGTGTCTTTCCTTCCACAAACATGGCTTTGCACGGTGACATCCTGCTGCAGGCCTCGGGCTCGTTGGGGGAACTCCCGGTCTCAGCATGTTGTGCTTATGTGATGTGAACTTGCTGATATGAGGTTTTTCAGAGCTCCTTTTCTGATATTGACACGTTTAGTGTCGTAATGAAATGAAGACGTGGAGAGGAGATAACGCGGCGCTGCTTCACGCTCTTATCTCCTTCAACAGCTGTTACATCAGAATTAAACTGCTTCCAATAGCACGGCGTCAGGTTTTATTATCATCTTTAAAAACATCGCTCGTGTCCGGCGCTGGTGATGAGATCTTGTGTGTTAAATCACCTCTCTGGGTCTGTGTACTGCTCTCTATGATGTCATTTCTACTTCATCTGATGTAAGTATGCAGTTATTTTATTCATGAGTTGCATAGTTTCATTATTCCAGATGTTGTTCAGGTAGAAAGCTGCTTGTTCTGTGAGTTATGTGTTTGTTATTCTTAGTGTTTGGTTTGTTTGATCGTTAGTGAGTTGGGTAACACTGTGGTCATGTATATGAGTAGGACCAGCATGCACTGGGGTGGGCCTTTGGTATTTCTATTTTTGCTAAATAAATCAAAAGAAACACAGTCTGCATCTTTATGTCTGCAGAAACCACTTACCCATGGTGCATCAGTGGCCTCTTCATTTAAGTTTCACTTATATGAGTCCACGGCGACCACTCACTCTCACTCACTCTCACTCACTCACACACACACACACACACACACACACACACACACACACACACACACACACACACACACACACACACACACACACACACTCATCTTCATAACCTGCACATATGGTAAATAGAGTCAGCGACAGCTCTCACACATAATAATGTATGATAATCATCAGAACGCTCCACATCCTCAGTCAGAGTCCTGATCGGTGTTACAAGCTGCAACACGTCCTCACTGTTCACACTCGTCAGCAGCTCGGACGGCTGCAGATCCACCGACAAACTGATTCAAACTGACGTTCTATCGGCATTGTTTTCACGGTGCCGACACGTCATTTTAAGGAGACAACCTCTGGTTCTATAAAGTGAAGTCAGAGCTTCATGCGTTGAAGCTGCATTCTCTCTCGTGGCCACCAGGGGGCGACTCCTCTGGTTGTATAGAAGTCTATAGAAAATGACTCTACTTCTCTCTTGATTTATTCCCTCAGTAAACATTGTAAACATGAGTTTATGTCTCAATCTCTAGTTTCAAGTCTTCTTCAATACAGCATGATGTTCATTTAGTAAATACTTTTAAACTTCATCAAAGACTTGAATATCAGTTTTTTGGGATATTTACACAGATTGTAACGCCGACCTTTCAGAGAAGGTGGTTTCAGGGAATCTGTGTTCTCAGGTCCAACAGCGTGTAATGCTGTAACGCCTTCAGATGGAGGTGGCCTCACAGATCACAGGTCACAGGTCACATGAAGCATGCTGCTCTTTGGACTCTGCTTCATCTTCAGGCTGAAAACAGCCCCGAGCACAAACAGCCGGCGGGCTGAGATGCAGACAGATGGTCCACAGGAGGGTCGACTCACATCTGAGAGTTCAAAGGCTTTTCAGACGACGAGCTGCTTTCTGTATCTCTTTGATGATTTTATGGACGAAAAACGGATCTTTTCCAGTGGATTCTGGTGCAGCTGTGTCGGCCATGTTGTGATGTGTGTCTGTGAGTGGTATCACTCCGCTGGCTCACTGAATGAGGAAATGGCAGGCGAAACTGTGAGCTGGACCAATCCATGTTGGGAGGGGGGTTCGCCCAGCATTTTCCGATTTTCAGTCAGTAAACAGACAAGGAGATTGTCAAACACCCCCGCATGGCTCCCGTTGGACTATCCCACATCAAAAAATGTGTTTTTTGTGAAAATCGAGCAGGCACAGCCCATTTCACAGTCCATTTTACAGTCGCACAGACACAAATTATGATTCATATATTTTTATGATTGACAGATATGACATCACAACTGCTCAAAATTATTCCAAATGGTGTCAAACTGCTTTATTAGGATTATTGAACACTCTTAGTGATAAGAAAAGTGAATATATAGTTAATATTTAGTTCTATACTATATAACATTTGAATACAGCAATGCAACCAAATGCTTCCAAAAATGATAATTTAGCATGCTTTGCTTGGTTCATGCTGGCCCGCTTCACTCAATCGAAGTCAAATCAGTTTCAGAGACTGTAAAACCGGCTGTGCTGTGACTGTGGTTATGCCATTGAAATGTTTAGGCTTTATTTCAAGTAATATTTTAGACACAAGTGCTTTTTTTCAGGCGAACCTGAAACTTTTTCAATTTGAGCTGTGCCATATGTGTATTTGTTATTAACCAGTAACATATACACAATTGTACAGAGATCAGCACATCTCACAAGTGTTACCTGTATTATACAATCAAAAATGATTAAAATAGACCTTGTAGTTGCAGAAATACACTCTTTAGTATGGGTATGCAATTGTCGAGCAGAGGCCTAAAAATAGGGGCAGTGTTCAAGAGGTTTTAAGAAGCAGAGACAGTCAGTGTGAGACGCATGAATAACTTCTCTGACTCACAGACTCTACAGCCATCGCTGTGAGTTCTCCGGTCTGATCTCTCATCAGCGGAGGACAACACGTCAGCAGGTTAAACACATCCGAGTCTTTGAGGATGAACCAGAAATCAATGGAGGGAAGGAAGCAACTGTTTCCCTCTGAAGGCTCAGGCTGTGAATACTGAGTGAGCAGCGTAAGGAAAGAGGAGACGGGAGAGAACATCACAGTAACGACACACTTCAGAGGCGCCGCAGGAGACACTTCCATGTCCTTCAGTAAATTGAAGACAGTGAAGCAGCAGCACAGCCTGCAGCCTCGCTGAGCTGCTTCTAGGAGACGTCTCGTCTGTCCAGCCCAGAAGAGTCACACAATGTTTGTCCTCTTTCTCTGTTTTAGTGTCGCTAAGGACGAAAACAGCGCCGATGGAAAGTCGAGTCGGATCCGCTTCAGTGTCGGACGCTCAGATGGAATGCTCTCCAACTGTGATGCTCTCCAGCTGTGATGCTCTCCAGCTGTGATGTTCTCCAGCTGTGGTGGTCTCCAGCTGTGATGCTCTCCAGCTGTGATGTTCTCCAGCTGTGGTGGTCTCCAGCTGTGATGCTCTCCAGCTGTAATGCTCTCCAGCTGTGGTGGTCTCCAGCTGTGATGCTCTCCAGCTGTAATGCTCTCCAGCTGTGGTTGTCTCCAGCTGTGATGCTATCGAGCTGTGATGTTCTCCAGCTGTGATGTTCTCCAGCTGTGATGCTCTCCAGCTGTGATGCTCTCCAGCTGTGATGCTCTCCAGCTGTGGTTGTCTCCAGCTGTGATGCTCTCCAGCTGTGATGCTCTCCAGCTGTGGTTGTCTCCAGCTGTGATGCTATCGAGCTGTGATGTTCTCCAGCTGTGATGCTCTCCAGCTGTGATGCTCTTCAGCTGTGATGGTCTGTGATGCTCTCCAGCTGTGATGCTCTCCAGCTGTGGTGGTCTCCAGCTGTGATGCTCTCCAGCTGTGATGCTCTCCAGCTGTGATGGTCTGTGATGCTCTCCAGCTGTAATGCTCTCCAGCTGTGATGCTCTCCAGCTGTGGTGGTCTCCAGCTGTGATGCTATCGAGCTGTGATGTTCTCCAGCTGTGATGTTCTCCAGCTGTGATGCTCTCCAGCTGTGGTGGTCTCCAGCTGTGATGCTATCGAGCTGTGATGTTCTCCAGCTGTGATGTTCTCCAGCTGTGATGCTCTCCAGCTGTGATGGTCTGTGATGCTCTTCAGCTGTGATGCTCTCCAGCTGTGGTGGTCTCCAGCTGTGATGGTCTGTGATGCTCTCCAGCTGTGATGCTCTCCAGCTGTGGCGGTCTCCAGCTGTGATGGTCTGTGATGCTCTCCAGCTGTGATGCTCTCCAGCTGTGATGGTCTGTGATGCTCTCCAGCTGTGATGGTCTCCAGCTGTGATCTGCTGCTTCTGACTGCAGCGACAGGAAGCGGTTGGTTATGGTTAGGAAACACATGGCTGGATGAGCAATAACTCCGCCCACTACTGTGAATATATGTTAATAATCCTGTTGATATTAATAACTGTATTAGTATCAATAATTAACCAAACATCCCAACATCAACGTGATTTAAAACACAACTAAGCGCAGAAGGTGTTGCTTGGGATGGAGGTGTTGGGTACTTTGGGATGGAGGTGTTGGGTACTTTGGGATGGAGGTGTTGGGTACTTTGGGATGGAGGTGTTGGGTACTTTGGGATGGAGGTGTTGGGTACTTTGGGATGGAGGTGTTGGGTACTTTGGGATGGAGGTGTTGGGTACTTTGGGATGGAGGTGTTGGGTACTTTGGGATGGAGGTCTTTGGTACTTTGGGATGGAGGTCTTTGGTACTTTGGGATGGAGGTCTTTGGTACTTTGGGATGGAGGTCTTTGGTACTTTGGGATGGAGGTCTTTGGTACTTTGGGATGGAGGTCTTTGGTACTTTGGGATGGAGGTCTTTGGTACTTTGGGATGGAGGTCTTTGGTACTTTGGGATGGAGGTCTTTGGTACTTTGGGATGGAGGTCTTTGGTACTTTGGGATGGAGGTCTTTGGTACTTTGGGATGGAGGTCTTTGGTACTTTGGGATGGAGGTCTTTGGTACTTTGGGATGTTGTATTTGTAGCCACATCTCTAATAATACAAATTTCACTAGCTTAGGCCCCCACCTCAGCGGAGCGAGCCGTCGTCGGTTGTTAGGAGTGCTGAGGAATGGTTGATGGAGATCTGGCCTGATGCGGTTTGGGGGAGGCTTAGCTGAGGATCCACTGCGGCTCCCGGGCCTTGCAGACCCCCGATCTCCATGGAATAGGAGCATGATGACTATGGGGGGAGATAACCCTTAACAAGAGGGAGGGAGGGTGGGGTGCAGAAAACTCGAGTGTGCCGAGGCTTAGAGTGGGTAGGTAGTTATAGGAGTGTGGCCGGAAGTGGGCGAGTGGCTGAGCTGTGGTCCTGCTCCTGAAATTCAGCTAAGTTATCTCCAATTCACTAGCTTAGGCCCCCACCTCAGCGGAGCGAGCCGTCGTCGGTTGTTAGGAGTGCTGAGGAATGGTTGATGGAGATCTGGCCTGATGCGGTTTGGGGGAGGCTTAGCTGAGGATCCACTGCGGCTCCCGGGCCTTGCAGACCCCCAAAATAAGCCTGTGCGCTGGTCGGCAAGATCGAGTGGGGATTTGTGGGTTTAAGGATGGCGTTGGATATGGCCGAACCGATGTTGGACGGGTGTCCGCAGGAGGGCTGAACTCCTGGAATGGGAAACGAGAAAGCCATGGCATTGCGGTGGCCCAGACGTGAGCTGCATCGAGGGCGCGCCCTTGGCGGACGGGTGTCGCAGTGTCGTTTGGTGATTGGGTTACCGACTGCTAGGTTGTCAGGAGTTTAAGGTTATGGACTTGCTGGCCGTCTGCCCCCGTGATGGCTGTGGCTACTATTGGTCAGATTTCGTAGCATGAGTGATTTCGTAGCATGAGTGGAAACGACTGGCATCTGCTTGCAGGATCCGGCTGGTCTACGGCAATGTCGTCCGCCGTGGAAACCCCCCAAAAGGCGGCAGGGGGAGCGGCATCGTTGTTGCGTGATGTGATCCGTTGCTGTGATCCGTTGTTGCTTGCTGCATTGCTGCGTCGTTGCTTGCTGCGTCGTTACGTTGCTGCATACGTTGCACTGCGTTGCTGCGTCCCGTTGTTGCTTGCTGCGGCCTGTTGTTGCTTGCTGCGTCGTTGCTGCGATAAGTTGTTGCTGGGGTAACGTGGCTACGTTCGGTGGCTGTGATGCGTAGATGCGATGCGTGGCTGCTGCGTTCAGTGGCTGCGTCTTCTTTCTAGGAAAAGCAGGATAGGGGAGGAGGACGGAGGAGAGGGAACCTGGCAACCCGGTGCCAGGGAACTGCATAGGAAAAGCAGGATAGGGGAGGGGGACAGAGGAGAGGGAACCTGGCAACCCGGTGCCTGGGAACTGCATAGGAAAAGCAGGATAGGGGAGGGGGACAGAGGAGAAGGAACCTGGCAACCCGGTGCCAGGGATCTGCATAGGAAAAGCAGGATATGGGAGGGGGACAGAGGAGAGGGAACCTGGCAACCCGGTGCCAGGGAACTGCATAGGAAAAGCAGGATAGGGGAGGGGGACGGAGGAGAGGGAACCTGACAACCCGGTGCCAGGGAACTGCATAGGAAAAGCCGGATAGGGGAGGGGGACAGAGGAGAGGGAACCTGGCAACCCGGTGCCAGGGATCTGCATCTGCGTTGCTGCATCCCGTTGTTGCTTGCTGCGTCGTTGCGTTGCTGCGTTATGTTGCTGCGATACGTTGTTGCTGGGGTACGTTGTTGCTGGGGTACGTTGTTGCTGGGGTACGTTGTTGCGCTGCATTGCTGCGTTCTGTCGTTGCGTGACTACGTGGTTGCTTGCTGCGATGCGTCGTTGCGTGGCGTGGCGTGGCTACTGCGTTCCGGCGTTTCTGCGTTGCTACGTTTCGTTCCGGCATGGCTGCGGCGTTCCGTGGCTGCGTTGCGTTGTTGCGATTCGTTGTCGCGTTCCGTTCGGTTGCTGCGTTCGGTTGCTGCGTTCGGTTGCTGCGTGCGGCGGCTACGATGCATAGATGCGATGCGTGGCTGCTGCATTCCGCCGTTGCTGCGTTCCGTTCCGGCATTGGCGCGTTCCCTTCCATTCCGGCGTTGCTGCGTTACGTTGCATGGCTGAGTCGGTCCGTGGCTGCGTTGCTGCTTGCTGTGGTCCGTTGCATTGCTGCGGTGCGTTGCTGCGGTGCGTTGCTGCGGTGCGTTGCTGCGGTGTGTTGCTGCGGTGTTGCGATTCGTAGTTGTGTTGCTACATTCCGTTGCTGCGTCCCGGCGTTGCTGCGTTACGTTGCATGGCTGAGTCGGTCCGTGGTTGCGTTGCTGCTTGCTGTGGTCCGTTGCTGCGGTGCGTTGCTGCATACGTTGCACTGCGTTGCTGCGTCCCGTTGTTGCTTGCTGCGGCCTGTTGTTGCTTGCTGCGTCGTTGCTGCGTTGCGTTGCTGCGATACGTTGTTGCTGGGGTAACGTGGCTACGTTCGGTGGCTGTGATGCGTAGATGCGATGCGTGGCTGCTGCGTTCAGTGGCTGCGTGGCTGTGTCTTCTTTCTAGGAAAAGCAGGATAGGGGAGGAGGACAGAGGAGAGGGAACCTGGCAACCCGGTGCCAGGGATCTGCATAGAAAAGCAGGATAGGGGAGGGGGACCTGGCAACCCGGTGCCAGGGATCTGCATAGGAAAAGCAGGATAGGGGAGGGGGACAGGGGAGAGGGAACCTGGCAACCCGGTGCCAGGGATCTGCATAGGAAAAGCAGGATAGGGGAGGGGGACGGAGGAGAGGGAACCTGGCAACCCGGTGCCAGGGATCTGCATCTGCGTTGCTGCATCCCGTTGTTGCTTGCTGCGTCGTTGCGTTGCTGCGTTATGTTGCTGCGATACGTTGTTGCTGGGGTACGTTGTTGCGCTGCATTGCTGCGTTCCGTCGTTGCGTGACTACGTGGTTGCTTGCTGCGATGCGTCGTTGCGTGGCGTGGCTACTGCGTTCCGGCGTTTCTGCGTTGCTACGTTTCGTTCCGGCGTGGCTGCGGGCGGTGTTGCGATTCGTAGTTGTGTTGCTACATTCCGTTGCTGCGTTCCGTTCCTGTTGCTGCGTCCCGCGTTGCTGCGTTACGTTGCATGGCTGAGTCGGTCCGTGGCTGCGTTGCTGCTTGCTGTGGTCCGTTGCTGCGGTGCGTTGCTGCGGTGCGTTGCTGCGGTGCGTTGCTGCGGTGCGTTGCTGCTTGCTGCGTTCCGTGGCTGCGTTGTTGCGATTCGTAGTTGTGTTGCTACATTCCGTTGCTGCGTTCCGTTCCTGTTGCTGTGTCCCGGTGCCTGCTGCATTCAGTTGCTGCGTTGTTGCGAGGCTGCGATGCGTAGATGCTGTGTTCTGCCGTTGCTGCGTTACGTTGCATGGCTGAGTCGTTCCGTGGCTGCGTTGCTGCTTGCTGTGGTCCATTGCTGCGATTTGTTGTTCCTTGCTGCGTTCCGTGGCTGCGTTGTTCCGTGGCTACGTCGTTCCGTGGCTGCGGAGGAGAGGGAACCTGGCAACCCGGTGCCAGGAACCTGCATAGGAAAAGCAGGATAGGGGAGGGGGACGGAGGAAAGAAGACCTGGCAACCCGGTGCCTAGGTACGGGCAGAAGAAAGGTGGTGTAACAGAACAGTAAAGGGACATCTTAGAAGGGGGGACCGTTTCGAAAGGGGGACGGAGGAAAGAAGACCTGGCAACCCGGTGCCTAGGTACAGGCAGAAGAAAGGTGGTGTAAGACAACAGTAAAGGGACAGCTTAGAAAGGGGGGCGGCTTAGAAAGGGGGACAGGGGAAGGGGGCCTGGCAACCCGGAACTTTGTGGGTTGGGGGGCGGAGCCTCTGGGTGCGTGGTGGCATCACGGTCATTGGCGTCACGCCGGAGTGTTTGCATGCAGGTACGTTTTTTTTTTTTTTTTTTCCTAACGTGACTTTGGGAAAGTTGTGAGGAGTTGGCACGGTTTGCTTTGTGGCGTCGATGCGCTTAGCAGGCGGACTGTGGTCGAGTTGGAGATCAGCTGGTGCGTCTTCGATCAGCTGGTGAGTCTTCGATCGGCTGGTGCGCTGGAGCGTGGAGGCGTTTTTTTTTTTTTTTTTTTTTGGGCGCTGCGTGCCGAGCGGCCAGAGTCGTCGGAGGCTCGTTCCCGAGCTGGTCTGGAGCGAGCGAAGAAGGAGAGAGCTGGATTTTACGTTTCCGTTGTATGGAGGTAGCGGGTCTCCCTCTGCCACCGAGATGTGGGTTAAAGGCGGACGGCCGTGAGTCCGACTCTTCGTATTGTCGGGTTCTGGCGGGTGGATGCAGCTGGTCGGCGTGGAGCGTGGAGCGTGGAGCTCCGGTTGCGAGTGCAGAAAACTCGAGTGTGCCGAGGCTTAGAGTGGGTAGGTAGTTATAGGAGTGTGGCCGGAAGTGGGCGAGTGGCTGAGCTGTGGTCCTGCTCCTGAAATTCAGCTAAGTTATCTCCAAAAAGAACTTGGTCATGTTGGACAACACAAGTTCTACTTTGAACACCAAACGGAATGAATCTGCTGGATATCTTCTTCCTCATATTAAAAAGAATAAACTCATTTCTTGCAGCGATACATCATCACTTTAACCAAACACCAGTCTGCTGTCAATGCATGTGCAACATCAACTCTCTGCAGTGCAAGCTGAGCCTCCTCACATGTGCAGTGATGTGCATTATATTGTATTTAAAGCTGTCGTTGTCTTTTTGCGATTTACTTAAGTATTATGTTCTTGTTTTCACTGGTGTCTCTGTGTCTCTTGTGTCTCTCTGTACACATGAGCTTCAGCTTCACATCACGCTGAGACAGCAGCAGGAGGATGACGTCATAGTTAGAGAAACCAATCAGATCACGATAACGGATTCCTGGTTTTATAGACCAAGACAGGTGAACAGTCACTTACTTCTGTATTTTACTTCACATACAAATTCATAATTCTGTGTTTATTTAAAGTTACTCTGATGAGCTTTCATGGTGTTGGTTCTGTCGCCCCCTGTGGACTAAAGTGGTAGTGTCTCTGAGCACCAGACTCTTTGGAAAACCTCTCATGTTACTGCAGCAGGTCTGACTGTCTGCTCCTCTCAGTCCTGGTTCTGGTTCAGTCCTGGTTCTGGGTCAGTCCTGGTTCTGGGTCAGTCCTGGTTCTGGTTCTCCCTCAAATCAAAAGTGAAGATGATTCTGTGTTACCTGTTGACATTCAGTGAACTTTGATCCAACCACGTCTTCACACTCGTAGTCACATGACTTCATTGTTTTATGACTTTATTACTTTAATAAAGCCTCTCAGTGAACTCTCTGCAGGTTCTACTCTCAGTGAACTCTCTGCAGGTTCTACTCTCAGTGAACTCTCTGCAGGTTCTACTCTCAGTGAACTCTGCAGGTTCTACTCTCAGTGAACTCTCTGCAGGTTCTACTCTCAGTGAACTCTGCAGGTTCTACTCTCAGTGAACTCTCTGCAGGTTCTACTCTCAGTGAACTCTGCAGGTTCTACTCTCAGTGAACTCTCTGCAGGTTCTACTCTCAGTGAACTCTGCAGGTTCTACTCTCAGTGAACTCTCTGCAGGTTCTACTCTCAGTGAACTCTCTGCAGGTTCTACTCTCGGTGAACTCTCTGTATTGTATTTGGCGAGTTCTTTAAATCAGTTTCAATTATTTTATACAGTTTATTAAATTCGACTGTTTCTAGCCATAAACAAAACATAACAGTTCGATTTTTAATGGGGTAAATTTGAGTTATGGTGACATTATTTTAACAATCATCACTTTGGCCCTCAACCTGCATCCTGTACTGAGTCATGGTGTTTAGTTTTATAGAGTTACTCAACGTATCCTTGTGTGTACCAACAGTCGCTCTGTTTGTGTGTTTTAAAGTCTCTTTCCTCTCGTTACAGGAACACATTGTTACATGAATACATTGTTACATGAACACATTGTTACATGAATACATTGTTACATGAACACATTGTTACATGAATACATTGTTACATGAATACATTGTTACATGAACACATTGTTACATGAATACATTGTTACAGGAACACATTGTTACATGAACACATTGTTACAGGAACACATTGTTACAGGAACACATTGTTACATGAACACATTGTTACAGGAACACATTGTTACAGGAAGACATTGTTACATGAACACATTGTTACATGAATACATTGTTACATGAACACATTGTTACATGAATACATTGTTACAGGAACACATTGTTACATGAACACATTGTCACATGAATACATTGTTACAGGAACACATTGTTACATGAATACATTGTTACAGGAACACATTGTTACATGAACACATTGTTACATGAATACATTGTTACATGAACACATTGTTACATGAATACATTGTTACAGGAACACATTGTTACATGAACACATTGTTACATGAATACATTGTTACATGAACACATTGTTACATGAATACATTGTTACAGGAACACATTGTTACATGAATACATTGTTACAGGAACACATTGTTACATGAATACATTGTTACATGAACACATTGTTACATGAATACATTGTTACATGAATACATTGTTACATGAATACATTGTTACAGGAACACATTGTTACATGAACACATTGTTACAGGAACACATTGTTACATGAACACATTGTTACAGGAACACATTGTTACATGAATACATTGTTACAGGAACACATTGTTACATGAATACATTGTTACAGGAACACATTGTTACATGAACACATTGTTACATGAATACATTGTTACATGAACACATTGTTACATGAATACATTGTTACATGAATACATTGTTACAGGAACACATTGTTACATGAACACATTGTTACATGAATACATTGTTACAGGAACACATTGTTACATGAACACATTGTTACATGAATACATTGTTACAGGAACACATTGTTACATGAACACATTGTTACATGAATACATTGTTACAGGAACACATTGTTACATGAACACATTGTTACAGGAACACATTGTTACATGAACACATTGTTACATGAATACATTGTTACAGGAACACATTGTTACATGAACACATTGTTACATGAATACATTGTTACAGGAACACATTGTTACATGAACACATTGTTACAGGAACACATTGTTACATGAACACATTGTTACAGGAACACATTGTTACATGAATACATTGTTACAGGAACACATTGTTACATGAACACATTGTTACATGAATACATTGTTACATGAACACATTGTTACATGAATACATTGTTACAGGAACACATTGTTACAGGAACACATTGTTACATGAACACATTGTTACAGGAAGAGAAAACGAGTTCTAGTTTGTTCAGATATCATTAACAGACAAGAGACAGACTCTGTCCCCCACTGAGACCCTCTCTGTCCTGGAGTAAAGACATCTCCAACACTCGGCACCTCCTACGGTCTCACGGCGATGGTGACACCAACTGTTCCTTCTTCATTTACATGAGCCGACGTTACATTAAAACCAAGCTAGCTTCAGACAACAACACCAGCAGCTTCAGTAACGATTTTAATTTGTGTGTCCACCACAAAGAAGACTCCGAATTAATATTCATTGGCTTTCTTTTCCCTCTACACAAATCCAATGTCATGACTCCTTCACAGGCTGCAGCTCGCACCAAAACCATCAGATCAATACTCGCTGCCGCGTGAGGAGACTGTGTTCTCTTTGGGTGAACTTTAGATTCAGTCTGGACACACAGGTCGAGTAACATCAACTGATGAACAGTGTTCAGGTCTCTCATTAAATGACACACCAGTCCCCTCCGTCGGGCACGCGCTTCCTCGGGCACCAGCAGAACTTAAAGTGAGCTGCGCGCGCACGGGGCTCAGCAGTGAAGCAGCAAGAGGCGGTAGTGAAAGCAGCTCCGGTGAGTTCAGAGAGAACACGCGCACACCGCGGGGTTAACATGAGCTCCGCGCACCTGACCGCGCGGGAAGCGTCTCTTCACTGGGAGCGCAAGAGGTGACGCGCCCTGCGGGACTTGCTTTGGGTTTGTTACCGGAGAGCATGGCGGATCTGTGGATCTACAACGCCACGTCCTCGTGGAACCGGTCCGTCGCGGGACTGGACCGTTTCAGCAGCCTGGACGACATCGACGTGCCGGCGGACGGATCCCCGGCCCTGCGCATCCTCATCTCCATCGTGTACTCGGTGGTGTGCGCTGCTGGGCTGGTCGGGAACCTGCTGGTGGTCTTCCTCATGAAGGTGCGCCGCGGCCGGAAGAAACGCTCCAGCATCAACCTGTTCGTCCTCAACATGGCCGTCACGGACTTCCAGTTCGTGCTGACGCTGCCGTTCTGGGCGGTGGACATTGCCCTGGACTTCAGCTGGCCGTTTGGACACGCCATGTGCAAGATCATCCTCTCCGTGACGGTGATGAACATGTACGCCAGCGTGTTCTTCCTCACCGCCATGAGCGTCACCCGGTACTGGTCGGTGGCCTCGGCGCTGAAGGACCGGACCCGGCGGCGGGTGTGCCCGGTGCGCTGGGTCATCGCCGGGCTCTGGGTGTCCGCCACGGCGGTCTCTTTGCCCACCGCCGTTTTCTCCACGGTGAAGAGCGTGGCCGGGGAGCGGCTGTGCCTGCTGGGCTTCCCGGACGGCCAGTCGTGGCTCGCGCTGTACCACCTCCAGAAGATCCTGGTGGCCTTCGTGTTCCCCATGCTGATCGTCAGCGTGTGCTACCTGCTGCTGCTGCGCTTCGTCCGCCTGCGCAGCATGAACAACAACCAGGTGAAGCGGAGGTCCCGCGTGACGCGCTCGGTCACCATCGTCGTCCTCTCCTTCTTCATCTGCTGGATGCCCAACCACGCCATCACCTTCTGGGGCGTGCTGGTGAAGTTCAACGTGGTCAACTGGGACCGGATGTACTACATGGTGCACACGTACGTGCACCCGGTGACCGTGTGCCTGGCGCACACCAACAGCTGCCTGAACCCGGTGCTCTACTGCCTCATGCGCCGCGAGTTCCGCAAGAAGATGAAGGATCTGTTCTGGACGATGTCGTCGCCCGGCGGGACGAACAGCTGCCACCTGCGGCCGTTCTCCGGGACGGTGCGAGCGGAGCCGGACGACGCGCAGATCGTCATCCCGCTGAACACCTTGGAGACGGAGAACTGCAGACTCTCCGTTCTGACGGACCAGTGCCACACGGACGCGCTGCAGAAGTGAAGCAGACTGAAAGAAAACGCCTCTGATTGAAAACCAATGTGTGAAATGATCCACTCAGAGCAACATGGCGCGTCTCTTTGCGCACATTAGAGTTGCTCTTCATGCCACAAGTGTTGCTGGAGCTTTGTACCTCCTTTAACCTTTAAACCAAACAGTGCAGGATCCATCTGGGCTCGGAATGTGCCAAATCCAACGCCAGCACAAAACCATTGAAGGCATCACAGCTGGCGCATTAAATGTGATTGTTGACTTTGCATCAAAGGGATTGTATAGATTTTCATCACAGTTTAAAGGTGTGAAACATAAAATGAGAGAAATAACACTCGTGCGTAAATTGCGCATCCGTGCGTAACACCATCCTGCTGCGTTTCCCGCTTCTTCTCCGATGGGCTCTGTCACCACAGTGATGCTGATGTTGTTCTTCTGGTTTTTGGAGGCAGATTTTCTTTGTATACTGTAAATGGAGCGCGCGCTCTGCGTCTCATCCAGCGCTGCTTCGCTCTCCGTGCGGACTTCACTGGTTCAGCTGCTGCCTCGAGCTTCATTCTGTGGATTATTAGTGACGTCTTTTCTGTGGCTGCTGTGTAAAATGTTGGCGCTTGAGTAAGTGAATGTATGCAACCTTAAAAAAACAATGTTTGGAGATAAAATGTTGAACTGTTGACGTCGGTTCCAGGTTTGGTTTGAAGTGTTTCGATGTGTTGGCCGAGCGGCTGTGATGCGTTCAGGGGTTCATGTGTTGACAAGCCAGCAGCCTCAGCTGCAAACCACTGACTTTATTCTCTAAAGATGTTTCATTGAGACATTCGAAAGGTTGGATTCTCATGCACGCGTTGTGCACGCATCACTGCTGAGCTCCTCCACTCTGATTGGCTGTGGACAAACGTGTTATGCAACTTTGCAGACTTAAGCTGCAACTGTCAACCAATCAGAGTCCAGAACTACAAATATTGATATTTCACCCTCTGCAAAAAAAAGACGTTTCACTGAGTTTCAACAATCTGAAAGCATCATGAAGTAAATGTTTTTATTATTATAACTAGACAGTGACAATTATGTTGATTGTCTTGATTCATCGTTTGGTACCAGATGTGATAGAAATAGTGATTTGTGTTTGTTTTCTTTTCCTAAAACCTGAATTGAAGCTTTCAAGAAGAAATAAAATCTTTTAAG